>BCIG01000027.1:143019-286535 GCA_001599915.1 Symbiotaphrina buchneri
ACAATGCTGTCAATATTACAAGAGCATGAGTGCTAGAACAGAACATGCATGCCATTCACTCATATAAGGTACAAGTATGCCCAACATTAGAGATCAATCAACCTCGCATCTAAGTTGGGGTTGCCAAACGAACTCAACCCACACAGGCCTTTGAGGGTCCCATGAATATATACCACAACAACAGCATATCTACCATCTACGACCACAGGCAATGGAATACGACGCATCCCGTCCGCTCTGCTGAATCTAAGCCATTGACCGACTCGTCAGTACTAAGGTCGGGGACGACTTGGGAATCCGGGTTGTTGTAGATTTTTGTCTTTTTTTTTTTTTTTTTTTTTTTGCTGTTTGCTTTTTTGCTTGCTTTTTCTTTATCTCCTCTCATGAAAGATCTGTTTCCATGCACATCCCAATCAAAAGCCCTTCGTAGCTAGCACTATCAGCGAGGACTCCTACCTACTCACACACAAGTCCTCAATTACGGTACGGGGTCACCACGTCTCCTCAAAACCGACCGGTTCCAGCCGAAACCTAGCCTCAACAATCGAGACATAGGAGCAAGCAACATTTGCTGCAGTATCCGACGGGGGACCGTATGAGCCTCTTTGTCCCCTTTCGCACGGAACCAAAACAATCCCACAACGCTCTCGCACAATCCCATCGAACCACGTCAAACGCCCCTTTATCGGGCAGGCAGTGGTCCGTCATTCTGGGGCAGCGGGTCGTCCATGGTGGCATAGGGGGTAAGATCGAGTCTTCGAGCCAGTGCTGGGGCTTGAGGACCGAAAGTGAGTCACGCTGCTTGCTGGAGCGCTGATACGATCATGCTTTGGATATTGCACCTTACGGCAAACTCATTTCCGGCATTGTTTGGAAGACAGGGGTGGGAGAGGACAGATGTAGGGGATTCCCTCTGCCTCTTTGTGGTAACCCCATCACAGATGGAGCTTGAGAAGTTGAGTGTACAATTCGTTTGCAAAACGAACGAGGCTGGAGCGTCCAAGCTCAAAGGTGACAAAAAGGAGAAGAGAAAAGTGGTGGTCGAGGAGAGGAGTCCATATGCTGGCTGGCTCGTAGGAACACGAAAGGGGAGCACGAGGGGATCGCATGGGAGAGCAACGAAACGGTAAGGAAAAGTGATGTCATGAAGGGGCAGCGAAGCTGAGAAATCGACAGGGAAGTGCTAGCATCAAAGCCGCGCGGCGGAGACATATTTTTGACGGGAAGTTGAGGGAAGGATGCAATGGAAGGGCCAATGCTTGCGTAGGAGAGTCAATCATGTTTGTCTCTTTTCTCCCGGGTAATACCAATTTGAGTGATATTGCCCGCATACCGAAGGGAGGGTGGACCCGCTCGGAGTGGAGTTGGGCCAGGAAGCTCCCATGTAGTTTTCTCTCCGCCGAGATTAATGCTCCGATGCAGCTTCCTCTCCGGCTCTTTGAGGAGGTGAGCAGGTTTCGGCATGCAAGGGAGAGCAATGACGGGATCATGGCTTGACAAATGAGCTTCTGTATAGACAGAGCAGGCTCCACTCAAGGTCCAAGGGTTGCCTTGAAGGTAATCAATTGGACCTGAGGGTCGACAGCATGCAGTCGCATTTCAAAGCAGCGGCACCAGGACGGAAGGTCGGCAATGCGCCATTTCCTGGAGCCATTGAGCTGCGAGCAAGCCCTTCATGTCTGCAAAATGTTAATGGCGATGGAGAATACTACTCACAAGGCTTGTTGTGCTCCGTGCTGTGCTGCTCAGACGTGTTTCTCCGATTGGCCAATGCCAGCCAAGGCATGTTGGCATCGCAAGGCAGACCACATGACATGGTCCTCCCTGCGGTGTGATCATGGCACCCTCAGGGATAGCATTCCGTCAAAGCCGCGCCAACGCCACTATTCGGCTGCACTGCCCATGGCAGTTTTGGAGTATCCTCTGCTGTCACAGCCAGTGGCGGTGGTGCATTATGCACTGTGCAGGTGAACATGCGCGCCAGATCCTACACATGAACCGTGCTGCATGATGATCCTCAAGAATAAGCAACAAAGCTACTCTGTAGACTGAGGAGTAGAGCTTGATGTTGACAAAAATAAACCCTCGTGGAGGCGCACGAGGGGCGCAATACTCAAGGAGGAAGTTCAGACCGCTCATCACGATGGTCAAATGTTCATTCTGTAAGGCGAGATAATTTCGACTGCGAAGCGAAGTGGAATATTTGTCGCGCAATATCTGACGTCAATCACGGCACTGCAGTCGCGGCAGCGTTTGCGACAACATCGTCATTAAGCAGCGCAAATTGCAGTTGGATGGTTTTGACAGGGGTCAGGGAAAACGCTGTGGGTTTGGCGAGGGTCAGAGCTCGCACCTCAGAAAACTCCCGTGAGCGCAAGGATTTCGAAGGAGAACAGACGAACGGCAGAACAGCGTCAAGGAAATAAAAATAGTAAAACCACAAGCGCGAACAAGTGCAAGGGAAGATGCTTGTTCTCGAAGGACGATCTTCACAGAAACTGCCCGTTCGTGGGAAGAAATAAATAAGCCGATGAGGGTAGGCGAGGCCCCGACGGAGAATACCAGCCTTTTGCGGGCCCTTGTCATGACGATCTTCAGGGGTACAGAGACCAGTCCAAGATTTCTCCCACAACGTCGTCACCGTCGCTCCATACAACACCCTTAACGGCACTTTTGAAATTTAGGCTTAACCATCGGGCATACAGGCACGTCGCCAAGACCCTACGCCGTTCGGGGGTTAATGGCCGTCTGAGGTCTTCCTTCGCACGGTGAAACCGGCAAGATCCTAGTCTCAACGGCTTTATGGAGACGCCGGTGTGGCTCCACCCCCGCAAGATCGACAGAGCAAAAACAAGATTGTCCTGAAAGAACAGGCCATTTGCTGCAGGTACGCTGCACCAATGAAGTGACTCTACGCGGGCGTTCAGCCACTGCGGGAAAGGCGTGGACAAGGCTTGATTGATCGTAGGTCGTCTGGAAGCTGACACCCTGCTCTTGTAAGGCTTTAGCTCGGTCCCTGAACCACCAGCTGCTAATTTGCGCCTCCACCGATGTCACGGAGAATGGCGGTGACCCTGAGTGATGCTTGCTGGCCTGGGTTGTGTGGCCTGTGTTGCGTTTGCTCATTACGTTTCTGAATCCACTGACATACTGATCGACCATTGTATTGCTCTTGCAGCCTCAAGGATAGAGTCTCCAGCTTCAGGATCAGCGTGACAGGGTCGAATTGAGCCGGTGCGAACATGACCAGCCAGGGGTTTCCAAGACAGGACGATCGTCATCACACATCAACTCTTTTCGTTGTCCGCAAGGTTAGACCTCCATCTTGGAAATATCCTAGTCGTAAGGCGGAAGACCGATGACGATCACATCACAACTCCTGAGTTCCAAAGGTGAAGTGTCGAGGATAAATAGAGGCCTCATTCCCTTCGAATGACCTCCATTCTTCAGCACAACATCAACAATCAACAATCAGCAACATCCAACTCAACACTCAAACCTCTCTTCGAGACTTTCCATCGCTACTCAATTCATTCAATCTTTCCCAACCTCAAACAACATCATCAATCAAAATGAAGACCTCATTCGTCTCCATCTTCGCTCTTTTCACTTTCTTCCTCGGAGTTTACTCCGCCGCAGTTGAGAAGCGTCAAGCCGACCAAGCTCTCACGATTGTCACCGACCTCTTCAACTCCGTGACACCATACACCGGCGCTATCAATGCCACCGCTACATCCATCACCGCCGACTCGACTGATGACGAGAAGACCGCTGCCGCCAGCTCCATCTCTTCCAGCTTTGCTGCCATCCAGCCTTTGGTGGAGACCGCTGTCAGCCAGGTCCAGGCCATCCCTGCCCGTCGTCTGAAGATCCGCCAGGACACTAGCTCTGAACTCGCTTCCGAGGTCGCTCTCCTACTTGAGGAGATCTCCGGCGCTTCCAACCTTGCCCAGTCTGCTGTCGGCCTTGGTAAGTCCATGACACTTGACAGACAACTAGTGTCCATTGCTAATGACAGCCACAGAATCGCTTGCCAGCGCCCTTGACCCTCTCGTTTCCGCTCTTTCCAACCTCCTTTTGGCACTCGAGGTCGTCGTCAACGACCTGTTGGCTCTTGTTCAGGAGATTGTCGATGACTTGTTGACTGGTTTGGCCACCGGTCTCAGCGGTCTCAGCGGCATCACCTTGTAAGCTGGTTCCAAGTACCAGCATCTCGAGGCGCCTTGAGACATCTTGCCTCATGGAGGGAAGAGGTGATCTCGGCAAATGTCTCATTGCTTTGTCTCAGAATCAAAATGTATCAGTAGCATTTCGCAGGATTGTTGGACTCAAAAGAACGTCTGTGGTTTTTGACCCCTCGACGGGATTTGTGCTTTTCGCATGGTGCGATAATGTGGTGGTTGTACGATAGTGTGAGATCGACCATATAGCGATGTTGAAATCGAATTATGATCAAACAAATCCATAACCATTTTCAGGTAGCATGTTGCTTTCTAAACCTAATCTCAAAGTGATCACCGGTGAATCTGCATGCCAGGTTAAACAGGCTGGAAGATTGGGACAGACTGAAATCTGTGAACATGTCCATAGGGAAGGAAATTATAGCTTGAGGGAGCAGCGAAGGAGCCGTGAAGAATAAAGGAAAGAAGAATTGAAAGGAAAAATGACTCTTAAATGACTCTTCTGGGAATGCCTGAAACGATCGACCAGGCATTGAGCTGGAAGGACGATTGCCGAAGCGGTAGCTGTATCAACCCTCAATAAGACCAGTGCAACAAGCCGAAGAGATCAAAAGAGATCGAATCATAGGATTCAAGATTTATATGAACGCTCACTCAATCACTCAATGGATGAGCTGGACAGAAATGGCTCCGAGAGCCATGACAATAGCATTTTGGCTTGCTTAAGGGTGTGGTGTTGTTCGATTGTGAAGTAGCAGCTTCCTCACGTCACTCAAGGTAGATGCCTCGGTTGAGATAAGGGGCTGATAAGGATGTTGGGAGCCCCCGCCCAAAACTTCCCCTTTCCCTTACAGAAGATACCATGAGGTCATAACAGCTACAAACATTTGAGGTCCCTGTTCGATCGGCACAGTTATTGTTTTCTCTTACTAGTTTCCGACTTTAAGAGCCACACATCTTCACTTGTCATAGGTAAGAGCTCACGGGAATCCCCTATCTTAAGTTTAGACAACGGTCGACCCACCCTCCCCACAAAACGGATTCTCCTGCAGATATCAGAGTCCACAATTCGACATCAAAACTCGTCGAGACGGTAAAAGGATAATGGCAAGCTATGGCTTTAGGGGGGTCCCTTTATCTTCGTAATAACGCCTGAGCTCGGTTATCCCAATAGAGAACTTGCCCTTTATTCCCGAGCACTATTTATTGCAAGCGGCTGTACCGACGAGCATTCCAGCGTGATATCTGGGATCCGTCAGCTGCATGTTCATGAAAGGAGGGGCAGAACTAAGAATCATATCGTACCATTGCCATGGATATCTTTGGTCTTCAATCCCGCTTTAGGCCGTCATCCCTGAACGAGCTCACCAGAGCTCAATCCCGAGACTCTGCTTGCCTAGTGGATGGATGCATCATGAGCTCTTCGAATAGCTGATCTGTAATTCCGAGCGTCTTCCATCATCCGCCTCCCTCATCGATAAGTTTCGCCAGGGCTTCAATGTCCGGATACACACCCACTGCCGGACCTGGTCTCTTATTCTCCCCCTCTTTCGATGTTCCTCCCTTAATCGCCCCCTTTCCGCTTGACTCTCCCATTCTAAACATCCCATACACGCTCCCCTGACCCTTCGGCGCGAGCCTGAGCACCTCGAACCTGGCCTCCGGTAATCTCTTCCCCGCCTTGACACTCTCAAGCACCCACTCCACACTGACGAACTTCACCCCCTTTCCGCCGACGCGTTCAATCTCCTTCTGGATCTTACTGGCGGCAAGGCCACCTCCTGCGCCGGCCCCTCCGCCCTCATGATTGATCCTTCCCAGGATGACGTGGGTGACGGAGCGGCGGCCCAGGGCGATGGAGAGGCGTGCTCCGTGCTCGGCGAGCAGATGCTTGAGTTTGTGGTCCGAGATATGCGGGCCCGTGGAGCCGTTGATGTAGATAGTCAGGCTATCAAAAATCCGCCGCTGAGGATCTTTCGACTGCTGGTCGTTGTTATTATTGGCAGTCTCACCGCCAGCTTGATGCAGCTTTTCCCGCTTGATGTCAGTAACTCCCCCATCTTCAACGTCCACCTTTTGGTTGCGTGCCTGCCGTGCAAACATTCCCACGATCCCTCGATCCCCTTGGGCCTTCCTCAACCCGGGGGCACCCTTGACCCACCCTCCATTAGGAAGCCGTCCATCCTTCGCAAAATCCTCGCTCCCCGCACCGACGCTATCCGCGACTCTCTTCCCGCCGCTCTCGCCCTGGCCAAATTGCGCCGTGAGCTTCATGGTGCGCGAGTCCCGCCATGAAGTGCTGCCCGCCAACCGGTTATCGGCCCTTTGATGCCCGGTGCTGCTGCTGTTCCAGGGGTCGAAGGGTTGGGCCCGGGGCTGGGCTGCTGGCGGAACGGGGCGGTGCTGGTTCGGCATGATAGTGCCGAGGTGGAGGCCGTGCACACAAGCTATTTAAGTTTGCAGGGAGCGTAGACGGTAGAGACAAGTAGCTGATACGGTGATCAGAGAGGGCGTCCATGAGAATTGTCGTGGTGATGTTGGCATAAACAGTTCGTGTCGTGACGTAGGGGCGAGTCGAACTTCGGATCGTTCAGTCGTACTCCAATCGATAGCTGCTCACAGCCTCTCCTACCACATTCCTGTTCAGATGTCCCTGGCCACTCGCCCTCGTCTTTCTTATTGCCTCTCCCTTTGCTGGACCGCCGTTTATTAGTTCCGTTGGAGAGGGAACGACCAGCAGGGAAGGTTGCTTTTGTTTTACATGGCCTGGGCGCCGTTCAATGTCGCTAGCGCACTCATAAACCGTAAAGCTACCTCGGGTACGGTAGATCTTGGTTCGGCTGGCTGACACGAGCTTGATGACAGCTGCAAGTCATCTCGCTCGCTGTTACGTTGCTTATGACGGCCCAAAACCGGCGTGCTTTGCATCTGCATCGCATTGCATAAGGTAGCAGCTGACGCATGCGCGTACCAACATAGACAAGACGCAAGGCAGACCCCTTGCTTGCTTGCTTAATTCATTCCGCTGTGCAAGCTCCACTACAGATTGAATTTCAGATCTCCATCTGTAGCCTAGGGCAATCTGTTGTAACTGTCATACACCTTACATATCAGCGGTTATCAGACCTCCGACTACAGTACGTTAAGCTCTTGCGAGCGGTTTGTCGAAATCACATGGGCATTTCAACGTCCTGATTGACCAGAATGAATGAACAAAGCTTTTCTTTCGGACTAGCTAAATGGCAACAACAGCAAAAGCAAGGAAAGCTGGTACATCGACAGAAGAAGCCAAAGAAGGCAGTCAGGGGTCATGGTACGCTTTCAGGTGTCCCATCGCCTTGAGCAAAGCCTCCCTCGTCCCACCTTGAGGTCATAACAAGGCGTCTGCAATCGTAGTGCACCGATATATTTCCATATCCCGTCACGCGTCATCAGAAGCCGAAACAAAAGTAGTACAGTCTCAATCTCTGAACTCGTGCAATCATCACACCCACATCTTTAAGTGAGGTGGAGTCGGGTCGTCAAAAAGAATCGAAACAAGTCATAAGTCGTTAAATGATGCAAGTTCGAAAAAAAAAACCGTTGAAACTTTCTCCGCTTAGCCGACAACGGATCGTTGGATGGTCACAGATATGCTGATATGTGTTGTGGTTGCTCCGGAGATTGTTCTTCGAACGTTTAAGAAAAAAAGGAAATCGGAGGAGACGTCCTCATGTAGTGGGCTTCAAAGCGCGAGCTTGGAGGTCCACGCTGTCGGCCAAAAGAAGTGTACGACAAAGCCATATTAGTGATGACAGCTCGCTGCGTCATTCGTACCCGGGGAGCCATTAGAGACGTAGCCGTCGAACCTTGTATCCATCTCCGGCAAGGTCACATATAGAGCCGCCGAGAGCCGCCAAAAGGCTAATGAGACATTCATCGTCCAGCAACACCCAGCGGAACTTTATCTTCGTCTTTGAACAATAGCTGACCTTGTCCGATTAAGCCCACCTCTTGCGTCTCTGTCAAATACACTCCCATGACCAACTGAATCTTCTCGAATAGTTCTCCTCCTTTTAAGACCACCATCATATTCAATCTCGCCATTGGCTCCACGACTGGTCGGGCGGGAACCGTGATCTTGCTCGTCGTCATCGAGCTCGCGTACACGTTTATTAGAAGATGCGGTACCGTTCATGGAAGCTTGATGTTGCTGTGAACCATATCCAGTTTGCAAGGCACTTCCAAGACCAGACGCGGAGGAATAACCCTCACCTCCAGCATTCCCATTCGCATTACTTCCACGCACATCGCTCATCACGTTGAACAGATTGCTCGAAGGCGGTTGTGGTCGAGGAGGCGTATTGTATCCTGGAGCCCATTGATGTTGGGAAGCTGATGTTCGGGGTGTTGCCCTGCCATGTGCGTTCGGAGACCCTGCCATTTCAGGCGGAACATGAGCAGCATCCGTCGAATAGGCCGCAGCAGTCTGGCTAGAAGGGTACTGATAGGTTGAACGATTGTTGTAAGCACCATTACTGTCATGAGTATACTCGTTGTCATGATCATGGTCCGCCTCCTCCTCGCCAGCTCCATGGCCAATCTGTTCATTAGGTGCATTGTGAGAAACCAGCCCGTCAACTCGAGCCTCATTCTGCTGTTCGGATTCGCCTGGAGCAGCGGAACGCGAAGGCGGCCCCATGTCGCTCTTCATGTACCCAGATGTGCTGTATCTTGCCATGTTCTGGGGGGGTAAGGTATGTTGCGGAGCGTATTGATTTTGTGGTGCTGGTGGAAGAGAATACATTGCTCGGGACGCCTCATAGGCTTGGCCATTTTGGTACTGCTGCATGTTTTGAAGGGCATTTCCAGGAGGTGTTGTGGCAGGCGTAGCAGGCATTGAGCGTGCATTGCCCAGACCATTGTCCATTGTCAGTGGCTGGACGTTTGGAATATTGGTCATGTTCTGTCCAGACCACTCATAAGAACCACCGGGATTATTCATACCCAAAACACTGGAAGCGCTCGTTGGTGGAGTTGGGAAAGTGTTTGCCCGATCTAAACCAGGTCTGCTACTGGCAGCATGCGGAGTAATAGAATGGCTCGGACCTGTAAGATGGGAGCCTGGCCCACTCATGGAGTGATGGTGTGTGAGAGCGGGTGCCTGAGATGTCTGTGGATGCATTGGTTGCTGCTGTTGCTGCGGCGGTTGCTGAGATTGTTCCAAACGGCGACGCTCTGCTGCAACCATGACCGAGTGCGTCCGCTGCTGGTTTGCAGGATGGTACAGGAGGGCGCCGATGTTGTGCACAAAGAGCCGGTACAGCATTTCAGTGATCTTTTCCTTATTCGCAAACTCGAGGGCGCGCTCGAACGGGATCCTGTGTTGTGTCAATAAAGCGTGCATGAACACAGCTGATAAGCCGCATACCAGACGCCCTTAAGGTGCATAGGGCCTATCTTGACCACGTGTCTATGCTTTTCACTTTTCAAGATACCATCCCTGCGACCTCTCGTCATCCCAGCAACGTTCAGCAGCTTCGTGCCGTTGATCATATGATTATCTGGAATTTGTCAGTCACGGTACAAGATAAGTGCATGAGACGACCAATGGTCTTCTCCAACAAAATTCTATTTACCTTCTCGTCTCGCTACGCAGATGCCCTTTGCTTCGACCTGGAAGCAGAGACTGCCTTCATCTTCCCAAAGCGTAGCAGTCACCCTAGGTTTCATCCCAGCAGGAGCAATCTGTCCGGTATGGTCAAAGGTGGCCGGGTAACTTTGGCCACCAGGACCATTCGCTGGAGGCTGAGCAGAGTTTAGGGCTAGATTGAAATCATTGATTAGCTCGCAATCGGTTAGTCGGAGGAAGGTCGACAACTCACAAGGCAGCGTAGGCATTGACTGGGAGTGAGGGAGATGAGAGCCCATGGAAGTCGGCACAGCTTGTCCGGCAGTCTGGGGCGAGGGCAAACCATGAGAATGGTACCCATACTGTGGATTATAGCTGCTCCGGGTAGTTGTATAGCTGTTGGAGGCCGGCTGATACGGAGGTGGTTGGTGATACTGCGGGTAATGTGTCATCGGCCCAGCATTGTTGGGTTGAGATACATGAGACTGTGCCCCTTGTAGATGAGATTGGTGAACATCCATGTACGACTGTGAATGGTTCATGCTGTTGTAGGAATCCTGCCCGTAGAGAGCGTTCGGTGTTTGACCTTGTAAACCGACAGTGGGAGGATGTGGACTCTGATATGGACCTTGATTCAGAGGCTGTAGAGATTGGGGGAGATGAGCTGGAGACGGAGTCTTCTGCTCGTTCGTTGGGTCTCCTTCCAGCAACGACGGAGATGTATAAGAGCTGTTGCTGTTGACCCCTGATAACGAGCCTAAGGAGCCCGCCCGTGGCGACGAGATGCTCGAAGTGGAACCCGATTGCGGCAAGGGCAGCACAGGTGGCCTGTCAATTGGTGCCAAAGGGCGATGCTGGTAATAATTGCCGTACCACGATGTTGTTTCGGGCCCACGAATCTGAGAAATCGACGGTAGCTCCAGTTTCACGGTTGTAGTGGAGCCGCTTTAAAGAATTCGTGGAGCACAATGCAAGGGCAGCAACAAGTCAAGGTCAAGGGCGTTATACCCTCAACTTGGCGACTGCTGTGCAGAGATCGGGCGAATTGCTCTGAATATACGTATTGCGGCTCTCAATCCTCGTTTGCACAACAAGCACAAGCACAATAGATATCCGTCACACTCCCGATGTGAATCTGCGGGAAGTATGTAACCCGGCAGCAATCACGAAATCCTCAATCGCTGCCTGATGATAGCCGTTATGCGTTGAAATCGTTGAGACCCCGGCTTGATCTCTTTGAAGATTGCTCGAATGAGAGGTTCCGCGAATGGCGAGAATGATGTACTTTTGAGGATCCAAATAGGATTCCTGAAGAGCGTCGCTCGAATTGTATCAGAAAAATCAACGTCAACGGTCGTAGCTCGTATGTCCCAACAGGGCCCTGTAGGTACGCGCAGTAAAAGCCGATGGAACACAGAGATGGTGCTTTACAAAAGATGGGATGACTTTTCTAGAAGCAATGCAACGCATGGATTGACGGGTGGCCTGGAACGAGGAAATGTCGTCGGGCCTGGAGAACAAAGCAGGAAATGCTTTTGGGGGGCCGTGCAATGTCGCGGAGAGAGCGTAGACGTTTGCTGGCTCAATGCAGGAAAGGAACCTCGGGTCGTAGCGTGGCCGTGTCGGTGTGGGATCCGTGAGTCTGGAAAGGCACAGGATGCGGTCGCTTGCAAAAGGTGCGTCAATCGATTCGGATAGCAGCTTCTTCGGTGGAGAGGAATAATCGTTTCAGTCGTAACAGTCGTCGTGCTTCGTGCAAGTAAACGGCTCCCGTTTGGCGGTTTTCCCTTGCTGCTGCTGCTGCTAGTCTGAGCATTAGCCGGCAGAGCTCTGGTAGTCTGGGACTAACGGAGGACCGAGCTCGGAAGGGTAGAGAGGATGAATAAAGATAAGTATATGACAGTCATCAACTACCTTTGGCCTCGCCTCCCGCGAGGAATGCTATCAACAGTAGACAGTCGAAGACGACGATAGGAGGGAGTAGGAGGAGGAATGAAAGAGCAGCGGTAGGGCGTGTGCGGAGCAGCAGAGACTGGTAGGCAAGAGGAGGTTGGGATGGGGATGTGTTGGTGGCCAGCCGAATTAGCGCGAAAAGTCGGCCTAGAGCTGGCGGGAACACGCTTGCTTGATTGATACCTTGAACCTTTCTAGCTACCGGGGCTCTGTCCAGATAGAGTACGAATAATACCTCTTTTTACTCACTGAGAAAAGCCGGCGGGAGGTACAGATGCTTCGTACCTGATCGTTCTGCGGTAAACGACGCGGAAACAGATGCCCGCAACAACGCAAAAACAAAATCAATTGCCCAGATTGTTGCAATAGGAGAGAAATCTGAAGAGGCTTGCTCGTTGTGGTGTGCGGTATAAGGGTAATCAGTTCTAACTAATCAAAATGATTCTGGAGGACAGAACGACAGTAAATGCCACTGTGGGAGAAGGATTGGCAGTCCCGGGCTGGTGGGAGCTCTCCCGCTGCAAGAGAGCTTTTCTTGCGCATGTGGTAGGTAAACGTACAGTAACGGTACGAAGTACCTGTAGGCTATACAGTTCGTCCGGCAAGCGGAACAGTCAAATACAAAGTCGGTAGGTACCTTAAGGTAAGCTACAAGTGCACGGTAGATAAAGTACCTTGACTCTCCAGATCCCCACTCAACCGAGTACCTAACTTGGGAATCTAAAGTAGCTCTTCGCAAGTAAGATATGGTAGGTAGAGCTGGGCTCAAAGATCTAAGGCACAGAGGACCACGCTCCCATTACTTTCCAGGGTCTAGACATTGCTGCAACACGATGCGTCGCGCAAGAGGGAAGCCTTTCCTTTTCCCAGGTGGAGACATTATGCGCTGCGTGCGGGCCGAGACGAGTCAGGCAAGTCAGGGCAGGGCAGGCATGGTACGATGGCGTGCGTGCATGCGAGCAGTAGTGGTAAGTGTGCAGCGCAGTAGGTACAGAACGTTAGTGAAGCACATCAAGGGATAATTGGAGGGCATAAGCAGTAAACTAACCTCTTGGTCGCGGAACCGGTGAATGGAGGCTTCTATGCAGGACCGATAGTCGTTAGGCCAGTTAGGTGAGTAGGTACAAAATAATACGTTGCGGTTACTGCTCTTTCCGTTCCGACTCGGCTTGTATCACATCTTCCTCGTAAACATTAAAAGGGGAGCTGGTGAGCGACTAATTGCCTTAAGAGTAAGCGCGGTGTCCAGCCCGTCCGTCGGGTTATCGAATCGACCCTGGGCCCTTTTGATGTGTCTGAGCCTGAGGATTTGGCGCGGATGGCTTGCGCCTGCCTACCACCTAAAGTTTAGACCGCTGATAACGCTGCAGATTGATTGGAAGAGAGTTTGGCCCCGGCAGGGTTTGAAAGATAATCGAGAGCGGCCAGAGAGCTAGGGCAGAGTATCCGTAACTCGTAAGGAATAGAAAACAGGTAAGATTGCTTGTACCACTGCAATGCTTTACCTTAACCGTCACCTGGTTCAAGTTAGCTAGTCCTGCGCACAAAGATGGACGCGGAGAAATGTAGATGTAATAGAAATGATAACATTTCTGAGCAATAGTAATGCGAATTCGAAACAATGAACAGTGCACGTACCGAGTAATGATATGTGCAACCAAAGCACGGTTCTTGCATCCAGAAATATCCACTGGCTCAATGTCCTTATCCCTTTGCGAAATATTTACATCCCTTGCGATAATCTTGGCAAACTGTCACCGAGAGAGAAATATCCCCGCAAAGTTCGGGAACCTGACACAACCGTCATTGAATACATGCAGGGTGAAGAAGCTGGCAATGCATCAAGGGGAACCGCGAGCACTACGCTTGGCAAAGTATTGTTAATACTTCTGACGGGTACTGGTTTATCATTGTTGTTATTATTATCCAGGTTGGTGATTGCCAGATGCTTTAGATCCGAGAGTCCGTATTACTCCAAGAGGGTGGAGCGGAGAGGACGCCTTGCTTCAGGTGACAGTTAAGTGGATGGCGCCGAACCACTCCTGCCAAAAGCATTTTGCCTTTTGGACTGCCTCCGCCAATGCTACCACCCGACCCGATGTCGTACGGTCACGAGTGGACGAAACCCTCCGCAACAGATAAGAACCATATTTTTTCATTTCCATCGAACATACGAGACGATCTGTCAAAAGACTGGCGGTAAATTGCTAAGGCAGCTAGAGATGCCATCAGTGCCGCGGAGAGCACAGGTCGAGTAAGAGTCCAGTGGCGGTTAACTGGGGAAATGCTCGAGTTTCATTGCCGGTCCGAAGGGGGCTGAGGCTTTGTCAGTGAGAGATAGCGCAGCAGCCTCAGGGACGGACTGTGGGGAAAGCTGTATCCCCTTTGTTCATGCAACTCCATTGCAAGGCAGGCCTGCCTTGGCTAAGATGTTTCACAACAATGTCATGCTCCGGGTCTCCGATATCTGGACGATCTAACCTGTAAAAGCAGAACAGCTATCTACTGAGAGTTTCCATCGCCACGCATGCTGTTTCTGGTTGGCCATCGCTCGCGCAACCGTTCTGGCAATGTCCTATCAAAGTATCTTTTCGCTTGGTCAATCCACAAACCCGTGAGCACTAGGAGGGTCGGCTTTCTCCCTTGCGAACGGACTGCTTACCCATTACTACACTAGGGTTAGGTCCCGTGATAATAAGATTGTGGAGACGAGCTCAACTCGGCTCAAAGTTCCAGACGGATCGTGATCGACATCGACCGCGGATTTCGCTTCTAGCCAGGGCTTCTTATCTCGAGTCGAGGACGACCTCCGGATCAGGACATGATGGCCGCGTGCGTCTCGGGCTGCAGCAGAGTGAACCAGTTATGGCGAATTGATTTGTTCTCATGAACGGAACCGGGGCACGAAGGGCAGCTGTTCCGTGAAGCCGCCGGAAAGAAAACGAGGTTGGCACGTGGGAAATTCCTAGCGATCACAAGCTGGTAGTAGAGCCTCAGTTACGGGCTGCGGGACCATAGACGCTTGAACAGTCCATGATTCAAGTGGCTATCGCGGATCAGACCCTGTGCTGCTCGCGAGCGGATCGTTAAATAATACCTTGAATGAAGGGAAGGTTAGATCTTGAAATTCATGAATCATTCGGTATCATTATTCGGTATCATTGGCGTGACAGGTCCCCTCAGCACCCCAATCAACTAACTGCCAGCCCTTTGTCAGGTTCATGATATCTGCAAAAGAAAGCTGGAAAGAAAGGAAGATAATGGTAGCAAATTAATCAGGCGCTCCGTACTGCCACCTTTCGAGGTTGTACGTCGTGCTAGGCTAGCCCGCATTTCTTCTGGGTGACAATAATAATCATGATGATGATAGCACTTACAGTCCTTGGAAGACCGAATTGGGCGGACCTGTTCCCCACCAGCTTCAAAATGTCTTCTTGTCCTCGGCACGCCACTAAGGAATCGTCAACCACGCATTGACACGCGACCGTCTTTGACATTTCTTTGGTCAACATTCCAATCCCAGCTTGTTTAGACGCCATCCCTTGGTGCATCCTATGTCGACCTTGATGACTGCGACAATCCAAACCGGACGTACCTGTTCAGAGATTGACTCTCCTCATTCCGACGATAAGCATCATTGAACGGAGCCGTCACAGTTTCCACGTACGAGACGTATCCAAGGACATCGCTCCATGGAGAATTTCACAACATTCCTCGGGAGTGCTCGCCCTTCCGCAGCTGACCCCTTGCATCGCATGCGATGCAGTTCCAAAATTAAGCTCGCATCGCAGCCCTGCCACAAAATGGAACTGACATTATCGAAGAGGATCAGCGAAAACTTATTGATTCCCTGAAGGCTTTCGATATTGGGCTTGCTGGCATGCTTGCGTGGTCTCAACTTGCATGTGAACACCAATTTTGTACTAATCCTTAAGTGCGGATAGAAATGCGTCCCTGGATCGACCTCAGCGACAGACAACATGAATGCCTAATGAGTTAATGGGTTGGCTGCACTATCTGTGGCGATTGGGACATTCAAAATGAAGAATTATCCTATGCTTGAAAGCTCGCATAACTGCCAGGTGCACCAGCAGGTGACAGAAAAGGCTCCCCGGACTATGCTTGGTGAGTAGTTCGGATGACTGCACCAATATGCAGGTACCGAAACTTGCAGACACGCGAGGAGGTGGCCATCACCTGTAGCATGGGCGTGAATGTGTCCAAAGCTCTTCTAAACTCTCGCGGCAATTTGCAGGACGGGTATGCAGCCAAGTTAGCCGCTGCAACGGCGAACAAAACCTCAGAGTGACGTTGCTGCCGTATTCAGTGGGGGCTTTACAATACAATACTACCTAAGGCTTCAAGCTGATTTTGCTCCATCGCGGATGGGAAAAGATATTGAGATTACGGGAATTCGGGATCACAATTGGGCATGCGCCCTTCAGAGCAGAATTCTCGCACGACCGCGGCGACTCCTCCTCTATTGGTTCTCTGTTAGCTCCAAATCACGGGCGATCTACCAGCCAAGGCTGCGGATTCGGAGCCGTTCTCCCATCTGTGGATGGTCTCACCGACTTCCGATCGAGAGTACAGCTTCAATTCTCAAGGTGCGTACTTGTTTGGCAGTAGTAGGTCCACGTATCAGAGCGCCGGCGGTGCATGCAGCAAGCATCCGGCGTTAGTGGACGCCTTTTCCAACTTAGTGCGTTCGGCTTCATAGCTACTGCACTCATCCCCTGTCAAAATGGCAGCTCGGCACTTCCATTGGATACTTTCGTTCTGCGATCACCCGCTTTTGCATACATATGCAAGTGCGATTCTTGCTGGCCAGAGAGCCTTCAGGGACTGGCCCCGAGGCAGATTGCGGGTATGTTCAATGAGGAGTCAACTTGTCCCGGGACCCACAGATCTTAGAGGGGACCCAAAGCCCATTCTTTGAACACGGGAAGATCAACGCCCAATTTTGGGACTTTCAACAGCCGAATCTCTTGTCGGCGGCTGTCTCGGGAATTGTGAACAAGCAATCAATTGGATGGAATCGTAAATCGTCGATGACCTGGATTCACAGACCACTCCAGCTCTTGTTTCGAAAGCCAAGCTCAAACGCTCAACCAATGGACGTTGACCACGTCTTTCCTGCGGTTCATGGGTTGCTTCCGAAAGGAGGTCACACCCACCCGCAATGGCTTGTATGACAAGGCAGCCAAAATCGCCAGCCCTTGCCTTTTCGCTCGAAGATCTTCGATGGTCCTGAACCAATCAGTAGCTGTGGTCAACGGGTTTTGGCTCAGACTTGTGTGTCGATGCTATGCGGTTTTTGACCGTTCGTGATACCAGCCTCTCCACGAGGGCAGGCTGATCTACACGGCTCCTCATCAATTACTTGGACACAATGTTCTGCATGGTGCTGCTGTTCTTTCTTCTCTCCCCTTCGTGCCCCTGTTGCGGAGATAAGGTCAACCTCCACTTCATC
The DNA here is from genome assembly GCA_001599915.1 of Symbiotaphrina buchneri. NCBI lineage: Eukaryota > Fungi > Ascomycota > Symbiotaphrinales > Symbiotaphrinaceae > Symbiotaphrina > Symbiotaphrina buchneri. The sequence goes on from BCIG01000027.1 coordinate 160,238, forward strand.
TCACCGCCATTCCATGAAGCTATATTTGGTTCGCCGCGAGCGCTTGGTGTTCTAATCCCTGCCCTGGCCCTCCCGCCTCCTTCCTCGTTCGCGACAAGCGCTTCCCCGGCGGAGAATGAGCCACCTCACCTACAATTCCTGGTCTTGCCATGCCCTTTCTGCGTTTCGAACTGGATTTCTTGACGCCGTTCGGATAGCTGGCAGGTCATCCTTATCCGGCTGATCCGGCAAACCTCTTTCTCTTACCTTGCTGAAAGGATCCCTGCGATTCCCACTACGACTAGATCTCTCCGCTCTCTCGTGGGAGTCCCAACTTGCCCAATCATCCCCTTCTTCAAGCTGTCAAGGTACAGCCTTGCTGATTGGACTCTGGAGAACATGTCTTGTATTTCTATCTCGTTTCACATGAGCCGCGAGCGCCATTGGCAGGTTCCTTTTCCCTCATTCTTTTTTCCAACAGTTCGAGGACCTTTTAGCAAAAATTCGATTTTGCTTTACCTCCATGCTTCCATGCGTCCCTGGGCGAACAACATCTCGGCCTATTCCACAACACTTCTGATAGTTCTGCGGCTAACCTATTGCTGGGGGTGCACAGTCGGCAGGCTACCTGCACCGGGCATGACAGTTGTGTTACAGAACCCTTGTTCATCTCGTCTGGGCTTTCCTGAACCGCCTTTTCCTGCGTCTGGTAGACCCACAGACGCTGTCATTGCATATGCGTGCGGTGTTGGTTCCTACTCGTTGTGCTCATGCATTATGTTTCTGTATCTTTCTTTGTCCGGTTTCCTTATTCCAACGATCAATAGAATGAAACAGCCGCTGCGCTCTTCTGTAGTTACGTGGATCATGGCTCAATTGCTTCTATGGTAACTTCGTTTCGCTTTGGATTGGTACTTAAATATATCAGCAGCTCTCGAGGATTGCGATCCAGCCTCTCCTGCAACGGCCTTGTCCTGCGAGGTCGTACTGCTTTTTCACGCGAATATGTATCAAGTGTACCCCTGGGATGTCGTGAGAGTCCAGAAAAATGCGAATGACGACCAGCAGCCAGTATTAGCATGTAATTCCTTTCATTAGACCAGCAAGTAGTCCCTTCATGTTTCAGAGTTTACTGCGTATCCCGCCATGTGGCTACCAAGACCGCCCTATTCTTCCCGACTACAGCCCCTGAAGACCAAAATCCTACATACCAACAGGTGAGCTCATGGACGATCACAGAACGCCTTCCTAGATGCAATGCATGCACCACTGTATGCTTCCAAGTATGCTCCAACTTAATGCTTATCCTTGTCAAAATCCTGTGAAAAGATACGCTGCCAAACATCCATCCACTTCGCCTGTTGCGCTGAAAGAGCCTTCCCAGGTGTCTTGAAGGAGTTGGTCAGAATGTCACGGATCCGTGTCTGCAAGACCTTGGTCGCGAGCATCACCTTCCAATCGGGGACGGAGAACCGGATGCGGTTGCCATCGAGGATGATGACACCTGCGTACATCTGGGAAACGTGTCAATCTTCGATGCGCGGCTTGGAGTCAGGTGGGCTTGGCTTACTCGAAATTCAGCTTCTCCGCATAGAATGGCGATGGGGAAATCCTCTACAGCGCTGGTATCATGGGCGTTGTAGAACCTGTCGAGTCAGCCAGATTCAGGGAAAGGTTGGCCGCTATGGACTCACTTGTTCGTAGACTGCATGATATGGTAATACGAAAGCCATCGCACAGATGTGCTGCCTTTGTTTACAGAAGTCGGATGAAGGCTGACGTTCTGATTGTTGGCCACATTTCTCCAGCCTTTGCCTTCGCGGATGAGAAGCTTGGGATAGAAGCTGGATGCAATGACAGAGTCCGTGATTACATCGTTTTCGCTGTTGGTGTCAAAAGCCCCGGGAACATTGAAGAATTGACGTTGTCGAGAAGAATAGCGTGCCCTGATCACTTATTAACTCCTATTATGAGAAGCGGACGCTTCGACTCACCTGCTTAGAGATGCTCGCTCAGAATCAGACAAGGTCACGAATCCAGCATCGACAATAGAAACAATGAGTTGCGACTTTAGGTCCTCGATGTTGAGGAGCGTCTGCTGACTTAGGTGATTCTTCCTACAGAACTGGAATTCGGAGCTTCCAGGTGTGTTGCAGGTCCGTCGCCAAGCACAGTATGCATTGTAAACAGTCAACAGGTCAGAATCACCTGGGAGGCATTAGAGACTAGTCGTGAGTGAGTTAGAATATATCTTACCCTTTTTGAAAGCAAGCCTGGCGAGATCTGCTTGGGCACGGGTACCCAGAGTTGCAACAAAAGGCGATTTCGATGACAGTATTGCCGCTATTGTAAGTGCTGCATCTAGACAGTTGAAGATGCTTCCTAGTATGATCAGCTTTCCGAGGAACACGTCGAGCGGCAACTTCGCCAGCTGCCGACCTAACGGCGTCAGATCCTCATCCCCCGTCAGAGCTTTCACATCGATGAGGGCATCAATGGATCTCCGAATGTTCTTGGGCAGCGGCGGATCGAGAGCCTCAGAGAGTGTTTGTTCGATGTTTCCGAGCTTGCATATCTTCACCCGGAGAACCAGGTCCTGGAGGGACAGACGAAGCATCTCCGGTGTTTGCTGGTCAGCCATCAATCGATCATGACGTGCCTTTGTGAAGAGATGGAAGCATAATCCTTCCTGAACACGACCGGCACGTCCACGGCGCTGTTTAGCGTTTGCCCTAGAGATGAAAGACTCGATGAGTTTAGAGAGCTGTTTCTTCTCATCGAATCTCATCTCTTGATGCTTTCCGGTATCAATGACACACGTTATGTCAGGGATCGTGATACCTGTCTCGGCGATGTTTGTTGCCAGGACGATCTTGCGTACTCCTGGGGGAGGTACTAGGAAGGCTCGCTCCTGTTCCTCGCTGGCGATAGTAGAGTGCAAAGGGTATATGTACCAGTCGCTTCCCAGAACAGAGTTCCCAACCAGCATGTCATTTAGTTGGCGAATCTCAGCAATGCCAGGAAGGAAAATGAGTATGGCTTTGCTGTAATCTATATACCTCGGATCCGCCGAAATCTTCTGGACTAGGCTGACAATAAGGTCATAGTTGATCTTGTATTCATCGAACTGCGCCAGAGTCTTCCGGGTCGTCGCGCTATAACCTGCAAGGTCATCTACGGTTTCTGACCTAGATTGCTCATCCAGGTCATCGTCGTCATCAGCATCAATGTCAACTTCGCGTGTCGCCTTGTTTTTGCCGCCATCAACGGTATAGTTTGTAAGTTCAACGGCGTCCTCCAGGAATTTGGTCTGGACTGGAAACGTGCGCCCAGGCACAGTGAGGATAGGTGCACCGCCAAGATACGTCGAGAATTTCTGTGCATCCACGGTTGCAGACATCAGAATGACCTTGAGATCTGGTCTTCGAACCACCAGTTTTCGGAGGACGATCAAGAGGAAGTCACTTTCGATGCTTCTCTCATGAACTTCGTCCAGAACCAGATGAGTTATTTCCGCGAGACCATTGGGAGACTCCAGCATCCGCATGACAATCCCGGTGGTCGCATAAACCAGGCGCGTCTCCTTGGTGACATTAGACTCCAGGCGAATCGCATACCCAACCAACGACCGCGAAGTTCCAACATCGTTCTTTCGTTCTCCTAACTCCTCGCTAACTCTGCGTGCAAGTGAAATCGCTGATATCCTTCGGGGCTCAGTGCAATCTATCTTACAGTGTTTCCCCTGCGCCAATTGATGTTCCAGGATAAATGTCGGTACCTGAGTACTCTTTCCACATCCAGTCTCACCACATATGATTACTATTTGGTCATTATCGATCGCTGACAATACTTCATCTCTGAAAGTCCACATCGGTAGCTGCGTCCGGGACTGCAGCATGTTGCGGTAGGTAGATGCTGAGCTCTTAGCGGCCCAAAGGTCTTTCAACACCTGTGATATTTCATTCCCACCATCCTGTCTCAATTGTAAGCCATCCTCATCATTTCCCTTGGCGGCTGCTGTCTGATTTCGCTTTTTGAATCCTTCAGATATTACCCCTTCTTCTTCTTGTCGCTCCTTTTTCTCTCTTACCATATCACGGAGGACTCTTATTGTTTCTCTATCCGCTTCATCCGTCTGCTCTTTCCTTGCCTCAACGAACTCGGCCCAAAGATCCCTCCAGACCGGAGGCAACCGCAGATATGCCTTCTCCTCTTTAGGTGAAGACGAGAATACGAGAAACAGAGCAGATGTGGATATGCAAGCTTCGCTCTGAGCCGAACTTGGCGTGGAGACCGAGGTCATAGAGCAAGATACAAAGCGAGAGGTAGAGGAACAGGCGATCCACGGGATGGGCGAGGGCGGGATAGGATCTTGATCCTTGGACCATGTTATTGTCAGAGCGTGACGGATGGAAAATCCTGATGTTGAGATGGTTCTGTAGGTGAGTTTGACTCCAGAGTCCCTTGCATCGACATGTCAGCGCTGTCATCAGAACAACAGAAAGACGTTATCTACCTCGCTTTACAGGCATCCTCCAAAACTCGCCGGGGATTCATGCCTGTCCATTTGCCAAAGTCACGGATGGTGACTTTAGCACCGTCTGTCGTGCTGTCGACCATAGTTGTCGCTCCTGTCTTCGGGTCCACCTCACTTTGTGGGAGATTTATGAACATGTCCCCGAGTAAGGACTCCTCTGCTTCAGCCTCTTCAGCCTCCCTGAGCAAGGCTGCCCCTAGCTCAGCGGCTTCCCGGCTTAGGGCATCGCCCTCCGTGCTAGGCTCCTCGCTTGCAAGGGGATCCCCTGAGGATCTTGGTTCTTCCTGAAGGTTTGCAGCCTCTTTCTCCTGTGCTTTCCGCCGCTCGAGCTCTATCCTCTTCTCCTCCCACTGATAGTCAGCTCGATCTTGATCAAACAGCACATCTGACTCGATTTTCTTTATCTTGTTCTGTAATTTGTTGATAACTGCAGATGAGCCGATCCCGTTGGCACCAGCATTTGGCTTGATGGATTTTGAGCGTTTCGACTTGCTTGAAGGTGTCACAGCTGTAGGATTCAACTCATAGAGGCGAAGCTTGGTCTTAAGATAGGTTGTGACAAGCTCTTCGGGTTCTGCATCGCTTGCCACATCGCTCACAGCTTCATCTTCCTGCGCCTCAACAGAAGTTTGCAAGGGATGTCTGTCCTCCTTCAGTCCGGCGTTTCCAGACCCAGGAAGTGACTTGTCATCTTCCTCGGTGGTTGGAGTGGCAGTTCCGGAAAGTGATGGTGTATCCACTGGAGTGTCTATGCTTGTTAGAGGGCTTCTCGTGCATGGAGCGGCGTTCACCTACCTGCTTGAGACATGCTCACATTGGCATCTCTTTTTGTCCGGGATAGACTTGTTTCATAACCAGGAATCTCATCTTTCTCGCATTTTAGAGCCAGCCATTCCAAACATTCCTCCAGGCCCCAGATGGTATCTTTATTGGAAAGGATTGACGCGTTGGCTACCTCGAAATTGTCTAAAATATGCTCAATTGCGTCTTGTACCCTATTCTGTGGGAACCCTAGAGATAAAAGCGTTTCTTTCAAGGTCCATAACCGCATAGTAGTATCATCTTCCGGCAGTGTACGTGCAGCAACAGCTTCCACCTCAGGATAAAAGCTTCGGTCTTTCAATTCCCATTGCACAATATCGAATATTTGTTCCATAATCTCCGGCGGGAGCCATTTCCTGACGTACAAATTCGGCGCTTGGCTCCGAAGTATCCTTTTATCTATCTTCAGCCTGGAAGCCTGACGAGTAACGTCGCGCTTGACTTTTTGAGCATATTTCTCCACCAGAGACTGAAGCTCGGATTCCTCAAGCTGTTTTTCTAGCTCTTCCGGACTTAACTCAAGTGTCTCTCTCGGTCTGCTCTCGATGTCAACCTGCGAGGCATTCGGTGTCTCTGAAGTAACGGATGCCGGTGCTGTAGCATCCTTGCGGCTGTCTGGTTGTTCAACCGACTCGATTCTTTTGTCGGGTTTCGGCTTCGAAGCTATGGAAGTCGTTGCAAAGCCTCTTGCTGGATTAGCCGCAGGTTTGGTCTTTTTCTTCTTTGGGCCCATATTATATGGGCTTGCAAACCACACTCGGACCGAACTGAACTGTGTTATGAGGAGCGCAAAGTACGTGCAGTTTGATGTTGCGGGGAAATCTCGAAACAAGCGTCATATCAAATCTGGCGGGGCAGAAAAATAGGCGAGTGAGCTCGAGAAAAAAGGACCTCCGCAGTCATCGCGCGCACGACACCAAACGTCAAGTTGCGAACAGCGGGGAGATGGCGGCCGTGCAACTCAATGGAGTGAAAAGTCTGGACCTTGAGGTGATTCGGTCCAGCCTCTTCTCCAGCTCCACCAAAAGAAGGATCAACGAACTGCAAACCCTTGCTGACCGCCTTTCGAATGATGGTTGGTCCACCCCCCTACCCGCACCCTCGAGTTGCCCTCGACGCCTGCTTGTCCCAACGAGCCTCGAGCTGACCGTTGAATAGATATCTCACATGGATCTGTTTCGGTGCTATTGCGCTTCCTATTTGACACATACCCCTTCTACGTCGATCGGTCATCCCGCCAAGCTGTCCAACACTGCCTACAACTGATATTCACAAAGCGTGTTGCGCCAGAGGGCAAGGCTTGGTTCCTGACGGCTATCAAGGCTGAGGCTACCAAGCCTAGCATAGCACCGGCAAACGCTTTTGTGCTTATAGAATGGTGTGCTATACTCGTACAACAACTGTCGTCGGAGCCGGGACTATGGAAATCATGGGGCCCCAGTATACTGGCGGCGGACGCGCAGCTATTGGAGCTATGCATTGGATCGTCGGCAAGAAGCAGTATGAAACATTCCGCTTTGGTGGTGACGAGACGCGCATTACGCAAGCTATTTGGTATTCAGTCTACCGGGGAAGAGACCTTGAGAGCACTCGTTGCTAGTCTCACGGCTAAGGGGACACCGATTGCTGCGAGCAATGCCATATTCCTTGGTGTAATTGCCGGGGTATGTGCGCGCATTCGTTCTATATCTCGGATCTTTCAAGACCTGAAGAAAGACTATTATGCATTCTATGTCCGGGAGATTGTCAATTCCCGTGCGGTGGTGCCACACCATATCAGCAACGGCCTATACGATTTCTTCCGATCACATCTGACGCTGGAAGATTTACAAAAAGAGATAGTTCCAGCGTTGGAAAAGGCGTTGTTGAGATCGCCGGAAGTCGTTCTAAATGACTTGATCTCTCCTCTTGCAGCATCGGTACCGGACAACATTGATCTCTCAAACATATTGTACGAGAATCTTTTGAAGCCGCTCATCTCGAATACGAAGTCTTCTAATGCTTCGATTCGATCCGGGGCTGCAAGAGTGTTTGCAAATGTCGCCGCGAGAGGCAAGGACAATGCGACGCTGGAGAAGATAGCAGACGAGATATTAGGACCTTTGAGGTCGGCAAAGGTCAACGTCGCCGAACATAGAGTATTACACGCTCAAATGCTGGCTGCTATACCAAGCAGTCTTGCATTGTCGCAAAAAATCCCTGCCGCACTTGCTCCAATAGCTTCGAAGGAGCCGAATGAAGCCGCAATAGGCGCGGAAGCTTCTGCTATATCACGCCATGCTCTCTTCGGAATATCCCAAGGGGTAGCGTTGGAGAAGTCCGTGACAGAAGTGTTTTCGAAGGGGCTTGGGGACAAGCGTATTCCGGTCCGCAGACTTTGGGCTCTGAAAGTCGGCGATATCTTTTGGTCTCTGGACGGAAGCAACATGACCGAGCCTGCTGTTTCCGCTCTAGCCGAGAGTGTCATCGACAAGCTGCTCGCCGGTGCCACGGAAACCGCTCCGAACCCAGTCGCCGCAGCGCAGTCTGGTCTTCTTATTGTAGCTTACGTTGCAACGGCCGTTTGTCTCTCGAGATTCTCAAAGTTGACAAGCCAGAAGACGCAGGAGGTCCTGAAGAAGGCCGCTCTGCCGAAACAAGCACTAGCATATGATACGAAACCGTCCTTCCTCCTGAACCATAGGGCCCTTACCAAAGTTACCGATGAAGAAGATCTGACATGGGCTGTCCGCGCCCTGGCGAGTGTTGTCGACAGTATCAGTGATGACCATATCCGCGCACCAGTCGGTGATGCCTGGGCGCAAGCATTCCTTTTTGTCATTTCTGCTTCCAACATTCAACCAAAGGTGCGAGATGAAGCGACAAGGACTCTTGCAGCAGCCTACGTACAGCACCCGAGCCGAATAGGCAACATCATCATTGATGGGCTGTGGATCTGGCGTCATCACATTGAAATGGCGGAGAAAGACACCGCGGCCGTAGCTGCAAAGAGCGGAACGACCGGGCTGTATCGAGCTGTCCACTCGATCTGCTTGCCGCCCGATGAAGCAGAGCGTCTAGGCAAGCGGGGTGAAGAGACGATCTTGGAGGACCAATTGATAAAAATGATCGTATTGGCCCGCCCAGAGTTGCTTCCTCATGTAGCCTGGATTGAGACCTGTTTACGCGCAGGAGTGGATCCCGGTAGGCTTGCAGCCTCGAATGCGCAGAAGTGCCTAGACCAAGTGAAGATACTGGCCAGTGAAGAGGTCTGTCGAGCAACCCCCTTAACCAGCCTCGTGCTTACTTTAGTAGGGTGATTGTCCCTACGAACGAACCGAAGCTGTTAAAAGCGCTGCCTGTAACGCAGCTGCGGAACTAGCCTTCGTGGCTCCAGATACACTTACTCCGATGATTGTGGACCTACTTAAAAGCGATTTTAATCCTCAGCAGCTGGACAACATCGGCCCAACAGAGGCTGCCATATTCCGCACGCCTGAGGGCACTGCCTTTGTTGATGTCCTTGTGACTAGGTCGCAAAACAGACTGCCTGACAAGAATGCGAAAGATTACGATACACTGAAGTGGGAAGAGGAGCTCCGTGCCCAACTCGCTCAAAAGAAAGGACAACAAAAGAAGCTGACCTCTGATGAGCAAGCCAAAGTAAATGCGCAGCTTGCAAAAGAATCCGGCATACGGCGTGATGTTTCCAAGGTCGTGAATAGATTGCAGAGAGGGGTAGGTATCGTGAAGAGCTTGAGCACTGGGCCGCCATCTCAAGCGGAGCTTTGGATGGGTACCGCCGTTCAGCACTTATTAGGGGCCTTAAATGCAGGTGCTGGACTGTTGCTTGGGAACAGCCCTGTGGAATCATACCTGGCGTGCTCTAACCGCGTGTCCTCTCGTTTAGGAGCATTGAGACCGTTCATAGGCATTGCTACTATTAGAGCGATTGGCAAGGCACAATTGCCCCCAGAACTGGAAGTTGAGCCCTTGGGGGATCTCGTCACGAGAATCCTCTATCGCCTGAGGTTCACCGCAGAGCAACGACCATTCGATACTGTATCCCTCAACTACATGTTCCCCCTCATATTCACTGTGCTTAATGCCGGGGGTATAGGGCGAAGTTCCGGTGAAGAGGCGGATGAGCAGATTGTTCTCTGTCTCGAGTTTTTGTCTTACCATGCTGAAGCATGTTCTGACACCCATATTCCACGAACTGAGGTGCTTTCAACTCTTATATCATCTATGCAGAAGTATACACAGCACTACAAACTCATCAAAGATTGCTTTCAGGACGTTTGCAGGAGTATCGCAGCAAACATCACTGAGCAGGAACTTTCTACGGTTTTGTCTGGGGTCACCGTACCTCAAATTGCTGTGCGGACTGCTGTGCTTCAAGCCATTGATGCTGAGCTCGACCTGACAGACCTGGACTTTTCAGAAGCAATTTGGCTTGCATGCCATGACGATGTAGACGAGAACGCTGAGATAGCTCGATCAATCTGGGAAGAGAATGCTCTAGACACGGAGCCGGATTCTGCAATCAAGCTGCTTCCTTATCTGGAAAGCAAGGACAAGCAACTGCGTCGCGCGGCTGCGAGGGCACTCGCAGACACGGTTGCTTCATACCCGTCGACATTCCCGGAGATTTTGCGAAGGTTGGAAGATTTGTACAAGGAGAGAGCAAAGCCTCCAGTTCCGGAAAGAGACGAATACGGGATGCCGAGAAAGAAGGATTTGACAGACCCCTGGGAATCAAGAAGTGGCGTGGCTTCGGCTTTCAAAGAAGCAGCGGCGGTTTTCCAACCCGAAAGTCTCGTTCAGTTCATACGATTTTTGATTGAAGACGGTCCCCTCGGTGATCGTAATCCAGAAGTTAGGGATGAGATGGTTGAGGCAGCTACAACAATCATCGCCAACCATGGTAATGCGCAGGTTGAGGAACTCATGAAGACATTCGAGCAAACTCTCGAGACGTCTGACAAGGGCTCTGAGACTGCTGACCTGATCAATGAAGCTGTGATCATCCTCTACGGGGCGCTTGCCCGTCATCTCAAATCAGGAGATCCACGTATACCGCAGGTGATCGGCCGATTACTTGCCACGCTCAGCACCCCTTCGGAGACTGTCCAGTATGCTGTTGCTGAGTGTCTGCCACCCCTTGTTCGAGCATCCAGCGAATCCGTGCCGGACTATGTGCGACAGATGTTGGATCAGCTCTTCCAGGGCAAAAAGTACGCTGCTCGCAGAGGAGCTGCTTATGGTCTAGCAGGGATAGTGAAAGGAAGAGGAATATCAGCACTGCGTGAATTCCGCATCATGTCGACCTTGAAAGCTGCCATCGAAAACAAGAAGGACGCCAATCATAGACAAGGCGCTTTGCTTGCCTACGAGCTATTTTCTTTAATCTTGGGCAGAATGTTCGAGCCCTATGTGATCCAGATCGTACCGCAGCTGCTTTCCAGCTTCGGAGACAGCAATGCCGATGTACGTGAGGCTTGTTTGGACGCAGCGAAGACATGCTTCTCAAATCTCAGTTCATACGGTGTCAAGCTGATCCTCCCGACACTTTTGGAAGGCCTGGACGAACAACAATGGAGGAGCAAGAAGGGTGCTTGTGACTTGCTCGGCGCTATGGCTTATCTCGACCCGCAACAATTAGCACACAGCCTGCCTGACATCATTCCTCCCTTGACGAATGTGCTGAATGACAGTCACAAAGAGGTTAGGGCATCAGCCAATCGCAGTCTGCAACGTTTTGGAGAAGTCATCAGTAATCCGGAGATCAAGGGTCTTGTCGGTATCCTTCTCAAAGCACTTAGTGACCCGACCAAATATACAGATGATGCGCTTGATGCGCTCATCAAAGTGTCCTTCCTTCATTACCTGGACGCGCCATCTCTCGCTCTTGTTGTTCGCATACTTGAACGTGGCTTGAGTGACCGCTCCGCGACAAAACGCAAGTCGGCTCAGATAATAGGCAGTTTGGCACATCTCACCGAGCGAAAGGACCTTGTTGCTCACTTACCCATTTTAATCGCAGGCCTCAAACTTGCGATTGTTGATCCCGTTCCGACGACTCGAGCAACTGCTTCGAAAGCTCTCGGTTCACTCATTGAAAAGTTGGGCGAAGATGCTATGCCGGATCTCATCCCCAGTCTCATGGCAACTCTCAAGTCTGATACTGGGGCGGGTGACAGGCTTGGCTCAGCTCAAGCGCTTAGTGAAGTTCTGGCCGGGCTTGGTACCACTCGTTTGGAAGAAACCTTGCCAACATTATTACAGAATGCTTCGAGCAACAAGCCATCCGTGCGCGAAGGTTTCATGTCACTGTTCATTTTCTTACCTGCTTGTTTCGGAAACAGTTTTGCTGCCTATCTCAACAAGATTATCCCGCCAATCTTGTCCGGTTTGGCAGATGATGTAGAATCCATTAGAGATACTGCTCTAAGAGCTGGCCGCCTCCTTGTCAAGAACTTTGCGACCAAATCTATCGACTTGCTTCTCCCAGAACTCGAACGCGGTTTGGCAGATGATAACTACAGGATCCGTCTCAGTTCCGTTGAGTTGGTAGGCGATCTTTTGTTCAACCTGACAGGTATAACCAGAAAAGTGGAAACAGAAGAGGAAGAACCGGAGGAGTTTGCGCCAGAAGCTCAGTCATCGCTCCTGGAGGTACTTGGGGAGGAAAGGCGCAACAGGATCTTGTCATCTCTGTACATCTGTCGTTGCGATACTTCTGGTCTGGTTCGTACAGCGGCTATCAATATCTGGAAAGTGCTCGTGTCCAGTCCAAGGACTCTCAAAGACTTGACCCCGACCCTCACTCAACTCATCATTCGCCGTCTTGGAAGTCCCAACATGGAACAAAAGGTCATTGCTGGCAATGCGCTGGGCGAGCTTATCCGCAAAGCTGGCGAAGGGGTGCTGTCAACCTTGCTACCTACGCTTGAAGAAGGGCTGCAGACTACGACCGACGCCGATGCGAAACAGGGCATCTCGATTGCTTTGCGAGAACTTATCACCTCGGCGTCTCCTGAAGCCCTCGAGGACTACGAGAAGACCCTGATCTCGGTGGTTCGGACTGCTCTGGTCGATCCCGACGAAGATGTTCGAGAAGCAGCCGCAGAAGCATTCGACGCCCTGCAAAGAGCACTTGGCAACAAGGCCGTCAACCAGGTTCTACCGCACCTGCTCAATTTGCTTAGCACCGAAGGCGAGGAAGAGAATGCTCTGGCAGCACTGCTGACTTTGCTCACCGATAATACACGTTCGAACATCATATTGCCAAACCTCATCCCTACCCTTCTGGTACCGCCAGTGACCGCTTTCAATGCCAAGGCCCTTGCATCACTCTCAACCGTTGCTGGCACAGCAATGACTCGCAGGTTACCTAATATACTCAACGCTCTTCTGGACAGCAGCATCCAAGCCAGGGACGAAGTGTTGCGAGAAGAGCTTCACAACTCCTTCGATGCGATTCTGCTTAACGTGGATGAATTCGATGGCCTGAATACCGCTATGAGCGTCATGTTGGGCTTGATGAAAAATGATGATCACAGGAAACGCGCGGCAGCGGCACGACACCTGGCTAAATTCTTCTCTGCAACTGAGATTGACTATTCCAGATATTACCAAGACCTCATCCGTGTTTTGCTCATATCCTTGGATGACCGTGACATGGAGGTTGTCAAGGCGGGCTGGAGTGCGCTGAATGAGTTAACGCAACACTTGAGAAAGGAAGAAATGGAGTCGCTCGTCATTCCCACACGCCAGGCACTGCAACATGTGGGCGTGCCAGGCTCTAACCTCCCCGGATTTGGCCTGCCCAAGGGCATCAACGCTATCCTGCCGATATTCTTGCAGGGCTTGATGAACGGTACCGCGGAGCAGCGTAGTCAAGCAGCCCTGGCTATTTCAGATATAATTGATCGTACCAGCGGAGAATCATTACGGCCATTCGTTACTCAAATTACCGGTCCTTTGATCAGGGTGGTATCCGAACGTTCTGTTGATGTCAAAGGTGCGACTATTTCTCCCATGACCAAATACTTTAACTGACTTGAACCCTACAGCTGCAATATTGTTGACTCTGAATAATCTTCTTGAGAAGATCCCGACATTCCTCAAGCCTTTCTTGCCTCAATTGCAGCGTACTTTCGCTAAGTCGCTCGCGGACACCTCCAGTGAAGTCCTTCGGACCCGGGCAGCCAAAGCTTTGGGGACACTAATTACACTGACTCCTCGTATCGATCCACTTATTGCTGGTGAGTATTTGGTCCAGCTTCTAGGGGCTTTTATGCTTATCGCTATTTACAGAACTCGTCACTGGATCCAAGACAACGGACCCGGGTGTCAAGAATGCAATGCTTAGAGCTCTCTACGAGGTTGTAAGCAAAGCGGGAGCGAATATGAGTGATGCATCGAGGACCGCTGTATTAGGCTTGATAGACATGGAGGTGGACGAGTCAGATGGTAACTGGAAACCTTTCTTTGCTTGATAGGCTATGTGCTGACTGTAACAGACGCAATGGCTATCACCAATGCCCGTTTATTGGGAGCACTGATAAAGAACTTGCCGGCAGAGACCAGTGGTTCTCTTGTCAAGTACCGTACTCTTTTCACAACCATTTTTGCAGCGGCTAACACTGTACAGAACTCGGATATTGACTTCCAAGCCCAGCAAAGCCTCCGTGTTAGGACTCAATGCTGTATTACTCGAATCTCCGCAGGTCTTGACGGGTAATTTCGCTGAGCAGACTTCTACGATCATATGCCAGGGTATCACGTCGAAGAGTGTATGGCTTCTACCTTGTCTATAGCCGCTTTGTCTCTGAGCTAACGGAATCGCAGACATTTGTGGCGGATAATTCAGTGCTTGCAGCGGGCAAGTACCTCCTTACCGAGACAGGCACAAACAAAAACTTCGAAAATACAAAGCCCCTGTTCGAGGCATTAGCTCAAGTGGTGACTCCTGGCAATCCTGCCGATACCAGACGCCTTGCATTGGTGGTCATTCGCACCGTCAGCCGGATCAATAACGACATTGTACGACCGCATCTTGCGCTTCTCGCTCCAGCAGTCTTTGCCGGCGTCCGCGACCCTGTCATACCGGTCAAGCTGTCTGCAGAAGGAGCTTTCGTCGCATTGTTCTCAGTCACTGAAGAGGAAGGAGCGGTCTACGAGAAGTACATTGCCGGTCCTGGTGCCGAGTTGCCAGCCAATACGAAAAGGAGCACGGGCGACTATTTCAAGAGGGTTGCCCTACGGCTTGGGAGCCAGGCAAGAGAAAGACGAGAGGCTGAAGGCGGGCAAGGAGGTCTCGGCTTGTCAAGTGATGAGGTAGACGATGAAAAGGAGGTGTGGAGCGTCGGGAAGATGGACCTCGGAGAAGGTCAGTTTTCTGATGAGTAAAGGAACGTCATATTGAGAGACGAGATTTGGTCGGCATTAGAATTGTTGTCTCATAGCGTGCATCTGTGGAATGGAAAAGCAATGGGATGTTATGCATTTGGCATTTTGGCCTCGAGTAATCCAGCAGTGCTGCGTCACTTTGATACGGTATCTTCCGCGCTTTCAGCTTTGGTGCTAGTGGAAGCGGAGGGCTTGAAGCCCTAACGCCCACGATTGGTTCGCTTATTCAGCAGGAGCCTCCACACTGTAACCTCGACTTCTTTCTCACGACGACAGCGATAAGCCAGCAACACCCATCGACCGACCATCGCCGACGACCAGCCAAAGATTCAAGATGTAAGGATGCCAGCCTCATCGTACCTGTGCAAGCCATGATGTGTGAAGATTGGGATGGATCATTGCACTTTTTGCGCGATCTATCGATGAACTATCGATCACGTCATGAATGCTTCGTCACAAACACTTCATGATGATCCATCAAGATCCATCAGCTAACGGATCATTTCCATTTCATAGGGTCAACCTTCGAACTCAGAAGCGGCTCGCTGCCGCCGTCGTCGGCTGTGGCAAGCGCAAGATCTGGCTTGACCCCAACGAGGTCAACGAGATCTCCAACGCCAACTCCCGTCAAACCATCCGCAAGCTCGTTTCTGATGGCCTCATCATCCGGAAGCCCGTCACCATGCACTCCCGCTCCAGGGCTCGGGAACTGAACGCCGCGAGGCGGATCGGCAGACACAGGGGTTTCGGTAAGAGGAAGGGTACCAAGGATGCCAGAATGCCTAGGTATGTTCCTATATTTCTGTTTGCGTAGCTGGACATCGTTGGGAAATCACTCCGACAAAGTTTTCAGGAGTGGACCGAAAGCTAATGATGAATGTCTTACAGCCAAGTCCTATGGATGCGCCGTCTCCGTGTCCTCCGTCGTCTTCTTGTCAAGTACCGTGCGTCTGGCAAGATTGACAAGCACCTGTACCACGAACTCTACCACCTGAGCAAGGGTAACACCTTCAAGCACAAGCGCGCTTTGGTCGAACACGTATGTCTTGCCCATTTACTTTCGACCTTCGGGTCGATTCCGTATTCGGACTGCTGGTCTACGCCAATGATGAATATTCGCTTACATTCCTGCCATATAGATCCACAGAGCCAAGGCTGAGAAGCAACGTGAGCGTATCCTCAAGGAGGAGATGGACGCCAAGCGTGCGAAGACCAAGGCTGCCCGCGAGAGGAGACAAGAGCGTGTCAATGCCAAGAGGAACGCCTTGGTCGGAGAGGAAGAGCCCAAGGAGGAGTAATGGAGTCGCCTACTGGGAGTTGTGGAAGGGATTCTGCAACATGATTATCTCTGGTTGCGGAGCATGGTCGATTTTTATGTGGCTATGGCTTCTTTGAAATGTCATGCATGTAGATCGGAATTCAAGGAAATGAGATTTCGGTCTATCACGGAGATCACCTGTTGCACGTTACTGTGTCGATCTTGTCATACCGTGGACAATTGGCCGGGGGTTTAACACCTTGTCTGACGGGCTGCCATTGTAAACCCTCCAGTTCCCAAAAGCATAGGTACATCAGGTAGGAGAGAGCTTCGCTCCAGATCCAGTCACGAATATCGTGAGCTCAATGAGTCTTCGGACCGTTATTTTGTTGAGTTACGTGGGAGCTTGTAGGAGACCTTTTGGCAAAATTTGGTGGTTTCGATGACGGAGCATTGATAGATGACTCAGTCTCTGCACCTGAAACAGTCGGAACATCCCAAGGAGTCAATGGCAGCCAATGCTGCTGGAAGAACAAGCCTTCATCAGTTGGACATCTTGTGTCAAAGACCCTGACTGGTATCAGAAGTATACATCTCATTATGTCTTCTTCCCTTTCAGCGGATGGGCGGTCTCTGGTAGAGAATTGACATGACGATGCCGGGCTGTGCTAGGAAGTTACAGCCCCCTCGTTTGCTCTATCTGCAGCGGAAGTGCAATCCGATATACGCTTCACCTGTGACTTAGAGGCACAATGCGCTCTCAAAATATGACCAATAGACCTTTGTTGCATATGCCTAGTGAAACCTGGTATATCTCCAACAGGAAGCCATGAATTGGTTGACTTTTCTGCGTATCATGCGGTTCAAACTTCAAGAGGCCTCTGTCTCGTTCCAGTTCACGCAGGAATCTATGTGCTTCTTGTATCTCCTTGTTCTATTTCTACTTTCATCTGACTTCACATATTCACGTATGTTGTTGTTGCTCTTGACAGTTACAAGCCTCATTCACTACCATAACGATGTCCTTATAATGTGCTTCATCCCGGGCTGAAAGCCATGAGCAAGGACAACCATACACTTCCGCCCTCCACGTCAAGCCAGCTTACATCGAAGCGCAGCTTACACGATGCATTTCTTCTCAAGCATCATGGTGTTCGTTGGTCATTTGCTTTTAGCATTAGCTGCGCCCGCCCTCAGGAGTCAATATCAGATCGCAGGCCTTCCCCTTCCTTCCAACGTCTCGACCACCGCTGGCGGCGGCATACTTAATGCTCCCCTTCCAAGCAACATATCGTCAGCTGCAATCGCGGGATTCCAGACAGCCAATTACTTGGATAATCTAGAGGCTGCTTTCTTCAAAGCCGGTCTCCATAACCTCACCACGATTTGGAACACGACTTCCTATCCAGCGAACACGCTCACCGTCGTCTCCAAGGTCGCCGCTCAAGAACAAGTCCATGTCGCTACGATCGAGACCCTTCTCACGGCGTTCAATGCTACTACGATGGAGCCATGCACTTACCGGTTCCCTGTCACGGAACCAGCATCGTTCCTCACTCTAGCGTCCGTCATCACGACCGTGGGCCTCGGTGCGGTGAACGCTCTTACTTCCGCACTCGCCCTCACGGATCCCCTTTTGATCCCTTCAACGGCGTCTATACTCTCTGTGGAATCTCGACACGATGCATTCTTTCGCTCTGTGGGCGGTGGCCTGGTTCCCAACCCAGCACCGTTCGATACACAATTGTCGCCGATTTTCGCATACAACCTAGCGCGTCCTTTCATCGTGCAAGGGACTTGTTTCAATATCCTGCCGTATGCAGCTCTCCCCTCTCTCACGATCATCTCGTCGGTTAACGGAAGTTCTACTGGTCCTACCTTCCCGAATGTGACGGCAGCACCGCTGATGTCTGTCACCTTCACCTTCGACACGGATGCCATAGCACAGCAGCTCCTAGTCGCAAGCCACTCTACGCCGCATGGGTGAATCAAGCGAATAAGCCGGCGTACACTCTGGTCACACTCTTGGGGACAGGAAAAGGTGTGGCGGACGTCCCGGCGGGAGTCGAGGGCATGGCATTCGTGGTGCTTACGCTGGAGACGGGTGCGGAAGATGTGGATCAGCTGTCAGAGACGACGCTTGTAGGACCGGCGGCTGTGATTATCTCATAGATGTTTGACTGGCCTGCGGTCCTGTGCGTTGTGGCTTTTCTGCATGGTGATGCCATTTCTCTCAGAAAGGCTGGTTTGAAACTGGGTGAGAGAAGTACAGTAGCTTTCCATCTGCTTCTGCAGCATTGTTCATGAATGAAAGGAAGTCTCGTTGATCTCTCACCCGAATTGGGTTCTCCCTGTGCTTCCATGGGATCCATGTGCGTAGGTGGTTGCTTCATAGACCCATATCGACATATATTTGGCCTCTATTGCTAGCAAGTAGCCCCCTGTCCAGCATTTAGGAGGCAACGAAGAGGGAAGAGAGAGCAAGTTAACATGGCGCAAGTGCCTGGTCTCCCAAATGACAGTCATAAAGCGTCGCCTATCATCAGATGTCGCATCTGACCTCCCTCCGTAATTCGCGATGTCCCCTTGCCAGCAGTTCAGCACCATAGTAGGGCTGTCGTATTAGAGGGCTATCATTCGGGTCGTCCAAGTCCACGGTTAGATGTCCCCTCTCGCTTTGCACCAGTTCCGGGGAGTAATATAGTAATAATAGTAATGCATGCACACATATGGACATACGAGAGAACTACGGATTGTAATCGTTTTTTTGAAGACGCTATTTTTGCATTGTATTTTCACATTTATTTCCTTGCTTTCTTCGTTCTCACGCTGCTCACAGTCAAAGTCAACCTACTGCATACAAAAGCTATTCATAGCTAAGGTACCTCTTCTATCAAGCACATCTTCTCCCCGTTATCCCCTACGGCCCTTGAACTGAAAGACATCGCTCTCACTAGGAGTACACCTCCTTTAAGATAGGGACGGTACCTTAGGTAAGGGGGAACCGCCAACCA
This sequence comes from Symbiotaphrina buchneri, assembly GCA_001599915.1. Taxonomy (NCBI): domain Eukaryota; kingdom Fungi; phylum Ascomycota; order Symbiotaphrinales; family Symbiotaphrinaceae; genus Symbiotaphrina; species Symbiotaphrina buchneri. The sequence continues at coordinate 179,244 of BCIG01000027.1, forward strand.
CGGCCGGCCAAACCTTCCAAAGGCTCCAAATCCGCCAAACGCTCCAAACGAGCAAAAGCCGACAAACCACCGCTACAGTACTGGGCACTTTTCGAGTCTCAACAACACCACTTTGTTAGAAGCGATATGAATCCATCCCATCACAGCCGTCTCGGCGTATTGCTTTCTGCCCTTTGACCCGAAATGGAACCAGTCTTCCTCCTACTTCCACCAGAAGCAATGCCCCCCTAAAAGCCTCCCCCCTAAAGGACCCCTAAGCATCACCACCACCAGTCCACCACCCACCAGTTTACCAACAAACAGCCAAACAGCCAAACAGCCAAACCGTCCACCGGTGCACGGCACGCCTAGACAGTCTCGAGTGTCTTGGCAAGCTTGTTACATATTGCAAAACACAAGGCACACACACACACACACAAACACACAACTCTCCGAGTCCCGTTGACTGACTCGCGCATGCGTACCTGCGTGCTTCTGCGGGAGTACCTGCATCTTGGTCTTGGTCTTGCATAAGGGTACGGTATTTCGTACCCAACTGCACCCTGCATAATGCTCAGGACTACATCGTCATCCCGTCTTTACGTCCCATTTGTAAAACTGCACCGAACGCCGCGGGCAACAGCAACGGCGATGATAATGATGACGATGATTCCGTAAAAGAATTGGCAATACTGATCAGCAGTAAGAATGGATAGGCAACTACTAGGTAAACTGTCTACAACCTGACCGAAGATCCCTTTTCCTCTGATGTACGCAAACCGCCTCGCCGTCCTCGCCGTCTCAAGGCCCGTAGGTACCTCTTACCAGAGGTACCTCACACCCTACAAGACTCAAGCAGATCGAACCAATCAGAGCCCACGCATCTCCTCTTTCCTAAGGTAAACTTGGTAAACACTGCGAAAAGCCAAAGCCAAAGGTACCTAGGTACTTCGTGCCTTAGGAGGTCCAAGCACCCAAAAATCACCACAAACACAAACACACAAACCAAACAGCGCCAACTGAACTAAACAGCTTAGCGTCTACGAATACCAACACAACAACTGCAGCCGAGCTAGCACCACTAGCGGAATAGCTGGCGCGCCACAAGCACGCGAGCGCCAGGCAAGCGGCAACTCAGTTCAGAGGTTGTTCGTCAGGTTCTGTCATGTCACCCACTGCGCTCAGGGGAGCAGTGAAGCTTTCGGGGGTTCGGGGCCTGCCCACTTTCTGGCTCCTAGCATTACGCAACCACCATACTGACCGATCTGGTACGGATATGGGCAGCTCGTCAGGGACATATTTCCAAAATGATCAAAGTCACACGAGACGGTCGTCACTCATGTGGAGGATATATGTAGTAGAATGGAAGCGGGTCAAAAGACCAACCATCGCCCCAATATTTGCGAGTTCCTGAACAGATGGTATCTTGTCATCCGGACAGAGAAAAACAAAGGATCCCAAGTCTATCTCTATCCTGTAGATTTTCCATCCAGAAAACAACACAAACATAAGACGATAGCCAGTAAAAACCACCCGGGATATTACAACAGAAAGTCTGCAGAAGTGTGATTGGCAAAGCCAAAAGGGGGTTTCGGATGGTATCACTGTCGGTTCGAACGAGGGCAAGATACTACAGGCGCAAACATGTCACGACGGATGCAAGACTGCAGCTAGCACCAGAAGTGCCAGTTTGAGCAGGTAGCAAGATGCACGCACGTTGCGAACAAGACGAGTGAGAGAGAAAACAGGTAGGCGACTGCCACCGTCCTTCGTTTTACCACGTAAATGATTACAGATTGAATGTGACGATCAAAAGAAGTGTCGCGACTCCACCGTACAGGTATTTAATTGCCAGCGAGCGCCATGTGAAGAGAAGACGAGACGTGAGAAACCCCCGGACCCCAAACGCAATGCATGTTTATCTTCGGATCGTAAGACGGCGGGAATCATGTTGTAAAACGATGAGGCGGATGCGATTAGGGTGGATCCAAAGGCCGTCAGCGTCCGCTTCCCGACTTGAACCACGAGGTCATTGGTGTGTGAAAGTGAAACCCATTATGCAAGAACCCAAGTCGCCTCCAACCCATCGCTGGTCATATCGATCGAAGGCGAAGCAATCCAACGGTCAAGCACGCTTACAGGATGTAAGCAGCGAGACCGAGGACACCAGCAAGACCAGCGCCGGAAGCGGCGAAGGCCTTGTTGGCGGCACCAGTGAAGGTTGGCTTAGCAGAAGCGGTGGTTGTGGGCTTGACACCGGTCGACAGAGCGACGGGGGTGGAACTGGAGAAAATTGTTAGCTGGACTGCCTTCAAATGCTCAAGATAGCATAGGGTACCAGGTGGGGCAGTACGTGACAACAGCAGAGCTGACTGGCTTGGTGATGGTGCAAGGGCAGTTGGTGATGGTCAGGGTGGTGGCCTGTAGATGTCAAATTAGCTTCTGCATTCCTCGGCAAATCGGTAGTGTCTGGAACGGAGAAAAACGTGGGCTAATCTCAAGTTGCATATTTTGACTGTTTTGATTGAGATTGCGTCACAATCAAAACAGTCGAAAAATGCAACCATGATTGCGACGCGTCTTTTCCATCCCAGATCACAACACCAGGGGGAAGTTGAGACTTACCGAGGTGACGGTGTAGGTCTGGCCGTTGTGCACCAAGGTGGTAGCCGAGGGGCAGTAGGTGGTGTAGGCAGTCACGACCTCAGTGGTGTAGACGGTGCCGTTGGTGTAACCGGCGGAGACGGTGGCCGCGAGGGCAGCGGTGGCAGCGACGATTGAGAACTTCATTTTGATTGTGGAGGAATTAATTATTTACGTGGAAACGCAGAAGGTGGTTGTAGATGGTTTGGATAAACGAGTGGACTCGGTGATAACCGGTGTAGAGCGTACAGGCAAACGATTGTAGATGATTTTGCGTGTGTGAGGAAGGAAAAGAAGAAGAGGGAGGGTGGGTGGAGGGCGAATCTTTATACGTTGGGGTCGTACTGGAGTGTGTGGGCGTTGCGCTTAGGTGATTTTAGGGGGAAGGAGGATCAGAGAGCGAAGTGAACAATGGGTTGATCCTTTTTCGGGAGTGCCTGCGTGAAGGACCGGCCGGCGCGGCGGTTAGACTGTCACTGCACTCAGGCTTGACCTGCCCTCTCAGAACCTTCAGCAGACTCTTTTTTTCCTTCCTTGTTCCTGAATCCCGACTGACCCTGCAGCGTTCTGGTGTAATTGCGCTTTAGCCGAGAATGGCGGCTGCTCTGCCATTGGCTGAAAGGGCAAAGCAAATCAAACAGAAACTTCGACAGTTTCCGCTGATTGGTCCGACGGGCTCCCACCCCGGTCAGCGCTCATTTCACCGTCCGCGTTGGCGCATGGGACGAATGCAAGGCTAAACTTTGCTACTTTGACTAACTGGCACGCTAGCCGCTCGTACCTGGACCTTGCCCCTTTTAGAGGGCCCACCATTCAGGAGAAGACGGCCGCCCAAACCCACACAACATCCGGTAAGGCAAAAGCAGCAGAAGCCAAGCAAGTCAAGCAACGTTACCGATCGAATGCTTGCCTGACGCCGTTCGCCTTCCTTCTCTGGTCCAGCCCGCTGTCTCTTGCTAGTCTCACCATAACAACAGCTATGAATCCACTCTTCTGCACGCTGTAATCTCGGTGCCAGAGCTGTGGCGTTAGCAGAACGGGTACCTCGCCGTAGCAGATCCGATAACCTTGCTCCATGTCTCTTTCTCCGCCCCCTAAAACTCGGGTCATCTCGAGATCTTAGCCTTGATTGGGCCTATCCTGGTAGGGACAGCTATCGCAGCCCAATTATAGGCCACTCTCTCGGACAAACAGTGATAAGGAATAGGGGTGCCCAAGAAAGATACATGAAATCCCACCTATCGGCCGATTAGGAATCGTACTAGCGACCTATTCCCACCAAAAACCTCCTCGCCCCTGATCCAGAGTGAAACTGAACATCGCTGCTACGGCCCCCTATGGTCCACTGGGATTGGGCGCACCTATTTCGGATACCCGTTATGCCTTCCAGATCGAGACCAGTGATAGTCCTCTCCGCTGGAGAAGATGAGCATGCGCGGTCTTTCCTAACCTTCCGCCGCGGAAAATCCCTGTGCGGATTTCCAGGCCAAGTTTAACCAAGTGGTTCCACTCAGCCAATCATGGTGCATCGATTTCACCGAACGTTCTACAGAGGCCTAGCGGATGTCTCAGTAATCGAAATAACGCATCTGGATGACAGGAGCGGATAATCTATGATCATGCTATGGCTCATAAGGACGATGGCGCACTCGGCGTGTATCATAGGCGTGGTAAGTGGACTTGGCAATGTTGGTAAAACAAGACCGGATCACTGTCCGGCTCAGACATCATGACACTTGCGTTGGAAAACGTGAGATGATCATTTCTCATGGAGGCTTGGCAGACCCTGACAGACGCGGGACGGTCGAGATTTTGGATAGAGCAAGTATCTACCTGCTTGATCCGGCGATCTGTGAAGTTGTCAGTCCAGAGGCTCATCACGATTAATCGCGCACATTCTTAGGATAGCAGCAGTGGAGGATTGAGTGGATTAACGGCGTCACCCATTACGAGTCCTATGGGTCGACGATCATTACGAAGCCCAACGCGCAGGCAGCATCAACACTGCACGCATGTTCTTTGCACATACGAGTACATCGTCTATGAACATACAGCATGTATGTACTCGAAGCATAAGGCACAGCGCACGGTGCGCTTTTCAGGCCGCCACAAGGCATAACCAGGTCACTAGCGTTAAGTTATGGACAGAAAATGCTATTTATAACCCCAGAAGGCTCAAGCGAGATTGCATCGAGTAGGCTGTGCCGAGAGCTTTGACGTTCGATGCCCCCGATCCAGCTCCAAGTCGGAACGCCCGTCGACGAGGTACCGAAGGTACATAGGTACCAAGCACACAGCGCAAGAAGCCATTCGAAGCAATTCGATTTTGGCTGAATAAGAAGTACTCTACTCGTACACTTCGGTCTTGGGCTTCGCTTGAATAATGAGCTTCGAGAGCAATGAGGAAGGTGTCGCGCTTCTCTAAGATACGTTAATGCATGAGTGAGGCCGGTTCAAGATTACCAACAGTTTATTCGTGTTTTAAGGTAGGGACGGATCGGTGCCAGACAGGGGGCTTGCTGCACCTCGCCGAACGGGTTCCTGCGTTGGTGCTCTCTTGTTCGGATGTCCCGTCTCACCAGCTGCAGGAACCAAAGTTGTGACCGGAGATTTTCATCTCGTCTGACAGTACGAGTACGGCGTGCGGAGTACCGAATACGTGGTGCACAATGCCGTACTCAAAATTACGCAGAAAACTGAAGTCGTCTACAACGTACCCTAGTGACTAAGGAAGGTACAGAACATCATTTTGGAGTACCAGCCCGCGTGTCTGGTTACGAAATCCGGTCAAGTTCACAATAATAATGGCACGACGCTGCATGGGGCGGGAAAAAGAATGAAGTCCGCTGCAAGTCGCCATGGATCCGCTCCAAGCTTGGGATCTGGACGGATGCCTGGATGGCGAAACCTGGGAAACTTGAGCAATCATCTTCTGGCATTTGTGTGCATTCTTCGAATGATGATCGGCACAACTCGCCTGGTGTCAGTGAGGACTCACTGCTGGAACCGTTCCAGCCAATCGGCACCGCTTAGTTTCTTTTGGAGTATCTCCGCCAAATTCCCCGTACCTAGTCCCTCATTTTGTTGCTGCAGCTGCATATATTGGCCCCAATCCCGCGACAAACCTACAACACCAATGCACACGCTATTGATGTTAATCTCCCGTGCAGGCATGTGCGCGCTTCACATGATTGACATTGTGACAGTAGCCGCGGTTCAGAATCCAGGCCGGGCCAAGTCTGGCCCATGCCACTCTGTGCCGCACTTTAGCTTCAATGAATCATAAATAATATTAAAACCATGTCGATGCCCCGCCGTGATGAGACATGCGCCTAGTTGCAGTCCCGGTCGAAACCCTGATGCTTTTAGTCTTCAATGGCCCGGCACCTGGACACGAAAGGCACGCGACTTCGAAAGGCATTTCGGGTGCCTTATCTTCAGCCCGCTTGTTGTGTGTTGCAGCGAAACGAAACAAACAGCCACAATGTTTGGACACGCTCACTGTTGATGCGACGCGACAAGGCCTGCTTCCGCCTGTCACTTTCCACTCAACCTCGAGGTGAAGTTGTAGGTTGGTTGATTGCATGCAGATTATATCCTCATCAGCTGGACGATTGGATGTCCTCTGCCAGGACATGAATAGATGAATATGGATGATTTTGCAACTTGCAAATCGCTTGCTTGATCCTGTCACCGTTTTCGTGTCGCTAACGAGAAGCCTTTTCGGACCACCAGACTCCTCGTGCCACCTTCAACCACCAACGACTGTGACCCCGACAACCCACGATGATCGCGGTCCTTCCTTGCACCTTCCATATGGTGTCTTACGGTCGTGTCTGACAGTCCCAACGCCGATCTACGATGCACCCGGAGCTTGTCCTACGACCAGCGCAACTCGAAACGATCACTGTCCGAACGTGAACCGCGACGCTGGCTATTCTGGTGACCATGTGTGACATGAAGAGATTCCCATACCCAACGGACTGGTCGCCGCACGAATGATTGAAGGCACGGATCCACGATTGTGATCAACCCATCGCCCTCCTACGCCGGAAGCAGGGGACTGCTATCGCGGTGTTTCTTGGATGCCTTCATTGCGACATCAACTCTGCATTTACCCAACAACATGGCGCCTTCAAAGAAAGCCACACCTTCAAAACGTCCTCGAAAACCCCGTGCCCAGCTTGTCGGGCCTTCCTCTGCCTCCACCGCCGTCACTAAAGAGCCGTCCATCTTGCCCTCTCTCCCTGCCAATTGGCCTCCTGACCTGCCTTTCTTCACAACCCCCACCTACTCTCCGCTCATGCTCTCTTCCAGGCCCGCTCCGCCCCTCCCATCTCCTCCCAGACCAACACGCCACGTCGTCATCACGCCCATCACCACTCCCCCGAGACACCCAGCCATGGGCCAGCACGGCCTGTTCGCAGCCGTCGATCTGCCGCCCTCCAGCTTCATAATCGAGTACATCGGACATTACCACACCGCCAGCGAGTCCGATCCGACGAGCGACTACGACATCAGCGTCGACCGCGAGGCAGGAACGGCCATGGATGCTGCGAAAGGCGGGAACGAGGCCCGCTTCGTCAATGACTACCGCGGGGTAGCGGAGAGGCCGAATGCCGAGTTTAGAGATATGGAGGTCCAGGGCGTGAAGAGGGTGGGTATCTGGGTCGTGCCGGCCGGCAAGAGTGGGCATGGTAGACGCGGGATCAGGAGGGGAGAGGAGATCCTGGTGAGTTATGGGAAGGGGTTTTGGAGGGAGAGGCTTGGGGAGGATGTGACTGCTGGCTGAAGAGGAGACGGTGAAAGTGGTTTTTGCGAAACGGTTGAGCCAAGTTGCACTGGAGAACAGGAACGGCATGCCTCTCGGCCATTTCCCAGACGCAGTATCCTGAGCTGTACGAAAGTCGAATGCCATCCGTTTCCTCGGGTCGTGGGGTCGTGGAAAGCTTTCAAGGTCAAAAGCAAATACTGCAATGCCTCCTCCTGCCCGTCAATTGCATTCTCCGGACCACTCTGGCCCCAATGGATCCTGCGTGGACTGCACCTTGGGACCGTTGCGAGCCATCTGCCCATGCTAGATATACCGCTGCCGGTCATCGTGCAACTCCCCTCTGGTGGGCATAGGATGGGGTAGACGAAGGCAGTGAGAGCACAACATGGAAGGGGTTTCCCAGCCAGAACTACCGAATAATCAAAGACAGGCGGACTTCAAACATCATCGCATATCTCATACAGCGCGTTTTCTTGGGAAATATACTCTAGCAGCATCCCGTCTTGTCGACCTACAGCTTCGCGCCTTTATGTCTTGTTCCAACCTCCTCAAAGTACTCTTTGATCCGCGCCCGCGCCTTCTCCACGACGCTTCGGTCCTCGACCGTCGGCGGGACATTGACCTCCTTCTCAAAGTTGCCTTCCACCGCATTCTCCAACAACTCCCGCAACACCCTCCTCAGCGTCTTCCCGCTCCTCGTCTTTGGAATGATCCCGCTGCCCACACAGATGCCTCCCAGAGCCGCTATAGCCCCGATCTGCTCACGGACATTCTTCTGGATCTCCTTGGTGATCTGGGGGTCCGCAACTGGTGCATCATGCGGCTTCGACAGCGCCACGAACGCGAACGGCAGGTGGCCCTTGAGCTGGTCCGGGATCGAGACGACGCACGCCTCGGTCACGTCCGGGTGCGACAGGATGGCCTGCTCAATGGCACCAGTGCTGAAGCGGTGGGCGGCCACGTTGATGATGTCGTCGCTGCGTGCCATGACATGCACGTACCCGTCCTGGTCAATCATCCCGGCGTCCCCTGTGTCTATCCAGCGGCCCTTGAACCGCAGCATGTACCCCTTATAGAAACGTTCTGGATCCTGCCACAGCGTCGTCAGGCCTGTTGGGGCTAGGGGGATGCCGAGGACGATATTTCCCATGGAGCCCTGGGGCACCTCATCACCGTCGTCATTGACGATCCGCACGTCAAAGCCCGGCATGGGCTTACCGGCCGATCCTGGCTTGATTGGTAGTGGTTTGGGCTGGTTCGAGGCCGCGAAATCAAGGCCGCTCGATGCAGACAAGGCGATGCCCGTAATGGGTGAGCCGGACTCGGACGACCACCAGTTGTCGATCACGGAAGCTCCAGGAGCTGCGTGCGTTTGCAGCAGTTCCTGATACATCTGCACGATACTGGGCTCTGAGCGTTCGCCAGCGAGAAAGATGGCACGAAGCTGCTTCAAGCCACCTTTTGCCGCTATCTTGTTGAAGAAGCTATTTTCAGGGTCATCTCGGCGAATGGCTCGGAGTGCTGTAGGGGCCGTGAAGAGCGCATTGACATTGTGCTCGCTGATGATGCGCCAGAAGGTGCTCGCATCAGGGGTACCGACGGGCTTGCCTTCGAAGAGGACGGTTGTTGCGCCAGCAAGCAGAGGCCCGTATATGATATACGAGTGCCCTACGACCCAGCCGATGTCCGAGGCACAGAACATGGTGGAGGAGGATGTGATGCCGAACAGGTACCGGATGGAGAGATTGAGACCTACGGCGTGTCCACCTGCTTCACGCAGAACGCCTTTTGGAAGGCCGGTCGTACCTAGGTCATGTCAGCTCTGTAGACATTTATGTTCCACATCGAAGCAGCTTTCAGCCTTGGACATCATGGACACAGTGCAGGTCAAGTGGTCTTCATACCGCTTGTATAAATGATATACACGCCCTCATCGCTCCTAATCGGTACCGCCTCAGCCTTGACGCCCCTATTCCTTGCACTCTTGACCAGCCTCTGCCAATTCCTCTCCCCATTCTCCTTCCGCACTGGATCCCACCGCAGCTGCTCTCTCTGCCAGATGATCACCTTCTCGGGCTTTACCTTGCACCTCTCCAGGGCCCCCGTGACAAATGGTCTATAATCCAGCGGGCCCTTTGCGCCTTCAATTCCGCATGACGCGGTCATGATGACCCGCGGACTGGAGGCGTCGATCCGCTGCGCCAGCGAGGGGGCGGAGAAGCCGCCGAAGACGACGGCGTGGATGGCGCCGAGACGGCACACGGCGAGGATGGCGAACAAGGCCGCGGGTATCATAGGCACTTTGGGGGCCAAGCATGTCAACAACGTGTTTCCCACAACAGTCTGACCGGGAAAGAAGCAAAAGCAAACCTACTATAAATCAACACCGTATCCCCCCTTCTCACACCCTCCTCCCTCAGCACTCCGGCCAGGGTCTGCACCTCTTCCAGGACCTGCCTATACGTAAAGCGCTCCTTGCATCCCGCGACAGGCGAGTCCCAGATGAGGGCGACCTTGTCGCCGCGCCCGGCCGCCACGTGCCGGTCTACGCAGTTGTAGCACGTCGAGATCTCGCCGTCTGGGAACCATGTCCAGGAGGGGTGCTCGATGCCGCTACTGCGCAGCCGTTTGGTGCTGCGCTTGAGAGCGCGCGAGGGAGGTCGGTGCCAGTGCAGTTGTGCGGCTTGGTGCGTCCAGAAGGATTCGGGGTCGCTGAGGGAGCGGGCGTGGGCGATGTCTTGGGGATGAGGGTGAGGGTGAGGGTCGGAGTGGGATGCCATAATGGCCCGGGAGGGCTCACAGAGGTGGTGTCAATTGGGATGTATATCTGATCTATGTGCTATTCGTGAAATAATGTAATTATGTTCATGAGAATGTGATGCTGTGACGATCATGTAGAAAACCACATAGACATAGCTAGCTGCATCTGAGCCTCGGAAGTCGGACAGCCGGGAGGCTTCTGTGGCCCCTTGCAGCCTCATTGTTGTATCTCACTGCCCGGAGAGCTTTCCCCGCACCTGTGGGGTAATAGTCGTACCGCAGATTCCAGGTAGCGCCGACAAAATGAGTGACAAATTCTGTCCTTGCAAGACGCGCTTATGTTTGCCAATACTTCTGGTGAGCTTTCTGAACTCGGCTCACTCCGCTTACCCAACTCCCTAACTGGACCATCCTCCATTCGCAAAAGCCCACCAATCAGCACCCCTAAGCCCTCTCAGACAGGCCCACATGCACCAAAAAAAGGCTCCAAACGGCCGCCAAAGAACCACCCCCGACGGGCCACACCACCCAGACACCAAAAAGGCAAAAAAAAAAACTCAATGATGAGAGGAGTGGGACTCGAACCCACGCAGCTTTCGCTATTGGATTACTCGGATAAGAACGAGCAAGCACATCTCAAATGACGCTTGAGACCAACCCCATAACCGCTCGGGCATCCTCCCGGTGATTAACCAATTTCTGCGTTATTTTGCTTTATATTCACTGCCCATCAAAAAGTGAATATCAACCAGGGGGTCTCGGGTGGTAGGATGATGGGATCGTGGCGATGGGGGATTGATGATGAGTGTGAATGAAGGAGATCTGCAGCGTTGATGAAGAGATCTTCACGGCTCTGATCATGGGCTCGCTTCGGGGACTCGGAGAAAGAGGAAAGGCTCGGATTTGTGGCAGTAGGTAGAGTTGTAGTGGTCCTGCTGTACTGCAGCCCGAGAAGGATTTAATGAATGGCAAAAATAATTATATTGACAAGATGTCAATATTCCGCCGACACACGGTGGCTTTGACAGGATTCGCTTCTACTTGCCTTGCCTAGTAGCCCGGCTGGATCATAAGTCTTTCAGGTTTTATATTTTATACAGAGATTCCATCCTAAGTACATAGCCTCCCTAGAGAAGGATCTCTTTGCACGGACAATCAACCTATGCAGAAATAAGCTCAGGGACGAATAGGTATCAGCCGTATCGCACTGACGGAGATCATACCTGGCTACTACGTGTCCGGTATACGCTGGTGCTCATATTATTCCCACTACGATGTTTGATTTCTAGAATTTAATATTCTGCACCCCTTGGTCTACGTACTTAGTGACGAGCGGTTCCAATCAGCCAAGCACTATCCTCCGGCTCAGAGGTTCTGTAGTCCATATTCAATTCTACAAGGAGTAATAACTTCAATTAAAAACGCCCTTGACCGTTCGCCGCCACCGTTCAGGGGGTCTCCTTTGATCAGGATTGTGTCTTGCGGTCGTTGAAAACGTTATATTCCGGACTGTTACAGTTCCCGCGATATGCTTGTCTACATGCTGTGATCTGCAACAGGCTTTCTACAACCACGCTCAGAGTACCAAGATAGATGGGGCGACAGAACCTGTCTCCTACGGGATAGATTCAATATATGAGCACCAGTTTTGCGTGCAAATGTACTTTTTAGGATCGGTCCGCGAACAGAAAGGTGGTATCTCATTTTTTACAGCCAGTAAGGTGCCATGTACAAGTGTGAGAGAATGGCCGCGTCCAGCTAGATTGTGCCAGCGACGATAAAGATGACAACATGGACTGGCTGCCTCAGGGTACTTGCGAATAGATAGTGTAGAATCAGAAACAAAGGTTCTTCCAAAAGGGACAGGGATATCATGAAGCAACACATGCCATTCCTTCGCACTAGACGCCCGAACCCCGTCGAGCGGCAGAATGATCGTAAGATAAGAAAATACAAGCAAATGGGTATGACCATGCAGGTGTAACACATAAACCGCGAAATGGACACCGGCCCGTCGTTTGAGCGGCACCATATGACCAATACACAACAATATCGACATTCATAGCATCACCCACTCGGTGCCACGCTTGATGTACTTATCAAGCAATAATCCCACGTCACTTATAACGAATCTGCATATATAGAATGCGAAGAACTCAGCTGCATGCCGCGCGCTAAGTTCAATGCCCACGTGAGTGGGAGACGTGCCTTGCAGGCCCTTGTCTTCGGCTTGACGAGCAACAGAGTCTGTCGAAGAGATAAGCAAAGGGTATGTGACCATCAACGGCGGATACGTACCTAGAATCTGTGCTGCGTCACAGAGTCTGGCCAAAGACCCCATATAGTGCGCATATGGACCTATAGTCTGCACCTGACCAACATCACGTTTGGCAAACTTGATGCGTGGAAGCGAAGTCATAGGAAGACTTTGCATAGTAAAGACATCCTTGGCGCCATCCTTCCCATGAGATATAGGGTTGGAGAAATCTGCACCCGACGTTTTATTTCGCAGTTTCCGCCAGCCCGAGAGATAAGATTTGCTGGTTGCGTTCGTACTTTTCGAAGCCAATCGATCGTTTGTACTCGTGTTTGCACTTGGAGGAGCATCTTTGAACAGCGAAGAAACTCCATGGACGCCAACTTCGTTGCCGAGCTTCTTGCTCAAAGCTGTTTGCACCTGATCCAAAAGATTCTCGAATGACTGCATCTCTTCAAGAACCGCATCGGCATCATATGTATCGACTTTGGCTAGTTTGAGTAATGCTGCCGTTAGGAGATCACAATTGGCGATCTTGTCTTCAACGTTCTTTAACTTGACATTCCGGACCGTCCATATATCCTTGGGTACGAACAGCTTAGTCGAAAGATAACCTCCCTTAGGATGTGCGATCGTCTGGTAGATACAGCGCAGCAGCCAAAAAGGCCTCAAGAGATCACTGATCGGACATGGCTCCAACGGGGCAGGTGCATTTTCATTGAGGTTGTTTGGAGATCCGGGACTGGTTGGGGAATGGATATCACTGTCGAACAATGAATAACTTCCAAATCCGCCGACAGACAGTTGTCCGGCCATGAACAGAGCAGCGCTTGGCGTTGGTAAAGGAGGAATTGAGGGCGTATATACTCTGCGATGGGCATTCGAACCGAACGATGAGCTCAACGGAGTGCCGACTGACGTTTCCGAACCTTCCGGGCTGGAAATTGACATGTTCCGATTCTTTAAGCTGGAAGATGAGATGTTCTTCCTCAGGCCTGTGTAACTCCGGTTCAAAGGACGAGCTGGCGACTCTGGCCGGGTAAGAGGCTGGAAATAACTTTCACTCGTCTCTGAAGTGACTCTGCTGAGCCCGCTCGTGAGCGGAGATATGCTCGACGCGGTGTCAGGACTGGGGCCTGTCACTGCTGAAGATGGCTGTGACCATGAGGCTAGTGGCAAAGAGTGCGTCTGAAGCTGCGCGGGCGGTATAGGCGGGACCGGGTGCCGACTTTCTGAAGAGATGCCAGCAGGCCTGGGTGGTGAAGATGGGCTGGCGGGCGTGACCGATGGGATTGGCATAGGCGGTAAAGGAGGAGCATTCCGAGGAGGATGTGACACCTTGGATGCTGACTTTGTGGAGGTCTCGATCTTCAGCGGTGTATAATCTCTCCCAGATATTCGCCGATTTCGTACAGATTGATTCTGGAAGCCTGCATTGCCGGGTACCATCGGCGAATTCATCTTGGAATTTGGAGGCGGAGGAGGAAGAGCGGTCATTGGTGGGGCGGTAGGTAATGTGGTGCTCGGAGGGGGTGAAGCCGCACTGGTCGGTAGAGGAGGGGGAGGTAGCGCTGCTGCTGGCGGCGGGTGTGGAGGAGGAGATTTGGAGCGCTGATGACCAAGGCCCCCGGAAATTATAGGTGTACTTGCTATAGTCTGTAGAGAAGTTGCCGCAGTTGTCGGGTTTGAGACGATTGAGCTCCCATATGTCCTGCCGGAGAATCCGCTTGAATCAGATTCTCGTGGTACAACATTCTTCGACCGTAAGTCGAATCCAAAGCCATCCAGATCATAATCTCGAGTCATCTCATCCAATATTCTTTCTTCTGCTGCCGCCTGGTCATCGTCACCGTCCAGAGCAAATCCTAGGTCAAGACTACCACTTCGATTGTGTCCGTCTGGTGTGCGGTCTAGTGCCGCGAACTTGGCGCGGGTATGTTCAAGCTCGGCGAGTTCTCGTTCCACCTGCCGGACTTTCTCCTCCGCTTCGTGAACATTGTTCATCAAAAATTCAATCCTTTCTTCTTCATCTTGTATGTCCGAAGAATACTCAGCTGGTTCAAATCCGTCATCGTAAGCCGCTTCTACGGCAGCATCTAGAGCAGCATCAAATTCGGCTTCAGTCGCTCCACTCGCAGCCCTTACGCGTTTACGTCGAAGGCGCATCGACGATGACCTAGAATGCATAGATGATGTATCGGAACCCGACTCTTCGATCGTATTAAGCCATGAGGTCGATTCCCCGCTAATCTCTCGTGGAGGTTTTTTCGCATCCTCTTCTTGTGATATCGTAGAGGGCTCGATTTGAGGCGGACTGTTACGTTCAGGAGATTGCTGTTGTGTATTGGGTGTGAGAGGTCGTCGAGGCGACAGAGGCGGGGGCATCATCCCCGACGGTGGTCGGAGCGATGTGTTATATGTGGACTGCTCCATGGCGGGTACCAACCGCGCACGCTCGAAGTTGGGTTCCACGAGCCTTGACGAGATAAACCTTTCGGTCTCATCAATAACCGAAGGCAGCAACGATTCGACCTCGAATGGTCCCTCGTCCTGAACAGAAAGTATGGACCCTCTCATTGACTTCGACCGAACAGGAACTCGATGATTCAGTCCACCTTCAGTGTTATCAGTCCACGACCTCGGGTCACGACTGTCTTTCGAGTATCTGTCGGAAGTAGAAGTGGACATGCTTTCTGGCCTTGCCGGCAGTGCTTTACCGTCAGCCTGATATTCAATATTCCGAAGTTCTACGATGCGATTGGTATAAGTCGTCCGCTGAGGCGCAGCAAATTAGCATCTCTCGTCAATTTGTGAAGCTCATAAGACAAGACTCACAATTGCTTCAAGCTTCCGCCGATCGTCCTCGCCCGAGCTATGTGACATAACTTGCTCCAACAACCGACATGCATCTTCATACGCCTCCACTGCGCCCTCAAAATTGTGGGCATTGTCAAGAAGAACAGCCGTATGGGCCTTCTGCAACGCCTTCGATAACATTGCTTTTTGTGAAGGATGCCTAGATCCTCGTTCCTTTTTCCTTTCTTTCTTAGTCGAGCCAGCCGAATCATATGATCTGTAGGTGGCGGAGCTTCCAGCTCGCAATTCCTCACGGACAGATGGGGAGACCCCGAACGGGACTGAAATTTGAGAATCGATGTCTTGTGAAATCCGCTCCACGTTCGTCACACGACTGCTACTTCGATCGCGATGAACTCCGGTCCGTGCAGTCTCTTCAGGCGATCTTAGTCCATGATTGTAGTATCTGTGGGAGACAGTCTGCATACTAGGGGCCGAAGATGGGCTTCTTCTTGGAGCAAATTGACCTCTCTCGGGGGAAGACCGCAGCTTGGGAGGGGATTGGTCCTTCCAAGCGCTACCAAAATAGTCTTGAACTGTACTGTTCAATTGGTCCGATGTAGAAGGCGTGATCGTCCCCTGGACAGATGGTGTAATTAGAGCATTGATCCCTTCTGAAAGTGCAGGTAGCGTGAGTATGTTGCGCAGTACAGTCGAAGAAGACACCGTCGAAGCAGGAGCCGTCGAGCTTCGTTTCGAGACCTTTATTATCGAGGGGCGATGTTTTGTAAGGACCTTCCTTGACGGTGGCGATGTGGCTGGGTTGACAATCTCATCCAGCGAGCCAATGGACCCAGCACCAGAGCCGGCAAAGCTCAAGCGTCTTGAGAAGCTCGTCTTCCTTTTATGACCCTGCGATCCCTTACTCGAACCCGTCGACTGCGACCAGCGGTTGAGATTCCCAAGTCCCTCTAGAAACCCTCCAGAACTGTTCGATCTGCTGTGCCCGCCAGATGAATGTCGCCCAGGTCCAAGTGGTGGTGGTGCCTGGCTCGGGGTGCGCGACGCAGTCGCTATGTCCGCAGGACTGTGCGCCGGATAGGGCGCGGTAGAGGTTCGGGATCCAGCTCGAGAACCAGCCCGGTGCGAAGTGCTGACCGGGTTTGTCGAGACTGAATTGGCGGTAGAGAAATGGCGATGGGTAAAGGTCTGAGGATGAGTTGACGTGTTTGAAGGTAGCATTCTTCCACTGTCAAAAAAGTGTTAGCGTACGGTTAGCGACGAGTCGTTCTTCGTCGAATTCAGGGGCCAATGTTTTGGGGCCGAGGAATGCGCAATGGCGCCAGCCGAACGGAGCGCGACCGGGGCGGATGTCTCGCGGGCCTAAGCCTCAAGACTCGAGCTAACACACCTTCTTTCTTGCGATATCCTCGCACAGCAGACCTCAAGAGCAGATCAACGAAGCTGGTCCCGTTCCATTGACGAAAAAGATGGAATCTCAATCCAGACGAGGGACCTCCCTGAAGTTGGAGGTTTGTCGTCTCCTGGGTCCCTCGTGCCGGACGCTAGCGTTGAAAGCTGGTGCGGCGACGTTTTCAACGGGCTTACTGATTGGTGGCGGCGCGATGATTAGAGTGGGCGTGGCTTGCTGCCAGCGACCGTAAGAGAGACCCTTGGCTTTTCTTGAACCGCCCAGCCAGACCTGCGACCATTCGGCAGCGCGAAAAAGGGGGAAACCAAGTAGCTTCAAGGCTGTGTGCGACCCTTGAGGACGTACACCTACTTGCTTCGCCGATCTCCAGGCTCGCGGCTGGTTGTGACAACGTTCGACGAAGAATTCAGAACCTTTCCAAGAGTCCAGACAACAATGGATCGAGTTCTCTGAGTGCACGTTCACGGTTCGGCTCAAGAGCGACTTGATGTCTCGGAGGCTAACGCTCGTAATTGCGGTCGATCCTCATTAAAGGCGTCGTCGATAAAGTAGATACAGGCAAGGAATATCCGGCCGGCTTTCACCTCGTGCTCTCGAGAATTTTGCTCGTGGCGCTCGTGCAGTGAAGCAGTGCGCAAGCCTCGTGTCTGCCTCGTAGACGCCTACTTGAGAAGTTCGAAGCTCCGAAAGGTGCGCGAGACGATCTCACAGGTGTCGAGGAAGCGTGTACTACAGACAACGGCGACAGGATTCGCAGAGTATCTTAAGTTTGTCTCTCGCCCATGGAAACACACCCCGTAGCGCACGCACAAGGTGTCTGTAATGCAGCAAAATCAAATCTCCGCCGGCAATTGCAGTCGTAACCGTTGATCCGTCGAACCGTTCGTTGACGGGCGACACGGCAGCCGATTCGTCAGATGCGGTAAGGTAGCTTAGCGCGGCCGAAGCTGAGGAAGCTTGGTGCTCTTTTGCTCCGGGCGAGTTCTCTGGAGTCTGCAGTGGTTTGAAACACCGTGGGTAGCAGTTGCGTCGCAACAACCACTTCCCTTCAGTCCACCGTCGTCGCAGAGGGAGATGCGAAGGAAAGGGAAGAAGTAAAAGTTGCAAAAGGGAGGAGGGAAAGCTTTTGGGATTGAGAGCATCCGCTCTTGGCTCCCGAAGAAGGGGATGTTGTCTTCTACAACCTAACGACCTCCTTGATTCGCTAGCGGGGCATCACCGGCCCTGCAAAAGCCCGCCGGATGCTCCCCTTGCCTATGTAGAGAGACCACCTCGCATGATATTACTACATCCAAACTATCCGCTGCGTTCCCTAACTGCAAGTATTTTACATAAGATAGGATCACTCAAAGGGCTCCCTTTCCACACTCTATTAGACAGATGACTTCGAGAGTTGCCCCATGGATAAATTATCGTCGTTGGCGGTTATCTTATCTAGCCACTATCATGTCCAGTCACACGACGAGGTCCTGCAACATCTTTTTTACTGCTCAAAATAAACGCGTTTTGATTCCAGATGTGAATTTAGCAGGTGGCCCTTATTCCAGTGCCGTGGGCAGCTGGCTCTACAAGCTGGCCTTGCCAGCAGTCTCGTATGGAAATGCGAAGGACAGGAATCCGGCGACAATATAAAGTGCCGCTGATACAAATATCGGAGTGTTCGTGAAGCCAACGTAAGTTGCAATAATAGGCGCTTGCAGACCGCAGATACGGTTGAAGGCGGCTGCGATTCCTGTCCCTGTTCCACGGTGAACGCTAGGAATGACCTCCGGCGTGTAACAATAGAGCGCACCCCACATGCTGGTGTTCCTGTCAGCGAGGCGGCAAGCAAGCAAAGAACATTCCAAGACTTACATATATTGGACGAAGCTTGCGACGCAATTGAAAGCGAGGATCTGAGCTTGCGTCCTTGCTGCAATGAAGGCGAAGAGGAAGACCGCCGTCAGGATCAAAGAGAGTCCCAAGGTACCTCTGCGACCGATATACTTCAGGCCGATAAACCAACCTGCCATGAGAGTTCCTGGTATGCTACAGACAATGATGATCAGGTTGTTGCGATAGGTGATGTAGACACTGCCCGAGCCGCTCTGTGCTCCATGGAGAGCCAGATATTCAGGCAGGAAGTTGCTATAGAGCGGAGAAGCAAGTCCGATCATGCCCCAGATAAGGATTATCAACGACATACTCCAGGCCAACTTCTTGCTGGCGAAAAGTGCTCGAACATGTTTGAAGCCTCCAGGCTTGAATTGAGCCAATACTCTCTTCACGGCTGTCTTCTTACTGACGGGTGGGATCCCATGCGCCGAGGTGAATTCTCGCTCAATCTGCAGCAGGTCTTCCACAGTCACAGGCTGAGTTTTGCCGTTGCACTTGGCGATGGCGTTGAGGACGTCAATGGCTTCCTGGTAACGGCCCTGGCCAATGAGGTACTTGGGCGATTCCTGGAGATGGAACACAAAGAAACGCAAGACGAAACCCAGCAATGTAAGAGCACCCATGGTGAAGCACAGATATCTCCAGCCCATATTATCTGCTCGTTTGCATTCACCAGCAGGCGTATCCGAACTACAAGAGTAGTTCGGTATGAAAGCCCAGGCCACGGCAGCAGGGATGACCTGACCAATACTCCACCACACTGCAAGTATCTCGAGGAGGTACTGATGCGTGCCTGGGAGCATCTCAAGAAACACAGCGCTGTCCACCGGGACTGGAGGCAGCATTAGCAACCATCCACACATAAGACCATATGTTGACCTACGGTTGCCTCCTATTCCGAACCCTGACAATGCCACCAATACAGCACAGCCCACAAAGTTCGGTGCTGCTCCAGCTACAAAGCCAAAGACACCCGCTATACCCAGGGTGAGGTTGAAAGCAAGCCGTCTTCCAATAAGGTCACTATGAGTCATGTCAGTGCTGAACCTGGTGATTGATCTAGCACAAAGGTACTGACCATCCCAGGCCCCAGAAAGTCGCTCCAACCACCAGTCCAGCAATAAGGGCTAGCGAGAGGAAAGCTGAGTGTTTTACATTGAACTCTAAACCAACTTGCGGCAATATATCCGCTACAGTAGTTTCCCACAATTGATCACACTGTGTGAGCATCAATGGCCAGGCTCAGGGGGGTTGCATCGGTGTGGCGAGCATATCTTACCATCCAGCCATATCCGCAGAGGACAAAGAGGTGCCATTGATACTGTTTCAGCCAGTCAGCTCGGCCTTTAACCTGTCCCACTGACTTCTTACCTTTCCCATACCAATGCATTGCACAGCATGATTGATCAAAGCAGCCTGCGCCTCGAAGATCCGGTCGATACCATCAACATGGATCGTCTTCAGTTCATAGATTGACTCAGACTCTCCGGCTGGAATATCCCTCGATCCATCGATCGGAGCAGTTGACGTCTTGTTGTCCGACATGTTGAGCTCCGTATAAGCGGGTCACGGCCTCGACTGTAGGGAACCTGTGTCTGCTTCAATGCAAAGGTAACAAGAATCCATTTTGTAATTATTTGGCGGACAATCTCGGAATATATACAAGATTGAATTTCCCAAGCTCCAGATTGTCCAAACCCCTGTTTGCAGGGTTGAGCTGCGATAAGCTCTCGAACCATATCTGTGGTAAAACCGGAGATAGCGATTCAAAAAGATTTCCCTGCATTATCTTGCACATTGCAGGGATATCACTGCCATATTGAGTGAAGTAATCCCAGCGAGCGTCAGCCAGGCGTTGAAACATTGATCTGATTGCTTTGATAAAGAGTGCTATGGTACGCCTAAGAGACTAGCAGGAAGGGAGCCCCCTATCGATGGTTGAGATCGGCGGACGGAGTCACGGCCAACGGCCTTCCGTCGGCCAGGGGCGTCGCTTCTTCCGACCCGCCTTCGAGCCGATATCGAGAACCACGCATAACCACTGGCTGGATAAGGGCACAAATTGTGTGAAGAAACGTCCTTCTAGAAGATTGATCTGATAAGAAGATCCCTTTTTACCGAGACCCTGAAAACTTACTGGTGGATTGGTGTACGACTTACAGATCATGGTACTGTACGGAGTAGTGCTTCAATTTAAGCTCACAGACAGAGATGCAACCGTTACCGCCAGGTGTCTGCTCATCTTTTTTACGCAAGCTTTCGAATTCAAGGAAGAATACAGAGGCGACTCGGCAGTCTAGTTGAAGCTAACAGACAGTAGAGACATTCAAAGGATCATCTGCGAAGTCGTATACTTGAGATACGCAGTCTGCTCATCAACCCATGAATTCATGGCCTCTCTTATCTCGTCCGCCGATGAATTTCCGCTTTCCAACTTCTGTTTCATAGCGGCAGCTCTTGCTGCAATAACGTCCATACGATAGGTGGTCCATTGGAGGAACAACTCGTCCAACTTGCTGCTCTTCTTCACCGTGTTCAACGTGCTTCCGTCCTTTGCGAGCGGGTCTTTGGGCCTGAACGAAGTGACCATTGTGATGCGTTCACCGGTACCAAATGCTTTGAGGGCTATATGGTTGATACAGCCTCCCTGCATCATGACAGCCCAGCCAATGCCGGGTCCTCGCACCTTGAGAATGGATCCGTCCCCCTTCTCGAGCCCAGTCTCGCCCCCTGTCGTGCCCGTGGGATCGGACAGCAAGCAGACGCAAACCCAGGGATACGAATCCACATGCCAATTCCCGACAGAAGCCAACTCATCTTCTTCCTCCGGCCTGGCAGATGACTTTCCCAATGGCTGGCGCACGGGTTCCGCAGGAGGGAGCACATCACCGATCGACTCCTTGTCGGCAATGGCATCCACCTGCACATTAAGATGGGCAATTTCATAGTCAAAGACAACCTGGAGGTCCACTCCCGCAGCCTCGGAGCAGGCATCCAGCAGCTCCTGGTTCCGCCACATGCCGTCAACGAACGGCGTATCTTTGGAATAGCCTCGCATCTTGTACACGCCCGGCTTGACCTTCTGCCCGTGCTTCTCCACGACTTCCCTGCGGAAGACGTCTGCTCGGATCTCCTTGACGGCGTCGAGCGTGAACAGCGGAAAAGGCTCCGTCACGGCGACGGGCGATATGGCGTTTTCCTCCGAGAGCAGAAGCTCCTTGAGCGTAATGACCTCCTTGGGAGGCGTGAAGCACATGTGCTTCGCCGGATCGAACTTCGGGGTCGCCTCTGGTGTTTTCAATTCCACTTCCACCTTTTCAAAGGCTGAGTTCCCGTACATGGACGCGGCCGGCGGGGCCACGGCTGCTGCAGTAGCCATCTTGAGTCTTGTATATATCTAGACCCGCCTGTAGTATACAACGTAAATTCCCAACTTCAGCAATGCACTCTGGGAAAATCAAACAATAAATATATATATATATAATATACAATACCCTCCTCATCCCTTCCCCAAGGTACTATAAATCCCCCAGAGCACACGACGTCAGGCCTGCCAAGTCTCCTTCGATGCCGTAGTAAACAATATCCTTATCAGTGGGAGGAAATGATTTCCGTATCCGGTTACAGGATCTGACATAAACTTCCGCTCCAATGCCAATCTCACCTGCCTATTCCACCTCCCGCACCCACCTCACCCACAACAATCGACACAGGGGTTCCGAAAGCTCCCAGTTTCGACCTTTTGGCTTTCCCGTGGGTTGCCGATAAGATAACGCATGTCTTGGGTCGTGCGCGCCTGGGGTACTTTAGGAAGGTGGAGCAGGCGAGGGGAAACGAGTTGGCCGTCGCGGCGAACATAACCGTCCAAGGGGCTCAGCATACTCGAGTACAATGACTATGGACAGCTAGCTTGATCGGGGATTTCTTTCCAGGGTTGATCAAATGCGGAGAGCCGGGATCTACTTGCGGCGACATGTTGAACTTGGGACAATAACTGAGCGAACCCCTGAGCCACCCCTGATGACTAATACAGCCAAGCCTGTAAAGAGTATGGAGTATCACATGCATGGTAGATTTATTTTGCCTTTAGAGTAGCCCATGACATTCCATTGAGGTGGCCACCCCAAGAGTAAACTTATTCCTAACCTCTCGAATACTGTACTCGAGTGAAAGTCTTCCGCAAGGTCGATGGACTGACAGTCCTTCCAGACCACCCATCAGGCTGTCGATTGCTCGCTAGACAGCCGTCTCCTTATTGACGACCTCCGTGACGCCTTCTCCTTCCTTTACCACCACTGTATTCTTCCGCAGCGAATAGGAGACCGGATGGGGTGCTTGGAATATCTCCGTGAGTTCTTCGAGCTGTTTATGAGCACATATTAGCCTATGTTCCCGCATTCTAACTGCGGCACTTTCTCAAGCCTTACCGTTCTGCCTTTCGTTTCTGGATAGAAGAAGTAAATCACCGGGAGCACAACCACAAAGTCCCAGGCGATGAAAAGTGAGTAGTATTTCCAACCAGCACCTGTGAAGGCAATGCCAGTGACGAATGTATTGTAGAACTGGGCTGAATTAGCAAACGTCCAGCAGTCTAGGATGGTTGAGATTTACCCCTGCAATATTCACCTGGACTTTGTTAGCTACTTCTCTTCTACGAAGCCGTAAAAGGGAACCCTACCCAGAAGTTGTACATGCCCATGCCTTTCGCTCTGCTTTCATAGCGCAGACACTCAACAACATACAAGCCCTGCAATGGCGTCCAGCCGGCAGCGAAGACGAAGCCAAAGATGAAAATCATGGCAATTTCAGCCTTTGCCTGGCCGGGCTTCTTCGATTGAGCAGTACCGTCTGGTAGATACACGATGTTCGTGGCGTTGAGAGCCATGATGATAGCAAAGAGGACTACGATGAGGAAGGTGCTGACGAGTAACTGGGGTCGTCGACCCCATTTATCGGTGAAGAAGGCCCCGAAGACGGCACCGACAAATGAGATGACGTTCTGGATGCCTTGTAGCAGAAGCTGGGTACGATTGTCGGTAATACCGGCACCAGCAACCATTTGAGGGTAATAGTACGAGACTGCACCGTTTCCAAGCCACTTGGGTACGTAAGCTTCATCCAGGGGATATACAAAAGCACGACATACCTGTCCAAAGAATCCCATAGTAGTGGCAATGAATGATCGCCACCTGACCTCTTTGTATTGAAGAGCTCTCTGTAGTCCCAAAACCGCTTGTCGGAGCCAGTTGTGCTGATGTCTTCCAACATCTCCTGGAATTCTAATTGCACAATTGGACTGTCCCGATTTCCCTCGCCATGGTACTTAGCCATGACCGCTATGGCATCATCGTGGCGATCATGCGCCATTAGCCAGCGAGGGGTCTCGGGAACGAAAAGGCAACCTGCGAGCACAATGCCCGCATAAACCATCTGCAGCCACGTAGGGATCCTCCATGCTTCCGACGACTGTATAGAGCTGGTACCATAAGGGATGAATGTGCCAGGAATGCCGCCTATGAGAACACCTTAGACTCAAGAATCTCACTGTCCGATGAGGCATCCACAGCACACATACCAATGAACCAGAAAGTGTTGTAGATGGCAGTCATGATACCACTAGCAAACATTAGCACGTTTCTTCCGAGCACTTTCTCAAGACTGGTACCCTACCGGTAACTGGGATGGGACATTTCTGCGACATAGGTCGGGCCAGCAGAGGCCGTGATAGCAACTCCGAACCCGAGAATGAAGCGACCTCCCATGAATTGGCCGATCTTATGTGCACTGGCTTGGATACAAGACCCAACAATGATTGACAGGCTGCCGGAAAACATTCCCCATCTCCGCCCTGATGAAAGTAAGCCCGGGGGTCAGGTTTGAGGGACGCAGATCCGAGAGTCAAAGGGGTTAAACCTCCAGCTTCACCGGCTGCACCACAGCACCTGGAACCAACAGACAGCGAATAAGGGATCGTCATTACCTCTAAAATCAGTAACAGGTCCGGCAACGAAGCTCCCGACTATATTGCCAATAGTATAAATGGCATAGACAATACCAGTCGATGGTGTACCCTTGGTCAGAGAGAAGCCAAAGTACGATCGGTACTGCGGATAGCTGTTGATCGAGCCCATCAACGAGCCATCATAACCATTGATGCATGAGTTGAGCGTAGCCAAGAACAGACACCCATAGAGCTATGATCCATTAGCATTTCCCTTTCTATAGGGTTAAGGTTTCTGACCATGAACATGCGGCGAGTAAACAGCGAGGGCTGCGCGATATGCGTGGCATTCGCCAAAGCTACTGACTTGACATTTTTGGTCGTCGTATTAGCTTTTGGCTGGTCCACCTGCTCGAGATGGTGGCTTGAATTCTCGTGCTTATGCTCCATGGCTGCCGATCAGGATCTATGCCTGAGAAGCTGTACGAGATGAGTGTGACCGTCCCTTTGATACAAGGGTCTCTTATGGGATATGTGACAATGCGTTCTCTTTTTCGATCCCTCTGGACGAGGGTCCGACGTCTTGCTTATATATGTGCAAGGTCATGGCGAGGTCAGGTGCATTTTGCCGGGATTGATTCGACTCGCTCTTGGCGGACATGCCGAACCATTGCTTGAATCTGTTTGGAATTTGCTTGATCCAATGTCACTCCGCATAACGTGAGCGAGCACGGGGACCCGGTACGATATTCTGGACTGTTCACCGTGCATGAAGACAGGGATCTCGGGATTAGGGTCAAGCCACAAATAGCTTCCCCGCAACAGGGATTAACCCATAAAAGCAAAATGGAGATGTATCCTCCGGCTCACTCAGCAATAGACGCATGCAAGGTGACCCCCAATTCCAGAATCGTTTTTCCAGGTCGGCCGAAAGAAGCGCGATATCAAGTGAATAACAATGGGAGGGATCTTTCGATGCAGGGCAGCTTGACCCCGTGGGGCCCCATGCTAACTGTAATTAGTCGTTGGCGCGAGGGAAGCCAGTTGAGCGAGTGCTCAAGCACCGCGCTACAGCGGAGTGTCATCTTCCGGTGCCCGATTGAGGTCAAGCTCGCGGCTGGTGGCTGATTCCCGCTCGAGCACCGTTGACGGCGAGCTTGGGCTGCCGGCTAAATCGCTCAGTGCTTCTTCCATGAAAGAGGTTCTCGATGGCCTTTGAAGGTTCCCATCGCTGCGGCAGGAATGAACTATCGGGAGGAGCGTTTTCATCTCTCAGAGGAAGAGAATGTTCGCCCTAAGGTTTGTCAAGGGTTTGCACTTTCGCTTTGGCGAGAAATGATAAGATTGGGATGATTTTGCCCGGACCCCTTTCGCATCGCGTGGCTTTCGCGCCTTTCCATTTCCACCACACGGAGGGCTAGTTCCGAAACAACCCCCACCTCAGCCCATTATTTGCGGGCGTATCGACATCGACTGCCGAACGCCTGTTGTGCGAAGGAAAACAACAACAGGAAGCAACATGAGATTAATAGTATGCAACAAACTTGCGACAGATCACAGGGGACCTCAGTGAGAGTGGAACTTGGATGTGACTCACGGCAAGCGGACTCCAGCGCATCGCTCGTCAACTAAGGGGGAGTCGGCTACGTCATGGGCTGGACGGGATGCGCAAATGCAACTCCTCCCCCCATGAGTAGGCAGCAATTCGAAACTCAGGGAATATCGCGTCTCTGCGAGCTGCGGAACTGATGATACCGGAGCATCGATCCTATGATTTTTTGCGAACCTGGGGCCTAGATTTAGCAATAGTGAAACCATCACAATGACTATAAAGTTGTATACCAGGTTAAACATACAGAACGAACAAGAAGCATTCAGCTTCGAATATACAAAAGCACGTAACGTAAAACTTGAGCATATATAGAGTACCAATTGTGGAGCCATTTGACACATACTATTCATTATTTGACCAAGTTGGGTTCGGCTTGAATGCATCCGTCGCAAAAAGATAGGCCGACTGTACGAGAGCAAATATAAATTCTCCGGGCCGCCGTCTACCCTTCAATTACTGCGCCCTACAATGAACCTGCGTCTGTCTTCACCAGCCATGGCTCCCCGCGTGATCATCCCGCTCAACGAAGGCTGGACATTCAAGCAGGACGGCACAGATGCAGCGGAATGGCTGCCCGTCTCGCAGTTTCCGACCAACGTCCATCTGGACCTTATGGCGCATGACGTGATTCCGGACGTCTTCAAGGCGCAGAACGAGAACCTGGTGCAGTGGATAGGCGAGGCGGACTGGGTGTATCGTACCGAGTTCCCGACCCCGGAAGACGTGGGCGATGGGAAGGTGGTGCTTGCTTTCCATGGGCTGGATACGTATGCGACGGTGACCCTAAATGGCGAGGAGATCCTGCAGACGGAGAACATGTTCGTGCCGGAAAGGGTAGATGTCACAAACCTCCTAAGGGGTTCGGGCAATAACAAACTCGCCATCACATTTAAAAGCACATTTTTAGAGGGGAAGAAGTTGGTTGAGAGACACCCGGAGCATAAATGGGGCTGCTGGAACGGTGACGCCTCCAGACTGGCCGTGCGAAAGGCGCAGTACCATTACGTAGGCTTCTATCAACCAAGGAGCTTGGAAAATTACTGACGCCAGCATAGGGTTGGGATTGGGGACCAACTTTCTTAACGTGCGGCCCGTGGAGACCCATTGATCTGGAGATCTACTCGGCACGGATTGCGGAGCTGTGGCAGCACCAGGCCTTCTCAAAATCATTAGATCAAGCCAAACTCACGGTTAACGCCAAAATTGAGGGCGAAGCCTCAACTGTCAGGTTTGACCTATTGCTAAACGGCGAGGTAATCAATTCCAAGGAAGGCCAGGTCAGCAACGACGCTGCCTATACAGTCTTCAAAGTCTCCAACCCGCAGCTTTGGTATCCTGCCGGCTATGGCAGCCAGCCATTGTACACCATCGAAGCCTCGCTTCTCAAGGACAACTACGAGCTGGACACGGCCAGCAAAAAAATCGGTCTACGGCGTGCCAAAGTCATCCAGCGCGAGCTTGAAGATCAACCAGGAAAGACCTTCTTCTTCGAAATCAACGGCATCCCCATCTTCTGCGGCGGAAGTGACTGGATCCCTGCCGATTACTTTATCCCCAGGATCAGCGCGCAACGCTATCGGGACTGGGTGAAGCTGGCGGTAGAAGGCCGCCAGGTCATGATCAGGGTCTGGGCCGGCGGCATCTTCGAAGAGGAGGCTTTCTACGACGCCTGTGACGAGATGGGAGTCATGGCCTGGCAGGACTTCCTTTTCGGTTGTGGCAACTACCCCGCCTACCCGGAATTCCTGGAGCAGGTGGACAAGGAAGCGAGGGCGAATATCAAGATCTTGCGCCATCATCCTTCCATAGTTGTATGGGCGGGGAACAATGAAGACTATCAGTACCAGGAAAGCGAGAATCTGACGTATGATCCAAGCGATCACAACCCTGAAAACTGGCTGAAAACGGACTTTCCCGCTCGATACATCTATGAGAAGGTGCTTCCGGATGCAGTAGCGGAGTTGAGTCCAAACACGTTCTATCACCCTGGATCACCATGGGGTGACTATAAACCTACCACTGACCAGACGGTTGGGGATCTGCACCAATGGAATGGTAGGGACCTCCGCTCCCGATCTTGATGAGTGCTAACGTTTCGTCTACCAAAGTCTGGCACGGCCAGCAGGAAAAGTACCAAAACTGGGACAAGCTCATGGGCCGGTTCGTGTCCGAATTCGGGATGGAGGCATTCCCAAGCGTAAAGACAATAGATTCCTTCCTCCCCGACGACCTGAATGAACGTCATCCTCAATCTGCAACAATAGATTTCCACAACAAGGCCGACGGTCATGAGAGAAGAATGGCGCTGTAAGTGAGCATCTTTCCTGAGAGGAGTCCACTTCATTAACATTCGTCCTTAGATACCTAGTGGAGAATATCCGCTACAGCCCTTCACCGCTTGAGCAGTTCGTGTATAGCACGCAGCTCATGCAATCAGAATGCCTTGCCAGCGCCTACAGGCTATGGCGCCGGTATTGGAAGGGTCCTGGTCGCGAGTACTGTGCAGGAGCTTTAGTCTGGCAATTGAATGACTGCTGGCCAGTCACATCCTGGTAAGTATTGCAGACCCTCTAGAAAATCGCCGGTAGACTGATCACGAGGTAGGGCAATTGTGGATTACTATCTTCGGCCGAAGCATGCCTATTATGCAATCAAGCGTGAGCTTGCTCCGATCTCAGTAGGACTCAAGCGCGTGTTCCACGCGGTCCCAGAGGATAAGTACGCCAGGACCCGGATCAAGACGATCCATAAGGTGGAAGTTTGGGGATCGAATCTCTTGCTTGAGAGTGAGAGGGTAGACGTGCAGTTAAGAGCGTTCGACGTTGCGACGGGCAAAGTCATCGCCAGTGAAACGTTGAAGAAAGGCCTCGAGCTGCCTGCGAATCGCTCAACAGAAGCAGGTGAATGGGTATTCCCAATCCCCGAGGACGACAAGCATAATCAGGATAAGAAGATTGTTGTTGCTGCATATCTCGTCCGGGATGGGAAGGAGTTAGCAAGGGTAGTCGATTGGCCGCAGCCCCTAAAACATACCAATCTAACCAAACCAAAGAAGCTAAAGATCGAACCGGGAGATGGATTTATAGCGGTTAGTGCAGAAGTTCCTGTCAAGGGGTTACTGTTAGAGACCGAAGACGACGACGTCAAGTGGGAAGACAATTGTGTCGACCTGGTCCCTGGCGATGTGGTCAAGCTCGGAGTCAGGGGGTTGAAGAAAGGTGCCGAGGGAGATATTTCCGCGAGATATCTTGGCATGTTATAGAGAAAAACTAGCATAATTGGAGTTCGTCATTCGAGGAAACTCCTAAACGACTTTTCAGTGTGGATGCTGCACATAAATGGTGCAGATCCGTGCCCCTTTTCTACTCCCAGGAGAGCGATTCCGATGGATTCCCAAAATCGCCATCCCCGAAGAAACCCACCGAGTCCGGCAACATCCCCCACATCATTTCGTCCCATAAGCCGTCCATGTTAGTCGTGTCTAGCGCAGCATTCGGATCCCAAGCTCCGTAATCACTGCACAATTCCTGATGACTCATCCCCCGATTAGCATCATAGATTCGTGAGAGCACTTCCCGACTCTTGTGTCCTGCATTGCTCCAGATGGACATGTCCTCTAATAGCCTCAGAGCCAGCTCAACCTGAGAGCGCCAGTTATCGGCATTAGGGCTGCTCGGTTCCCAGAAGAGGCTCAACAACGGCACCCAGCTGGCCTGGTAGACGAACCAGACACCGTTCCAACCAGAAAGTTGATTTGGTACCCATTCCGTGGCTATGGACAGTATATTGTCATTCGCCAGTTGTCTGCAGGTGTCAATTATGGCTCTTTCTTCAGGTTCGAGCGATGAATACGCTGCTCCACGAAGAGCCGCATTAAGAAGGACCGGGCGGTGCAACACTACCCTCAAATTCTGGTAACGCCATTTCATCACCGCGCGAGCGGTAAGCAGTATTTCTGGGCCTGATTGCGTGGTATGCAGCAGCGGATGGAGATTATCGTGCCAGCTTTTGAGCTTCTCGTCAAGGCACATGATCTGCTTCAAGTCCAGCAATGGAGATACAGCGAGTCGGTCCTGTATCTCCATAGCCACCTTACAGAACTGCAGACTTCCGATAAGAGGGAGTATCGTAGTGCCCATTTCAGCCTACCAACCGTCAGTCAAGTTCGTTCGTTGTAGGGTTGAGGACCCACGAAGCCGGCACTCGTGCTTGGAAGTCGGACAGTGACGGCAGCTCCAGCAGCATTCAATGATGGTCTACCCAGCGTTGTTGAACCCCAGATGTCCATGCAAAATAGGCTCCACCATGTTCTACGTCTCACTTGAGCCGCTATATCCGCATCAGACCCGGCAACACCGTTTGCTAGCGATGATCCGTCGGGATACTCTCTGTGCAAACCCAGCGCACAGGCCATACGGACTGCGGCCCCTGTGACTGCATAGGCCATGTTGGGCCGGTTGCGGTAATGCAAATAGAAGCCTCCCATTAGGATCAGCGCCTGCAGAGTCTCCAGGCGTCCGCTGCCAAAGCTATCAAGACCTAGGTATTGCTTCGCTTCGTTGTAGTAGGAAGCGTGGATCTTGTTGATAGATGTTGAAGCGGCAATACTTCCCAGTGCTAAGACCATATTAAGCAGTGCCAGCCACGAAGCATCGGTGCGTTCTTCAGACTGGAAAGTTGTGCGGAAGGTGGGCTCATGTATCATTGGTACAAAGATGTGAACATGCTTGAAATATGCATCAATATAGTCCAACTCCTTCAGATACATCGCTTCTTGAGAAGGCACTGGTGTTGGAGCACGGCTTGGTCGGACCGAAGTCCTACTGGCGGCTTGAGCAGAGAGATCTCTCACTGTAGGGGCTATCCTGAGGATGACTTTCATGGCCGCATTGACGGACGCTACCCCAACGTAAGACGACGGTCTATCAGCCGCCATGGAGAGGGAGTTGACATCATCTGAGACGATGTCGACACCGTCAGCATTTGGCTCAGACTCATCAAACCCGAAATTCTGGTTTGAGGGTGCCTCGAGGCAATCGAACGTATGTCCCGACGTCTCGGCCGAGCCACTAGGTATTGACTGCGAGGGAGGATTGGCTGCCACAGCCAAAAGCTCCTCTCTGGAGAGCTTGCGGAGAGATGAGACGTCCACCGAGGGAAATAGGCGGTCTAAGACTATCTGGCAGTCCTGAAGAGACGCAGACAGTAGCTCCACCGTTCTATTGCAACCCCGTCAACAGACATGGTTGATGCTTCTTGCCGCGGACAACACACCTGCGGGAAGGCAGAAACCTTTGGCGGGGTTCCGGATAATGGCAAGACTTTGCCTGCCCATAATTTACGCACCGATCGCATGGCTGTGTGCCTGTACACCGTATTTTCCGGCGTTTACACTCGGCACAAGCATGAGCGACTGTGGACGTGCCTCGGGTGTTCGAGCTGCGAGACAACCTTCGTCCTTCAGGCTTGGGCAGCGGAGGCGTACCCTGAAACTGCGTGAACATGGCGCCAACAGTCCTATGAGCTCTGTAGAAGAATCAGTACTGAGGAGGAGTGCAAAGAGTAGCCGAGTATCATTCGGATCGATATATCCAGAAAGTTCACCAATGGACCGCCAACTTGGACGCACGGCCGGTTGCTTCCCCGCATTTTAGCGTTGTATCGCCTGCTGGTACTATGTACCTTACATGCATCCATCCCTATCGCTGTTGACAGGTAGTAGGTACAGTACCTTCACCTTCTTGTCCTTGCAATGAGCGCCTTGTGGTCCCTGAAGATCTCGAGAGATTTCACGCGGCAGATGCGTACTGCATGGACACTCGAACAACAAACACGTAACATATGAGATAGTAAGGGTCTTTGCGAATGAAGGCTTATCACCGTGGGTGTAAAGGGTTCGCCCCAATTCACTACTGAATGGTCAGGAATGTCGAAAATTAAATAGCATTCGTTGGAGCTCTCACAGGCATCCATCAGGCTATAAGCTTGCTTCTATCGTAATGCACTGCTTCAATGGGCACCATTAGTAGTGCCATTAGCTGACGCATAGATGATTGGACGATTTTTGGCAAAGCAGGCGGCGGCCGGCTTGATCAGCAGATCACGTCCACATCTTTCGACCAATGAAGACTGCAAGATAAGATGCTCTGCAGCTCCTCCAGGCTGGATCTATCAACCACATTTCTCAAATCTTGCCTCAAGGGCCGATTATGAGCCTATATCAACATTGTGTTATCGAGATGAACCTACAATATGAATTTAGTTTTGAGCTCATGAGCTTGGTGGAACCCTTTCCCCTGCAACCTCGCTCCTGCGGGCAGCCTCGTTGCCATTCCCCGGGTACTGAGCTGATATCATGAAAATGCGTGAGAAAACCCTCGATATAGAATCCTCACTGCACGGGTGCTAGCAACTTAGCTAAGTACCTTAGACTTTCTATAAGGCACAGCCTGCCAGATTGTCCAGTTTGCTGTTATAGAAAAACCTCACTTACATGTGCAATTAGTGCAATCCGGCTTGCCCTGATAATCAGAACAAGACGCCTAAAGACAAGCAAATATGCGCAGCTTGCAAACATCAGAAATGCAACGGATGTAATGCAGATATGGTTATGGTTAACACTTTCTTTCCAATATTCGAAGTAGGACCGGAATCGGTGTTATGGTATTGTGTAAGTCGCACCAACACCGTCATTGAGAAGACCGGCTTACCAGACCTCTCAAGGAAGTGTCGATGCAACGAGGGGCCTCTGTCACTCGTATTGGAGGACTTCTGCATGCTCTGCGGACACAGACGATGCGCATATTGTCAGGTTGAGTAGTACCTAAGCTTATGTACGGTCACCCGCCCAGCAGGCTCTTACTCCTCCGGACTTTCATCGATTGAAGACATGCAAACGCTACAAGCAAAGTTGAAGCAGTCAAGGCCACCAATATAATGGTGTATATGAGCCATGATCCCGTCGAGATCATGGACATGCTGAAGATGGACTGCACAAGGTCGGGACATCAGCACTTGCAGCCGGAAAGGTCACCAGGGTTGTCGTACTCGTCACCTACCGTTGCAAGGGATAAGGGCAAATAGAAAACCGTGACGTATGTCAGGAGACCAATTGTATCGTTTTGTTTCGTAGCAGTACGGCTTTCGACCAGCGAGGACGCGTTGATGAGCTATATTGAATGAGATTCGGGAGACGAAGGTGGACGTCGGAGCATACACCACTTCTCATGTCATCAAACATCTCAATCTTCTGCCTCAGAAAAGTCCTATATGATCTGAGCTCGCCCAAGGCTTTGTTCATGGTTGCTAAATATCGTTTGTCCCACGCCTCCTGTAATATCCGTCTTCTTTTGATCTGAAATACCCGATCCCAGTAGCCTCGAAACCCTCCCACGATTCGATAGTTGTGGAGAGCGTATTGTAGAATAGTCTCAAGACTTGAAGAGTTCTTCCGAGTTCCTCGTCCTCTTAAGTATTCTGTCATCCACGAAGGTCTTCGTGGCCGTATCTTCACTAAAGATGCCTTCCTCCTGGAAAATTTCAGGACATATACGGAATCAAGCACAGCAGACTTACGTGAGCTTTCAAGCGACGGTCGAGGCTGGCCACAATGTTGTTCCACTCCCGCAACACCTGAGTCATGCGGCGCGAGAGGACCGCTAAGAAGTATTCTCGCGGGTTCCAAGTCGGCATCTTTACCTCACGTTGACCAAGCAAAGGTGCATCCACCCTCCTTCTCTTAAACACATCCATGCTCTCCCCGCTGCCATAATATGTCTCAACTAAGCAATATGATGACCACAGCCACTCATCAGCACCCACCACCAGAAATGAGATTTGCGCCTCGTAGAAATACTCGTAGCAACGCTCATTCTCCTCGGCTTTGGTAGGGTTGAAGCGCCCCGAACGCCTTAATCCTCTCTTGTCCAACTGACCTCGTCTGATTGCAAAGTATGGTATATGAAATTCAAACGTGAAGCGAGCAGATGTTGCCGCGTCGAAATAAGCGCTGTGCATGAGACTGCGAAGAAGGAATTCTCGAAGAAAGTGTACACAAGGTTTTGGCACCGTTACCGCTAGCACATAAGCACACTCAGGAGACATATCGGTTATATAACTGCATGCATATTGTCAGAATAAGGCAGGTGAGGGGTGCTACCATACTCACACCACGCGACGCTCGACCTCATTTGCCAGACGCTGAAGGAAGTCAGATACATGTGCATTCGCCGGTCACGGAGCTGGGTACATGCGGATTCATCCAGCCGTGCTCGCAACTGCCTTGGGCCCAGGACCTTATGGTAGTCTATGCGACCTGGTGGTGGGTTTGGACCATAAACTTCCCAATTCCGAGCAGTTATGCCTCGCGGATCCCAGTCATCCCTGTTATCGTCGACAAGCGCAGTGCCTTGCTCCAGAGAGATGGTCTGTGGAATGCAAGCGTCCAGGTCACCGCGAGAAAGGTACCTTTCCAACGGGAGATATCTGTATTGCGTTTGTTCAACCTCAAGCGGCGGGCTGCCTAGCAGTAAAAAGGCATCTATTGCAGTCTCGTTCGATTCGACTGGAACTCTTTTGTCTTCAGCGGCAAGGAAACCTGGCCGGCGCACCTCGAAATGCTTGTCCCAAATATATATGCGGTCTCTAGCGGAGGAATTGAAAACCAGTGTATTTGCTGGCCAGGCCATTGTCGCGCTACAAGAACGGTTTCAAAAAGATTGAGAAATTCATGCTTTCATGGAAAAGCATTGTTGCCTGCGGTCTTGCAAGTGAACAGCACTGAGCACAGCCTTGTCCGCATTTTGGTGGGCATGTCGATGTACGAGTATCGGTACCAGAGGCCTGTGAAAGGCTGGACGTAAGGTGGTTCACAGGTTCTTAACATAAAATCCCGTTGAGATCACATAGCCAATGTGTGGGAAAAAGGTATAAGTCTCCATGCCTATCCACAACTGATTTATTGCTGTGTCGCTGAGTCCAACCTTAAGCCGTGAACATCGAGATATGAAAAGGACTTGATAAGCGGTGGTAAGGAAGAAGCTTGTACACCTGTACTCTGTACCTTAGCTTAACTTACAGTTAGAGTACCGTACGGTCCATTTGTGCATCAGCGACGCAAGTGATGTTAGCCAGATACGGTAGAGCCTTGCACACCTACTTTTGCTGGTGACGGCTGTTTCCTCCCTGTCACGCTAGGTCCAGCTAGATTGACCCTATCGGGTGGCTGATCCGATCAGAAGCATCTTATCAGCGGCCGGCGTCATACCAAAGATACCAGAGCTACCTTAGTACTTGTGCGGGGCTGCACCGGCGGGTTCCTCATCCTATCGCACAGACATACAAAGACCACGAAGACTCCCCAGCTTCCTTGGAGGATCAGAATTTCTCTTCCTTTGGATATCCTCGCAATTGACCAGCTTCCATATCACCCTGTGTTGTCTAGGAAGATCGGCAAGGGAACAGAGCTCGAAGGACCGCGTTACCGAGCGGCCAACGTCTGAATCGAGCAATCATGGGGAGCATGCCAGAGAGTAATGGCGGTATTCGCATCGCCATAGATGTGAGTCCGCACTCCTTCTTCGATACCACCGTTTACACCGATACTGATGTCCTCCCAGCGCGGCGGTACCTTCACCGACTGCGTAGGCAATCCGGGAACTGGCAAGATGGAGGACGATGTCATTATCAAATTGCTTTCCGAAGATCCATCCAACTACGATGACGCTCCTCTAGAAGGCATCAGGCGATTGTTATCGAAGTTTGAGGGTAGGGAAATCCCGAGAGGAGAACCATTGGACACTTCGAAGATCGAGAGTATCAGAATGGGCACTACAGTGGCCACAAACGCCCTGCTGGAGAGGAAAGGGGAAGATATTGCCATGGTAGTCACTAAGGGGTTTAAGGATTGTATAGAGATTGGTAACCAGTCGAGACCGCGCATTTTCGACCTGGCAATTCGCAAGCCTGAGGTGTTGTACAAGGAGGTTTTGGAAATCGATGAACGAGTCACCTTGGAAGATTACGCGGAAGATCCAGAAAGGCATGTTACCAAGACAGAAGCCAGGGAGAAAACGCCCAAGAACGCCGAACTTGTTCAGGGATTGTCAGGGGAAGCTGTCCGTATCCTTCAACGACCGGATGAAGAAAAAATCCGCAAACAGTTACAAGAAGTATATGACCAAGGTATTCCAAGTATTGCGGTGTGTTTGATGCACGGATACACTTTCCCAGATCATGAAGCACTCGTCGGACGGATAGCAAAGGATATTGGTTTCAAGCATGTCAGTTTGAGCCATGAACTTATGCCGATGATCAAGCTCGTCCCGCGGGCTACCTCAGCCTGTGCTGATGCATATCTCACTCCAAAAATCCGGAAGTACATCTCCGGTTTCGAGAAGGGCTTTGAGGGAGGCCTGGGTACAGAAAGTGTCAAGAAGGAGAAAGGTACAAAGGGAGCTCGGTGTGAGTTCATGCAGTCTGATGGTGGTTTGGTCGACGTCAGTCAGTTCTCTGGTTTGAAGGCAATCCTCTCTGGACCTGCAGGCGGCGTTGTAGGCTACGCTCTCACATCTTATGATCCTGAGACAAAGACCCCTGTCATCGGCTTTGATATGGGAGGAACAAGTACCGATGTTAGTCGATACGGTTCGGGCAGATACGAACACGTTTTCGAGACAACTACGGCTGGGGTTACAATCCAATCACCTCAGCTCGATATCAACACCGTGGCCGCTGGTGGTGGCTCCCGCTTATTCTTCCGAAACGGCTTGTTCGTGGTAGGCCCTGAATCTGCTGGAGCCCATCCAGGACCCGCATGCTATAGGAAGGGAGGCCCCCTTACAGTTACGGATGCCAACCTATTTCTTGGACGCCTACTACCTGACTTCTTCCCCAAGATCTTCGGCAAGAATGAAAATGAAGGTCTGGACGAGAAGGCAAGCGAGAAGTTATTTCAGGAGTTGACGGATCAGATCAACAAGGAGCATGCCGGGGACAATAAGGATAAGCACATGACCCCAGATGAAGTCGCTTATGGGTTTATTAAGATTGCGAATGAGACAATGACGCGGCCGATCCGTTCTCTCACAGAGGCTAAAGGTCACGATACGTCCCAGCATCGTCTGGCAACATTCGGTGGTGCTGGTGGTCAGCACGCCGTTGCCATTGCCGAAAGTCTCGGCATCAAACAGATCTTGGTTCACCGCTACTCGTCCGTGCTCTCGGCCTACGGGATGTCTCTAGCGGATGTCGTCGACGAGCAACAAAGCCCAGAGTCGAAAGTCTGGGCTGATGAGGCGAGAGAGGATCTGAAAAAGAAAATGGCAGAGCTGAAGGACAAATCAAGGAAGGTTCTGGAGGACCAGGGATTTACGAAGGATAAAATAGTGTTCGAGGAGTACCTCAACATGCGATACCGCGGGACGGAATCTGCGTTGATGGTCGTAAAACCTACAGAGGAGGAGGTGAAAAAGGATTACAACGGTGACGACTGGGCTTACGGCGAAGCCTTTGTCAAACAACATCAGCAAGAATTCGGCTTTACCTTGCCGGATCGGGACATCATCGTGGATGATGTCAGAGTTCGTGGCATTGGCAAGAGCTTTGAAGGCATGCAGAAGACTGTGGACCAGCAGTTGAAAGAGATCAAACCAAAAGAGCTTGCGGAAGGACAGAAGAGGTATTCTGTTAAGAAAGTCTATTTTGAAGGCGGCAGGCAGGATACTCCCGTCTATAAGCTGGAAGATTTGGAAGTTGGAGACCGTATCAAGGGCCCTGCGATCCTGGCAGATGGCACACAGACGATCGTAATTACCCCTGGATCCTCGGCTCTGATCACTGGGACACATGTGGTGATCAATCTGGGGGATGAGAGTAGCATGGGCAAGAAGGTCAATGCGCAGGAGGTGGATCCTATCATGCTGAGTATTTTTGCCAACCGTTTCATGGCCATTGCGGAGCAGATGGGGAGGGCTCTGCAGAAGACAAGTGTAAGTACGAACGTAAAGGAAAGACTGGACTACTCTTGTGCATTATTTGACGAGACTGGTGGGCTGGTTGCGAATGGTAAGCAACTCTCCTCAGCACGCAATCACTGTTCATGCTGATACTTTCCCAAGCTCCTCATTTACCTGTCCACTTGGGTAGTATGTCTACTTGTGTCAGGACACAAGCCAAGCTTTGGAAGGGTAAGCTGAAGAGAGGTGACGTGGTCGTCTCAAATCATCCTGAATACGGCGGCACCCATCTCCCGGACATAACGGTCATCACTCCGGCTTTCAGCGGCGATAAGATCATTTTCTACGTTGCTTCCCGTGCACATCACGCCGATATTGGTGGTATTCTACCTGGTTCTATGCCGCCTCATTCTCGGGAGCTATACCAGGAGGGTGCTGCCATCAAGGCGGAAAAGCTTGTTTCGGAAGGCAAATTCAATGAGGAGAGAATTGTAGAGTTGCTCCACACGGAGCCTGCCAAATATCCGGGTTGCAGCGGTACACGTTGTCTGGCTGATAATCTCAATGACTTGAAGGCGCAGATTGCTGCCAATCAAAAGGGTATCAATCTGATCAGCACCCTCATCGAGGATTACGGCGAAGAGGTGGTACAATTCTACATGGAAAAGATCCAAGATAACGCAGAGCTCAGCGTCAGGAACCTACTGAAGAAGGTCAGCAAGCGGTTCGAGGGACAAGATCTGCGAGCCATAGATTATATGGATGATGGCAGCCCGATCCAATTGAAGGTCACGATCGATGCTGAAAAGGGGGAAGCTGTATTCGACTTTGAAGGGACCGGGGAAGAAGTTTATGGTATGTTAACCCGGTCGATTCTCCCACTGCAACTATTAACCGTCATAGGCAATATCAACGCTCCTCAGGCCGTCACGTACTCTGCTATAATCTACTGCCTGCGCTGCCTGATATCTGAAGATATCCCCCTTAATCAAGGCTGCCTGAAGCCCATTGATGTGCGCATCCCGCCTAAGTCCTTCCTCTCACCCTCCGACAAGGCAGCGGTGGTAGGTGGCAATGTCCTGACCAGTCAGCGGGTGACGGACGTCGTCCTCCGTGCATTCCAAGCCTGCGCCGCCTCTCAAGGGGACTGCAACAACCTGACCTTCGGCTTCGGCGGTAACCAGTCCGGTCAGGAAGAGACCAAAGGGTTTGGATACTACGAGACCATTGCCGGAGGTAGTGGTGCCGGACCAGGCTGGAACGGCACGAGCGGTGTGCACACGCACATGACAAATACGCGGATCACCGACGCCGAGGTCTTCGAGCGCCGCTATCCCGTCTTGCTGCGTGAATTCAGCCTGCGGCCGGGATCGGGCGGCCAGGGCCAACACCCCGGTGGGGATGGTGTGGTGCGAGACATCGAGTTCCGCATCCCTGTGCAGGCGTCGATCCTTTCGGAGCGCCGCGTGTATCACCCCTATGGCCTCAATGGAGGCGAGGACGCGCAGTGCGGTCTTAACATCTGGGTGCGCAAGGTGAAGAAGGGCGGTCCGATCATGGACAAGAAGGAGGACGAGGAAGAGGCGTGGGAATACAGGCGGATCAACATGGGCGGCAAGAACACTGCGGCCATGCAACCTGGTGAGCGCATCATCGTCATGACGCCTGGTGGTGGTGGTTGGGGAGCCGTGGGTGGGGAGAGTAAGGCCAGGTCGGCGCAGGATCATAGGGATCCCAAGCATGCGTGGAGGAGTGGTAGTATTGCTGCCAGGGTGGAGACGGCCGAGACGGCCATCTAGAGCAATGAGTACATCGGAGCTATAGACAATGGATACCGAGGGACCTGCATGATATAAAGATGGTGATTGTACATCAGACAGACAATTGATATGCTTAGATCTCGCGGCTGCTTGGCTCTTTTCAGATTTACCCTGGAAGTTTCTAGATACGGTGCAGTCCGGGCTATCAAAGCATCAGGAATTTCCACAGGCCACAGTTAACTTGATTCATAGCTAATTCTTTTATCACTCTGAGCCCGCCCAACGTGAAACGTATGTTAGGACAATCGTTAGAAGTAATTGCGTCCTCTCCAGCGTGGACAACCATGACCCCATGGATTTGGCAGCTATGTCGATACTCCCTTGGCTATACTCGTTGAAACACCGCCTCCCAAACCATAGCAACACAGGAATTCCTTGTCACATCTTCTCATAAGTAGCCATCAGCGATCCAATGAATCTATCAACAATGTTAGCCAAAAGCCATCAACCCACACCCTGGGGCACCACTCACGTAAGCACCAGTCGACTTCTCACTTGACAGATATCTTCCGGCACCAGCCAAATCGTGGCTCCCATCTTCCTTGCAATACTGATCGCCAACTTGGCGTTTGCGTATGCCTCGTCATCTGTCCGGCCAGGCGTGACAAGATCGTAATCCACATACGAGCTCTTCATGCCATTCAGCACGTCCAGCAAGAATATGCCGCTACCGATTGACTGGTCCTTGAAGGACCGGATCGACGACGACTTTCCTCCCTTCCGAACCATATCGTTGGCCCATTTCAGCATATCCTGATCCGTGATCTCACGCTTTCCTTGCCGTTTTGCAAGTGCTGAGAGTGTCTGTGAGATGTCCTTGCGCATGAGCTGCCATACCATGCCGAGTGTGAGAATGCGGACACCGTCCGTGATATCCGCGCCCTGGATGCCGACCAGCGAGAATCCGTTCTGCTTGCCAAGCTCTACCGCGTAGTTGGTATTCTCAACAGCCTTGAAGCGCATGAGCTCGGCTCCTGACGCAGGCGGCTTGTTGACGTGGCGCCAGTTGACGCTTCCTGGAATGACTTTGTCGTAAGCCTGCAGAAGGATGTACCCGTCTCTCAAGTCATCAAACAGGGAATTGACGGCCGGTTGCACGTCCAGACTGTTAAGCCAAAGAGTGAAGACACGAGCCTCACGCTCGCCTTCCGCATCAAAGTCCTCCACTTCTAATTTTTCTTCTTCTGTGATCGGATCTAGGCCAGGATGAGTGTTGAAAAGATGCGCGACAAAGGCAAGGTTCAGCTTCGGGTTTCCAGCAACCAAAGAGGTAGGAGTAAGGAATTTTCGGCACTCAAGCTTCTCCGCATTCTGAAGCACCTGTTCAGCTCTCTGCAGGAGATCTCTCGTCTGCAGCGGAGCCCTGCTGCAGACGTCAGGAGCAAGTTGGTTGAGCAAGATGGTGTAGTTCTCGCCATCCTTAACATCAGTGGAAAAGTTGGAAACCCTAGGGCAGGAGTCAGCGCAGAGTCTCAAGAGTACCCAGCTGGCCAGACATACGTGCGGTGCCATTTTGCAGCTTTGAGGTGGTAATTGAACCACCTCAGCAAAATCTGCTCAGGAGGTAGCCGGAGGAATTGCTCCAACGTCTCGTCCTCTTCTAGTAACCGATACAACTCGGGGTGCAGTTTGATATCAATCTTTCCCAGCAGACCCCGTCTGATAATCTGCCAGATGAGCCCCAAAATAAGATGTTCGCGGCCTTCCATGATATCGCCACTTCCGATGTTGACGACCGAGCAGCCGATACCCTTCGCCGAGTTGATGACGATGTTGTTGTTCTCCGTCATATGGAATGCATTGAGCTGCTTCAACTTTTTCCCGGGACGATTGAGGACACGTTCGTCAATGGTATCGGGAACGCTGTCGTTAATGAGCTTGGCTAGCACCAGTCCATCTCTACACTCATCAAACATTTCGAAGGTATCCGTAGGGAACGGAATGAGGTGCCCGATGTCCGGATCGCCAGCAAGCACAGCGTTGATGTGCCTGGTGAATTCTGTACGCTCATCTTCATTGATCGTATGCGTCACATTCCCGGAGGAGCCTTGCACTTGAATCTTGCCGCCTACGCTACTTTTGTGGGCATGGCCAGGGGAGGTTACTGGCCCGGTGGCCGGGGCCTGGCGACCAGGACCGGTCGTCATGCGCTGTTGTGCCGGTGAAGAGGCCCGCAACTTGGAGATTAACTAAGAACCCTTGCGTCAGCCGCGCCTTACCGGGAGCCTTCGTAGTAAGACTCACGTCGACGTAGTCATCGAGCTCGACTCTCCTTGAGCTGTCCAGGCCCACCTCCTTCAACGCTTGTCGGACCACATCGTATTGCTGCCTCTCAGTTTGCTGGGCCGCCTTGATCGCCGTAGTCTCATCTATATACCCTTTGTCATCAACGTCCAGCTTGCGGAATGCATCTTGTAGACCAAAGATCTCGTCCTGCTGAAACTGAGGATATTTCCTATGTTACACGAACGGATTAGCAAAAGATCGCAAACGGA
The DNA here is from genome assembly GCA_001599915.1 of Symbiotaphrina buchneri. Classification (NCBI taxonomy): domain Eukaryota; kingdom Fungi; phylum Ascomycota; order Symbiotaphrinales; family Symbiotaphrinaceae; genus Symbiotaphrina; species Symbiotaphrina buchneri. Next base: position 221,582 of record BCIG01000027.1, read on the forward strand.
CCGGCTCCTCCGGACAGAGCGCTGTGGGTCGGTTGACTGGCGCACAATGTCATCGTCCATGCACCACAGAACGTACCGCTGCAACTTGATAACATTCATGATTGAGGTGTGGATTGCGACGCCGGAGCTGGTGTCGCACGGTTACTGATGTCAGCAACGAGCTGGCGAGCTGGGTCAGCGCACAAGGAGTCGTCAGGAAGATGGTGCCAGAGGGAGCTGTTTAGGCAATGTAATATTTACAGTGCAGGAAGACTTTGCCGGTCGGACCGGGAAGAAGAAGATAAAAAAGGATACGGCTGCCTTGAGGAGACCGCGAAGGCGAGTTGCGGTTGCGTGTGCAGAGTCCGCAAAGTGGTGAGGTACCTGGTTAACTAACGTAGCTACCTTAAGGTGCCTACCAGAATAGCCAAAGTACTGGTGGTGGTGGAGGAGGAGGGGGAAGTTGTTTGGGCACTGACGTCGCGTCGCCTGAGGCGCAGTTTACAATACTTCAGAGTACTTTGTAGACCACTTGATACAAGTACTTTTCCACCTGTTACTTGTACCGCGTTTGTACCTCCGTAAGTAGGAGCCTGAACTCCTCTCTTCTTTCAGGGTCCAGCTCCTTCGCTGCCCACCTACCTCCTTAGATATATCTTCCTTACCCTGAGACGTCATGTACAATATGCATCGGCCCTTCTCTCGGAGACATACTAGAACTACGTTGAACTTTACTTGCTCATTTAGGGTAGGTAAAGGGAGGCATAAACACTCCTGAGCCGAGGCCCGCTCGACGTGGGGCATGGCCAGGCGGAGCGGTCACGTGCAGATTGGGGGGCACAATAGCCCGAGACCCAAGACAAGCAAGCCCCTTTCGAAAGCCCCTTGGCGCAAGACAGAAGTGCTTCTTATATCATACACGTCTAAATATTTGGCCTCGGCCCCTGATCCATGCTTGAACGCCTCTCGAGTGTGAATGCTAGACCTCCAGATCATCGAGGTGTTTCTTCCGCCGATGGGCCCACAGGCCCGAAAGAAGTTGCGACATCATGAAGTGACTGACATCCTCGTCGCCCCAGTACGACAGATGACTGGCAATGCTGGCGATGATGGAGATATCAAATACGCCCCTACCATCCCGGTTAGCGAAGACCGTCCGGTCCGACACAAGCAGGTGGTGCATGAGCCGTGGCGGTGTCAAGATTGGCACTTACTCTTGGATGCTGAAATCCACCCTTCCCGTTGAGTTCAACGCTCGCACCTTTGCTTCCTCCCGTCGCAACCGCTTCGCCCGCTCCTCTGCCTCCTGCCACTCGATGTTTTCCTTTTCTCGCAGCGGATCATCGCTCTGGTGACTGCGTCTCCGCTTCTGGAATCCACCGTACAACGTCTCCATTTCCGAGTCGATGAGAGTGACCGGCCCTTTCTCCGTCTCCACTGCTGTCATCGCGTCCTGCGCTACCTGTTCCTTCCTCTTGTCTGTCGACGCAGCGGCGTCCTGACGGGCAATTGCAGGAGAGTCAGGATCGATGACCATGCCCCCAGAGATGTTCGTGCCAGCACCTATGGATCGTGAATGCTTGTGGCCTGCCCCACTATCTACCAGGCTGCTTCGGCTCGCAGACGACAACTGCTCCCGAGGCTCATCCCCTGTATAGCCCAGAGACTTTTGGAGGATGCTACTGGCAATTCCAGAGCTTAAACTAGTCCAAATACCAGAGACGCTCTGGCCCACCCGAGCGCCTATCCCGGTCAACCCTTGACCTACCGGAGCACCAAACAAACCTCTCTTGGTGTACGGGAGGGGCTGCGGTTTCAGCGAGGCCATGGCCGGGGATATAAGCGGCTCAATGCGGTAGCTGATAGGATCGGTGGGGTGGAATATGTTGAAAATCTGGGAGCATTTTGGCGAGGAGACAGTAAAGGGGAGTTGCGTTGATTGCGTTGTCTTTTGGGCCGCCTCGCGGCCGACAGCATCCCCTAAGAAGGGATCATCTGCAGCCCTTAATGAGGCTTTGCCGGTACTGCCGTCGTGTGTGTGCCGAGCGGCGATAGTACGACCTTTCAGCATCTGGAACAACCCAATCGGAGAGCCCAAGCAGAAAAAGTTGTCGACGTCAAAATCAAGGACAATATCTTTGTGCTTGGACTGGCGACCGCCGTGAGGCTTATGAGCGGCCTTAGAGTGCGGATCAGAAGCAGAGCTCTCCCCTTCCTTTTGCCAGCAAAGTATATCAAAGAAGATAGCTGATCCAAGAGAATGCCCTATCAAGCTAACCTTTCCGTGGAAGCTGGGGTTTCGTTCTCGGAAGAGCTTATAGACCCGATTGCATTCCCGCTGGACTATACCAGCGATATGTTCTCTATATGCGCTCTGGTAGAGCAAGATGTCTAGTGCAAGGTCGGTAATCAAGCTCCGTACTGCAGGTACACCTTCCACGGTGATGTCCGATAATGTAGGATATTCTTCCTCTTCTCCAAAGGTATCCGCTAGGTCGTGCTCTTTTCGATTCTGCTTGAGGCTCTGTTTCGGGAAATCCAACAAATGCCGCCAGGACACAGGCAGCACCTGAATGCGACAGTTCTTTGGTAATTTGTCCACTTCGGCGTTCAAGGCTTGCAGATCTGGTGAAGCTGCGTACACGGATTTCAAGGTTTTACGGAGAACATTGACATCGTGGATGAAGTTCACCGCTTCCATACGAAGCCCTAGTCGCTGACCGATACCGTGCGTTACCAGAATGAGGTGCTCAATTTCTCGTCCCTGGTCTTCACCTTCTGTCTCCTGGTAATCGTCCTCCAGCTCTTTCTCTTCTAATTTACGAGCTTCCTCTTCTTGCCGCTCAACGTTATCAGGCTCCCCGGAGGACATGAAGGATGATATGTTCCGCTCTAAAGCTGTTCTATGAGGATTGCTTTCTGACGCCACATCTTTGACTGTATCCTCTAATGGTAGGGTATTATCCAAACTGGGCGGTGCAGAGCGCCGTTTGTATGCTTTCTCCATCTTTGGGTCCTGGTGGGCTGCAACCTCGCCGTTGTTCGCTGTGCCACTGGGCGTCCTTGAACCACTAAGTTTTTGATCGCGAGGTTCTTTAGCCTTTCCGGGCTCCGAATACCCTCTGATAAGCTTGACCCCTCCCAGATGCCCACCACCTGCAAATCTTTGGTAAACTGTGCTACTCATTCTCGTATAAAAATCGTCAGTGAGAAGCCAAGCCACTGTTGCATCTTGATAGGTAACCATTGAATTCATATAAGTCCCGAACAAGCGGTGAGTAGCCAGTTGGGGCTGCTGCGGTGGTACCTCTTTCGAGGTTGAAGATGCTTCCTTGACAGTCCCCTTCTCTTTCTCTCCTCGAAGGCTCCCCGACGAGGATTTAGGCTTCAACCACTGAGCCAGACTACCACCCTCTTGTGTTTCACCCGACCTTAATGTGTCAGGTTTGATTCGGGAGCTCTGCGCCTTTTCGTTGTGGTACCGCCAAGGCTTGACTTTGAGATAACCCTCCTCAAGCTGTGTTGCCAGGTTTTCATCGCAAGGTCGTAGACCGTCTGGCCAGTATCCCAATCAATCATCTGCACAAGGAAGAAACTCATCGGCCTGTGAGACTCACCGGCGTAGAACCAACTGCCTCTTCTTACTTCGTAGACAGGTCCGAGCCAATATGCAGGCGCCAGTTCTCTCCGTTCGATATCCACATCGAAAAGGTAATCCTCATTGACGGGAACTTTCACCCCTCCGCTATATGGCTCCTCTCCATCGTCCAGGTTGGTATTCCGCTTCGTGTCCTCAGTAGCCCCTGCTGTACCAAGGTCCCCTGCCTCATCCTCTGACGCCTTGGGGTCTGGCTGACCGGAACTCTCATCCTCGGCGAGTTTTTGAAAAGCACTCTCGATTGCTCTTGAATCTTTGACAGAGAATGGCAGGAATTTCTTCGGTGATGGCTGAACCTTATCACCTTGTGTCGGCGGTGGTCGATGAGGCTTTCGTTTCGCAACCTATGTAGTCTCATGTTTAGCCCAAGAGCCTAGACTGGATTAAAAAAAAAGAACCTCCCACGGCGGGGTTTCTTTCTTCATGGACGATACTCACGTCAGCAGCATAATACCACCTGACGTGGAGTGGTGGACAATCTGGTGGGTAATGTTTTGCGCTGAGCCTGTGCCAGTGAGAAACCATATGATCTTCCCCATGCTGCTGTTGTAATGTGGCAGCAGGTGAGCTCTCCCCAGCAGCAGCCGCTTGCGGTGGTTTCGGCGTGGAGCTGCGTGAGCTCCAGGGAGATAGTCCGCCGATGCCAGCGGAGAGGAAAGATGGACGCTTATCCGACGCGGCCATCTGAGCCTGCTGGCCTCTCCCGGCTTCCTCCTTGATTGATCCAGCTCCTGTCAATTTGGAGAGACCTTCTGATGAGAGGAAGCCGGGGAGGCCGCGGTTCAGGCTGCGGAGGAGGGTGTTGAGTCGGGCCAACTTGAAGCTAGCTCGTGATAGGCATCTGGCGAGACACCACGCAGAGGCCTCAAGGGGCAGTAGTAAACAGAGCACGGAACATGACGAGTTGCCAGTTTATGGGCAAGTAGTCGTGGATATGAGGTTCGAAATATAGGAAGAAATCCTAGTGCAGCGGGACCGTGCTGTGATGGGTCCGTCAGATGATTCCGAACGCGGTAGCTACGAGAGAAGCGTAGTGGTTCGTACTCGTACCTGACTGGTTGGTTCATGACGTCTGATGTCTCTCCTGGCACGTGCAAGTCTCTGTGTATAGAAACCGAAACCTTACCGTACTGAGCGCAAGTAGTACGATTTAAGCCTGTTATGCTCTAGGCCAACTTAACCCGACCTCAAAGCATATCCTTTCGGTCCGTCACAGTCCTGCTTAACAAATTCTTCCTCGACAACAAAAGTCATACCAGCAATTCCCGAGCTCCAACCTCTCTTCTCCTACTGCTTGCTAAAGATTCAATGTATACCTTACTATAGCATGTTGCGTCCGACTAATAGACTTCAATTCATGCAGCCTGGGACGTCGAGTTGACGCCCGAGCATCTCTTCCTTTATATCGAATTGCGTCCCGTCCCTGGATACCAGCGTCGCCCGTCGTTGCGCAGCAATTGCGAGCTCTAGAGTGCCTTAAGCACGCTACCTTGCACAGATGGAGCCGACCCCCAAAGAATGCATCGAGCGGGTGTGGGCCAGGGTCAAGCCCAACAGCCCCATCTACGACCTCTTCCTGAAGAACGTCGAGATCATGAGCGCGGAGAAGGGGTCCTTCACAGCCCAATTTGCACTTGAACCAATCCATGTCAACTCTAGTGGATCGTTTCACGGTGCAGTCTCCGCCGCCATTGTCGATTGGGCGGGTGGAATGGCCATAGCTTCTCATGGTCTGGAGAAGACGGGTGTCAGTACGGACATTCATGTGACATATCTCTCAACAGCAAAAATAGGCGACAGAATGGAGATACAAGGCCAGGTGAACAAGCTCGGCCGTACGCTTGCTTTTACCACCGTGACTATCCTCAGGCTTGGGCATACGGATAGCGAGAAAACTATTGTCTCCACTGGTACCCATACGAAATATATCAAGCAGTGATGTATCGGGGCTCATGTCCATACCCTTTCAACCGCCATCTTCTTTGCGTCTGGCATGATTGCATTTACTTTGAATGCCCGGACTCACTCGGATGGCGAAGAGCAAAACTCTCCCTTCTGCATTAGATGCCTGGTCGAGAGCTGAGCACCAGCCATGATGGCTAGGCAATTAAGGAAGACACATCTGCTTTGATCTTATTCTACATTTAGGATGACGATACGAAAATTTAGATATCTTATACGTCATCTGAGGCGTTTTTCCTTTGCATTGGGGGAGCTTATCTTCCACAGTGCTGCACAGTTCACATCCACTACAAGCATATTTCGAACTAGGTTCACCACTGTAGATAAGGTAGCTGTATGATGCAAGTCGCACGCCAAACGGAGACTCTTAGGAGTACCTCTAACAACAATCGATCATCATGTATCGGTGCCTGTATGTCGAGCTTGGACGTTTCACACATTCTGTTGCAGTAGATCCTTCATTACGGCATTACTATTGCACATGGGCATCCAAACGTCTGCTTTCTATCTACAGTGAACCACAACATCATTGCCATAAAATACTGATTGAGCTGCATGGATTTCTACAGGAGCGATAAATACGTTTACAGGGGAGCCAGGAGAAAGGAACAGAAAACAAACTCGTGTTACCTGCTTTCTTTCATCCAACCGTGCGGTGACGAGCAATTGACAGCCTCCGCAGGATTTGGACGCGCAATCGGGAAAGGTGGGGGGAGTTAGGCCAAGACCCGATCGAGACTGAAATCAAATTCGATTATATCGGCTGTTGTCGACTAGAATCGTACGTTCATGAGCGCCGAGGGGAAGCGATGGAAATCGTAGGAACAAGGGACGAGCTCTCGTGAGATTAAGCAATTCCGATCGTCCGCCTCGATGGATCGGTCGCGACGCCGTAAGACCCTGCTGCTGAGAACATAAATAGAGACAGTCCTTAACAAGATGTAGCGCCGGTCATATTGCCGAAGAGGACCAGCATGACAACGAAACGATTAGGAAAGAGGTAATCTAGACTTTTAGAACCGAACTGCAACCGGGCCGCAAGCGAATCCTGCTGTACATCCGTCAAATAGCCCAGGGAAGCGGCATACTCCTTACTGGTCAACTTGGGAGTTTCGTTGCAGTCTTGAGCGGCGAAAATCCGCGGGACTAATCACTCAGCGGTGTCAAGCTCGTCATGAGCTGGGGGGGGAGACTCTATAGGCACTGCAAAGTGAGTCATCGAGGCCGCCAACTACATGGCGAGGTGCTGTACCTTTTGTGTCATCGCCGTTTGTGCCATTCTCCCGATCATCACGATCATCACGTTCGTCTTGACGATCCCGGTCTTCCTTGGGCTCCCTGTCCCTGTCGTCGGGACTCCGAGACCGGTCACGGTCGCGATCACGTCTATCATAATCGCGGTCACGGCGATCACGGTCATCCTTGCGAGGCGAGTAATCACCGCGGCCCCGACGAGGAGAAGGAGAGCGGCCACCACGACGAGGGGATCGGTCGCGACGTGGGCCACGGTCTCTGCCGTCTCTGCCCGAATCAAACCGCCAAGAAGCAGAAGGCGGCGTACGAGCCCACTGGAAAGCAGCAATTTGTCAACAGAAGACCAGCTAAAAACATAGTGCAGTAGGGCGTACCTCGATTTTGAGGATGTCATCTCTGCCGATACGCTTGTTGTGCATTTCGTGGTAGGCATCGTCAGCATCTCGTCGGCTTTCGTACTCGACAAATGCAAAGCTGATGAAGGATCAGGACATGGATCTCAATGCTGGGGCGAGGTTCACTCACGGACGGCTCGATGCGGTTCGTGGAGCCGGAATATCGCAACGGACAAGGCGGCCGTATCTTCAAAAGCGCAGGTGTCAGCAGCGACGAACAGCTCCAGAAGGCGTGTGGTGTATGTCCAACGGCAAAGAAAGGAAGGGACAAGAACAACTTGAGTGCGAATCAAAACTCCCTCCTGCATGACACCAGCTTGTGGCCACTTTGGGCTACATGTGAAGGACAGGACACGAACGGGAGGGCCCTGAGGAGACGCCGTGGTTCGAAGGGTGAGAGGAGAAGGAGCTCGATGGTAGACGAGGGTCGGATATGCTCGACGGAGCAAGGACGAGGGAAGGGAGAGGCGGTTCGAAAGGAAACGAATTCGTTCTCATCGACCGTGAAGCACGTACCGTTCGAATTCGTAGGCAAGGTCGCGAGCGCGAGTACCGTGGCCGAAGCCCGTGACGTACAGGGTCGTACCGCCGCGAGACATAGCGAAGAGTTCAAGGGTGCAGATTAATTGACCGGATCAACAGGGCAAGAATTGTTGCACACTGGGACTGGCAAATGACCATATAACGAAGAACAGAGCTGGAAAGGCTCGAAGGGAAAGAAGCCACGCAAAAGGAGATGATGAGGACGCCAAGCGAGCATTGAGCCGAGTTTGCTCACGTGACTGCCGTAGCCCGTGATCCCCTTCACTTCCCCCCTTCCCCAAATACCCCAAAGTCACTCAAAGAATGGGAAATCAGATCGAGCTCATTATTGTTGACCGAGGAAATAACCTCTGAGTTTAAGGCTTCACCGTTAGTCACATCATATGTCTTGTCCAGTTGGTTCTACCTTATTCTTTGTAGAAAATTGCATAACGAGGCAGATACGTGTTTGATACAATTGCTGCACTGCAGCCTTGTACGTCCATGTGGTTGAGGAGCTCCCAACCAATGATTCCGCCGTTAAAACCAACAGCTGCCTCGTTTCAGTCGATACGTACCCGGGGTACCAATACATGCGGGCATGGTACGATCAGGTGGGTAGGCAAGCGGGTGGTGGGTATCTGTACAACGGCTTCACAGGTGCCAGGTGTGGGTGGGCGGGCGCGATTCATTTCAGGCCAGGTCACCGTGACAAAAATAAGCCCCCTGATCAAACAAACACGCCCCTGCCCTTGCTCCTGACCATAATCTCTCATCCCTCGTGCCCTCGTCATCCCTTTGCAGGAGGAACTCTGAAGGTATCACTGTCGGGCATTCATAAATATTAAATAACGGAGTGCAGTTTCATAGGGAAAACACAGCAGGTTAGCCCTTTCTTTCTTTTTCTCTGGTGGATCGTCCATCTCGGCCAGAAGATTCTTCAGGCTAAGCCTGGGTTGACTTAGCACTTTTGTTGCCGTCAACCTTATCCGCTTCTACGGTTTTTTCCGTTAGGACTTGCGACTGACAACACCAGAGCGACGCCGCCGATATCTCTCTATCGCCCTCAGCCCCGCCAATCTAAGGTTTCAACCCAGAGTTAGATGGACAGGTATCCGAAAGACGCGGACGGAACCCTTTCTGCCCGTGTCTGCCTTTCGCTTCGTCAGTCATTGGCCTTTTCCTGCACACATGATCAATCAGATCAAATTCTTCACTACACGACGCTTGCGTGAGGACAGAGCTTCAAGGATCGGCGCCGTTCACCCAGTTGTTTACTACAGCATCCTGTCCGGCTTTTCTGTTCATACAAATAAGTTTCATTTGCGGCAATGAGTTTAGACCGGCAGCAGAGTCGCGCGGGTGTTGGCCCGGTTAGAGATGATTCGAAAACTCCGATCCAAACAATAGCACATTTGGCTGCGCCATCAGACAGTCATGATTCAACAGTATGCTCTATTCCCGTGACTTTCCATATGGACGTAGCTGACCTCGAATTAGACATCCACCTCTTCTTTGCCCCCACCTCTCACCGAACCCCGGCTCCTGAAATTGCGCAGTGCCGTTGCCCAACCCGTAACCGCTGCGTTCATTGCAGGAGGTGTAGCCGGAGCGGTCTCTAGGACGGTAGTTTCGCCTTTGGAGCGATTGAAGATCTTGCTACAAATACAAAGTGTAGGAAGAGAGGAGTATAAACTTTCTGTTGGCAAGGGACTTGCGAAGATGTGGAAGGAAGAAGGCTGGAGAGGATTCATGCGTGGCAATGGGACGAACTGCATTAGAATCGTACCGTATTCTGCTGTGCAGTTTGGAAGCTACAATTTCTATAAACGGGTGAGTCTCCTGCCCCTGTTATCTACCCTCTGGCCTTGGCCGCCTCTGCACCAGCCGAGTTGAGTGTGCAGCTCCCCAGGGGTCCAGGACCGGCGTCCTGGCTGGTGCTGATTGCTCCGTGATGGGTCCATTCTCTATAGTTCGAGAGCTGACATGCTATCATAATAGTTCTTGGAGCCATCACCGGGCGCAGACTTAACGCCCGTAAGGCGTTTGGTCTGCGGCGGCGTCGCAGGGATAACATCTGTTGTTTTCACGTATCCACTGGATATAGTCCGCACACGCCTTTCTATACAATCGGCATCATTCGCAGCATTGGGACACAAGTCAAGCAAGGAATTGCCAGGCACGTGGGGCACTCTAGTGACGATGTACCGTAACGAGGGCGGCTTCCTCGCTTTATACCGAGGGATTATCCCGACCGTGGCTGGAGTTGCTCCTTATGTGGGTACTCACTCAACCCTGTCTTTGAGCCACCTAACTGGTTGTCTCTTCAGGTTGGTCTTAATTTCATGACCTACGAAGCAGTGCGAAAATACTTCACACCCGAAGGTGACAAGAACCCTGGCGCACTGCGCAAGCTGGGTGCAGGCGCTATTTCAGGTGCCGTAGCTCAGACGTGTACATATCCCTTGTTAGTCCCCGACCACATTACTTCTGTGAGCAGGTCCTGACTCGGTGTGTAGTGATGTTTTGCGACGGCGATTCCAGATCAATACAATGACCGGGATGGGCTACCAATATAAGGGCATATGGGATGCTATTCGGACCATAGTAGCGCAGGAAGGCATTCGAGGACTCTACAAAGGACTGGTCCCGAATCTGCTCAAAGTGGCTCCGAGCATGGCTAGTAGCTGGCTCAGTTTCGAGATCACTCGAGACTTCTTGGTGACCCTGGGATCAAATGATCCGTGAGCGTCAAAGTCCCGATGGGCTCTAGGCTTGACTATCCTATTCTCAAGAACGATTACAGTGCAGGTGCCACAGCTGCATCACATATCTTATCGATCTAGCAGTATTTCCTTGCATGCTCAACTGCTCCGCATTGATCGAGTTGCGACGTGGTTGTTATTGCAGCGGAGCTATACCTCGTGTACATCTATGACTTCTTTTTTTGGGGGGGGGTTTGGCTATGGCATGTGCATGGTTTCAAGGGGCAGCATGGCGTCTTCTGGACCCTCGAGTCCGGCGCTTTTATGGGCTTGCATCTGGTCCCTTTTCAATTGTCCCGTCATGCTTTCGGCAGCGGCAATCTTGTCGAATATGACAGACTGGTTAAGATGGACGGATGACTTTCGGTATCATCGGAGATAGATTTCAATGAGCAAGTCTATTAAGAAGCTCGGCGTTTTACCAATACCTTATGCAGTCCGAGCCTGGGTTGCGACGTGACCGTAGATTGAGGGCTCAGCCCTGAAGGATTATGTAAGCGAGCGGAGTGCGCACTGTCTCCACTAGCAGAGCCACAAGATCGCGAAACCAGCGAAAAGTTCCATCTCGACAATCGACAACCGGGCATCATCGACAACCGCCAAAATGGGTACGTGAAACTACAATCGAGTCGTGGTACTGCAGAAGATTTGTCAAAGACTGCTTCTTAAAGTTCCACGGCGTCTTTGAGATTGTATGAACTGGGGCTGATCGTGGCCACTGTATAGGTATCGATCTCAGAGCCCACCATGTCAAGAACAGCCACCGCACGGCTCCTAAGAGCGACAATGTCTATCTGAAGCTCTTGGTGAAGCTTTACCGCTTCCTGGCTCGTACGTGTACCCGAGATTCGTGCCAGAGTTGTAGGTCACTGACTCGGTGGATCCAGGTCGCACCGACTCCGCCTTCAACAAGACAGTCCTCCGCCGCCTTTTCATGTCCCGCATCAACCGGCCTCCCATGTCGATTTCCCGCATTGTTGCTGTTGGCGCCAACCCTCACGCGGCGAAGGCCAATGAAGGAAAGACGATCGTTATTGTTGGCACTGTCACCGATGACAACCGTCTGTTGGAGGTACCGAAGTTGAGCATCGCCGCTCTGCGCTTCACCGCGACCGCCCGTGCCCGGATCGAGAAGGCTGGTGGGGAGTGCTTGACCCTGGATCAGCTCGCTCTGCGGTCACCGACTGGCGCCAACACTCTGTTGCTCCGCGGCCCTAAGAACGCCAGAGAGGCAGTCAAGCACTTTGGCTTCGGTCCTCACAGCCACAAGGTGGGTGATCGCGTTGGGAAATGTCCCAGAGATTGGGGTGTTGTGCTGACAGTGCCTACTATTAGAAACCCTACGTCGAGAGCAAAGGACGGAAGTTCGAGCGGGCCCGTGGCCGGAGGAGGTCGAGGGGTTTCAAGGTGTAGAGGAAGGTCTGAATGGAAGGGGACGTCGATAACAAGGAGCTGTAACGAAGGCGCATGGGCTCTAGTACTCCTGCAGACTTTACAATTAGGGAATGCTGGAATGATTGCTACGTTGTCCATCACACAAAAGCACTGCCAAAAAAGCATGGGTCAACTCAGTTCCGGGAACTCGTGAGGTTCTTAAGTTCGAGGTTATGCGTCGAGAATCAGAATCACCTCCTGAACAATGGATGGACAAAGTGTCAATGCCTGGCAGTCGTCCATGGTCTACGTGAGACCACCAGCCTACGAAAGTAATCCGGCTCGGCCCATTGAGATCGTTTCGCTACCGATTGAACAGCTCATTCACGATGTTCATGGGGAAATATAGATTCTAGAGCGGTAACTTTTCATGCTTCCAACTTTTCCCGCCCTCGCCTTCGAAATAATCGCCGGCCACTTGTCCCTTGCCCCTGAGCAAATACTTGTAGATCATCAAGCCTTCCAGTCCCACGGGTCCTCTGGCGTGGATCTTGTTCGTGCTGATTCCTACCTCAGTGCCAAATCCAAAGCGCATTCCATCCGCCATCCGTGTACTCGTATTCCAAAATACGCCCGCGCTGTCGACGCCGGCCATGAAACGATCTGCGTCTTCCTGTGACACAGTAAGGATAGCGTCTGTGTGGTGCGATGAATGGGCATTAATATGTGCTATTGCCAGTTCAACAGGATCACCGCCGTCGTTTGAAGGGATGGTCTTGATCGCCAGAATGAGCTCCAGGAATTCTGTGTTATAGTCCGCCTCGGAGGCATCTTGTAAAAGAACCGCTTGATCTTTTCGTAGACTGCTCGCAAGCCCGGCTTTGGACTGAGGGTCGCAGCGCAGGGATACGCCTTTCGAAAGGAGCGCATCGGCCACGGCAGGCAAGATGGTGGTTAAAGCGCCTTCATCAACCAGCAATGTCTCCACGCTATTACAGGCAGCCGGATATCCGGTCTTCGCGTCTACCAGGACTCTGATGGCAGTATCCGGGTCAGCATCCTGACGGAGATAGATGCTGCATAAACCGTCCGCATGTCCGAGAACAGGAATCCTAGTGTTGTTCTTGATATATCGGACCAATTCATTGGAGCCTCGCGGGATTACCAGGTCAATATATCTGTCGAGGGTAAGGAGTGAGGGTATAACGTCCCGCGTCGTGAGGAGTTGTATGGAATCGTTGGGGACTGCGGTGTCCCGTATTGCTTCTGAGATGACGGTGGATATAGCTATGAAGGATTCGGTGGATTCTTTGCCTCCTGCAAGTTTCCAGGTCAGAGCACTCTTTGGAATTTCGCCCGATAGTCGTACCTTTAAGGATGGCTGCATTACCTGACTTGATAGCCAGGGATGCTATATTCGCAATGACTTCCGGTCTTGCTTCGAAGATAATCAGGAGGACTCCAATTGGACAGGTTACGCGCTGCAGCTCCAGGCCGTCGTCTAGTCGCGTTCGTAAGGTTGTCTTGCCGACTATCACCCAGCAGTCAGCATTTGAGCAGCTATATGCAGTCCACGCCCCACGTAGAAGGGACGGAGAGACGGAGAGACCGAACGATCGGCGTCATGAATGCTCCATTGCTATGGCCACATACCTGGGTCTTCCAGTTCTCGGACGTCCAAGATACCCTTGAGCATATCCTCCCATTTGCCCTTTCGCCCAAGGTCCAGCCGCTTGAGGACACTGTGACTAAGCTTCCCATCTTCTGCTGCCTTCCTTGCGGCTACCAGATCCCTAGCATTGGCAGCGAGGATGTCGTCTCTAGCATTCGACAGCGCATGGTGGATGGCGGTCAACGCTGCGTTGCGCGCCGCTGCCGGAAGAACTGCTAAGCTGCGGGCGGAAATCGAGGCCGCCCGCGCCACGGTTTCTGGGGAGGAATTTGTGAGAGACATTGGCCAGTGACTACTGCTCTCCCATGTAGCCTGCCCTCAGTGCACAATGCTGAATGTCACTAATGGGGCGAAGCAGCGAGAGTTCGACTTAGGAGTCGGGAACAATTAATTATCGTGCACGGCGAGTGAGTAACACCCAGCAAGGCGCAAGGCGCAAGGCGCAGAAAAGTGAAATGCGGAGATACAATAATCCCGGTCCGCCAAGCCGGATATCCACCAATCAGCGACGCCATCTGGATAAGCAGAGCTTCGTTCGCTGGTGCTTCAATTATTAAGGTAATGGACCAAGTGCGGGCATGTTGATGAGCTCGGCTTTCTGTCGACTTCGCAAAGTCCGCCGGCATGATGCTCTTCCCATAGTCTTTGCCCACCCAACGTCTACCTCATACACCGGTTGCCTATCAGCATTGTGACGGTTGTTGTGCGCTTCTCCTCGCCGTGCATCCCTGGGCTTACCGGTACTTCACCGGGGTGAGTCCGCTAAACAAGCCAGCCGGTTCATGTGGAACCTTCTTTAACAGCTGTGCTTGAACCACATATCAGCACTGTTGCGGTGGACACCTTCACTGACGTTTTACAGGCATCAAGCATAACTTCGGACCAAAGATAGACGCCGAGCAGCATTTGAGTTCTGGAAGGCGACCTGTCTGACGGGAAGTTACCGCAGCTGGAGACCGGCAGCCACCTTTCGACTAAAGAAGTAGGAGACATTCCTCTGGAAAACCACGATAGTCAAGTAGGGTGTAAATGCTGGTGAAAGTGCTGGGCAATCGTGTGGTCGTTCGGAGGTCCTCCGTTTGCGGCAGTCCCTCATAAGGCCGTCTCCATCATTACAACAAACCACAATGGACAACCTGATCGCGACGCTCACGTCATTTCCGTCGGACTCGCCTGAGCCGCTCCCTGACTCGACTTATGACCATCGCATCAGACAACTGATCTCAGTATTGCATCAACTTCCTGCGAGTCAATTATTACAGATTCAAAACGAGGGCATGAACATTTTCGATGTATGCCACTTCTCCTTGGTAACCTTCTGGATTCTATACAGACTAATCCTGGCTTTCCAGACTCTCGACCCGTCGATACATAGCCTTCCCTATCTCTATGTTCTTCTTGCACATCTGCATCTCGCATCTTCCACGAATTCCGAATCGTCCAATGGCACAGGAGGGGCACTACATATGAGACCGGGAGATAAGATCTGGAGCCTTGCAATCCGGTTTGTTACGGAGTTTGACCCTAGACAAATCCGATATGTTGGACCAGATTGGAGGCGTCTAGTCGAACACATTGCTGGCTCTGCAAGGGCCGCTTCAAACGTGAGCCTCGACTTGCATGATTTGTCCATAAGCTTCTAACAAGTGTCTCCATAGCCAGCAGCAGCTATAGCTCCACTGATGGCTGCAATGGTGCGACTGGATCCGAGCCTTGAAACCGTCACATCTACCCACGTTTTGTATCTCGAACTATGCCTAGAAGCAAGAGACTATGCTTCGGCATTGCCGCTATTCGTCTCTCCCGCCTTCAGTGTGTTCACGTGTCCGGGAGAGGAGCTGCCACCGAACACATATCTTTGCAACCTAAACTTACACAGCTCCCAGTTCATTACTGAAAGCGACTCGAAAGGCCTCTCAGCCCGACTTCAATACGAAGATCTTCATTACTTCCTTCTCTTCGGTGCCACAGCCTTGATTGGTCTGAAATTATGGGATGAAGCCTATCATGTTCTCAAGCAGCTCATCACGTGGCCTCTGACGGAAGGAATCGTAAGCATGATGATGGTGGACGGGTACAAGAAATGGGTACTACTTGGTTTCATTAGAGAAGGCAGTCAGAGCTATGTACGTCGTATCGTTCCCAATGAATGGTCAAGTCTTCTTACACTATATCTGCAGAATCTACCGATACCGAGGGAGATAGCTAGTCAACAAGCCGCTCGGACATTGCGCGGGCTCTCCAGTCCGTACGGAGCCGTCACGCAGGCCTTTATGTCCGGCAATAGAGAAAGATTAGAACAAGAAATAGATGCGGGCCGGCAAATATGGGCAGATGCAAGTTTTGTCACAGTACTCACAATGCTTGCTCACTTTCGCTGACCATTTTCAGGACTGTAACGGAGGTCTTATACAACAGTTGCTCCTTGCCTTCCGCCGGTTCTCCATCGTCAACCTTTCGCGGGTATATGCGACATTACCTCTTCCTGAAGTAGCACGGCGTACTTCACCAACCCCTGAGGATGTTGAGGAGACCCGGCAATATGTGCAAGAATTGATAGACTCGGGTCGTCTAGATGCTGAACTGTCTCCTCCCGAGAACGATGAGCCCGGTTGGTTACGATTCGTGGACCATCCATTGGACCAGGCAGCTGAGGGGCGGCTTCGGGTCAAGGTGGGGGAGGAGCTCGACAGCACTGTTCGGATAACGCAGGTCATCCAGAGGCTTGACCAGAAGATGGCCTTGACCCCGGAATATATCGACTGGGCAAAGAAGGTCAGGAAGGCGGAGCAGGAAGCCAAGAACGAAGCGGACGCCGGCGATGTGACCATGGGTGATGTGGAAGAAGACGTCATGGGTGATATGTAGGGCATCTGAGAAACATGACCCAAGCAGGGAACCGCGTAATCTAAGATGTTTCCGACGGTCTATTTCCTGCACCTAGGGCGACAGAAGCAATAGGTACTACGTTTGACGAGGAAGGTCTGAAAGATATTGGAACCATTTTCCAAAGGAATTTCGCGCCAAAAGGGAGGAAGAATCGGCCACTGACCAGTTCGCAATGCCTTGTCAATTGGGCTCGACCGGGAGTTCTCAGGAGAATAGTCGGATTGTTGGGCAATTCAGATGACTCGGGGCATCCATGGATAAATACACGCAGTGTAGGGCGTCCGGCTTGGCTGAGAATAGGCTGTAGGCACACATATCCCAACCAATATTAGACAAGATCAAACGCCTGGATTTTGCTATTTCGTGATAACTTGCTCATCCCCAAAAGACCTTAACGCCTGGCCTCGATACACTATAGACCACTTCCATGCCCTTTCTTGAAGGCCGCATGGGAATAACTACTAGCGATATCAAACAATGCTCCACGGACGTTCGCGGCCCGCCTACGCCGTAGCGGTTTGAGGCGCTGTGGGCTCCATGACGGTCTCCACATCCACCTTCGGCAGAGGTGCCCCAGTGTCACCCAGGTCGGTCTGTCGAGCCTTGGGGTTCTTGGTGTAATAATTTGAAATGGCCGACTTGATGGCATCCTCAGCCAGCATGGAGCAATGTACTATCGAAACGTTAGCACCTCATTCATCCATCACTCCAGGAGCAGGTGTGACTCACGCTTCACAGGTGGCAGGCAGAGCTCCTTCGCGATCTCGGTATTCTTGATCTTGCCGGCATCCTCGAGGCTCATACCCCGCACAAGCTCTGTTAGGTAACTCGAACTGGCGATGGCGGAACCACACCCGAAAGTCTTGAACTTGACGTCACTGATGGTGTTGGTGTTCGGGTCTACCCTGATCTGAAGCTTCATGACATCGCCGCAGGCGGGGGCACCGACGAGGCCAGTACCAACGGCGGGGTCGTCCTTCTTCATCGATCCGACATTGCGTGGGTTGCTATAGTGGTCGAGCAGTAAGGATACAAGTTAGCTGTGCGTCCTGTGTATGCATGGCGATTGGTGAACCTATCTTTCTCATGGTAACTCCTTCGAGCATTGACGGCGGCCGGAGCCACAGCGTTGAAGGGAGAAAGGGTGGTAGGTCTGGCGGAAGCGGACAGGATTCGACCCGCAGAGCGGGGAGCAGTCGCAAGAGCGCGCCTGAACATACTGTGCGGCGTGTGGAAATATGCTTTGAGAGTTGCGTTGATGATGATGATGATGATTCGGTGTGCTTGTCTGATCGTGGTGGATGTTGTACTGTATTGTGTAGGAAGAGAGATTCGAGAACGGATGAGGATGATGGGAATACGAAGTAATAATAATACGGTGGTCCAGATGATTGGCAGCGTAGCGGTCGGAGGAATCGCTGATTCGCTCACACAGGCTCGGCCATCGCTCTTTTAGTCCTTCAATTCCCCGGGTGGCGGCGGTCGACAAGTGACGACAGATCACATGACTCATGCGCAAATCATACGGAGTACTTCGTACTGAATACACCAAGTAGCGCAAAGCACCTCCTTACCTTACCTATACCTTGGGTACCTTATCTCACTTCGTTATCCAGAGTATCACAAGCAGAAGGCATCTCCAAAAGTGGTACGAAGCATGACGATAAATACCTTAGATTGTTCAATGTGTCATTCCCATGATTTTATTTCTTGTTTTTCTTTCCTGTCCCCTGCACTTTCGACGCCGCGTTCCTAACCGCTACCTTATGCTAATGCACCGTTTCAAACACTTCGTTCAGCCTCGTCGCCGACAAATGCATTCATCCTATGATAGCTCGCCCAGCAAAGCGGGAGCTCTCTGTTTGCGCCACGCAGCATGCCCCCTTCGTTTTTTCAGGCCCGTTGGAAGAAATAGACATATGCATACTTCTTCATCTCCTCCACGTCAACCGCTTTGACCACCTTCTCATCATTGAACAGCACCCAGGCTTCCCCCGGCTCACCAGGAATATGCTTGCGAACGAATGCCACATAATGTCTGTAGGAGCTGGTTAGCCATCACCTCGTCCGTGGGATTCAAACAACGCTCACCCTGCATGGACCGAACCTCCCTTATGGCAGACGATCGACTGCAATTGGAAATTTGCAGGAAGCTTGTCGCTTCCCGGAGTCTCCTTCGGCTCGGCATTCCCGTTGGACACGGAGTCGGAGGCTCCCTGTCCCTCATACTCGCCTTGATCATCTGGATGGCTGAAGAGCCACTCCACAGCCCTCTCCATGTCTCCCCCCGTCTCCTTTAGTGCTTTGCGAGCCTGTGGAGGACCGAAACCCATCGCTCCAAGCATTTCTATCTTCTCTGGATCTGCAGACGCCGCTTCCCCCTGGGAAGCCGCACCCGAAGCGAGGTCTAGCGGGGTGTCTATGTCGGGGTCCTCCATATGTTCAAAGAGCCATGTCATCGCAGTCTCAGCGTCCAAGTTGCCCGTAGCATGCAGCGCCTTCTCGCCCCTCACGCGCGGAAAGCCCATTGCTTCCAGTTGCCCAAGTGCCGCCGAATTGGGGACAAACGTGTTCGATCTGACCTCTGTATCTGCATCTTCAGGGAGCTGCTCCTCGTCTGGCTGCAGACCGGGAGACTTATAGCGGTCTAACTGGAAAGGCTCATCACCCACGATAACCGGGATGTCCAGTTTCGTAGGAACCCAGTTCACGAGCTCAAAACGGCGAGCATTGACGACCAAAACCTCGGGGAAAGTCTTGAACATTGATCGCTTGAAGAATCCATCCTTGCTACCACAGGCCGGGCAAGTCAGTTCCACCGTCTCGTTTGCGGTGAAAATATCCAGACATTCCTTGAAGGTGATGGGCTCGAACTCCTCAGGTCCACTCTGCTCTTGCTGCCGTGTGATTCGCCTTGCCGGGACGGGGATCGAAATGTTGTCTTGGATATCCTCCCTATATCTTACTCTTCTGCAGCTCTTGCACTGCAACCGTTGTTCCATCACGAACGTGAAAGCCTTCACCGGATCCCGTGCGGCGCCGTTGTGAGTAGAGCGTGTCAACAGTTTGAAAAGATGTTGGAGCAGCTCAAACGCATCTTGCTGACGCATTGTAGAGAACTCCTCGTGCCCTTTCCCGATGAGATGCTTCAGCATGGCAGGTGCAAGCCCTCTTTGGTGTGGGATCTCAGGAGACTCTTCCGAGGCGATGACGTCGGTATCGGGGTGCGAGTAACGCCCTGAGAGGAGACCGTCCGCAATTTTTCGCATCTGTGTCTCTAGGTCTTCAGCAGGTCTGTCTGTCACAGGTGGTGCTTCTGCGGGTCGATAGCAGCGCTCCCGAAACGCTGGTAGAGCAAAGAGACATTGTAATGTACTCGCAAGATAGCAGCTGTTGCCCAGGTTTTTCAAGCCGGTGAATCCTTCCCCAAAAAGAGGTTCTAGCTCCTTTCCATCTTCTGTTGTCATGGAGAATTCCCAACGCAGATTCTGCTCAATCTGCAACTCTGTAAGACTCTTCTCGGTCTTTTCTCTCTCCGCTATATTAATACCCCAATGTGCCAGATGAGCCGCCAGTTCTGGGTCAGATCTCTCCTCATTACAAGCATAGCAGTAGATATCTGCCGTTCCTTCCGGTGTGATCGAGCCAAGCTTGACCGCAACCGGATGCTTGGTGCTGTCGAAATGTGCCAACCCGTGTGAATGCCCACCAACACCTCCGAATTGGGCCCTACCGCAGCCAAGATTGCCGCATTGTAGACATAGCCACAGGTTCTCTTTTAGGTCGCACATTGAGCAGTTCCCGAGATCTACGCGGTTTTGCTTAGTTCTGGCTCAGAAACCGCCCACAGGAAAGACTATAGTACCTTGAGATGCGATCTTTCGCGCAGGATCCTGCTCCAAGCAAAGAGTATGCTCGCATGGGGTTATTTCTTGCTCCCAAGCCTTGATTTCCTCCTGACGTGCAAATGTGTTTGCATGCATCACGCCATCGATCATAGCACGGAGCTTCCCCTGACCAGGATCAATATCGCTAACACCACATTCATAACATTTGACAGAAGTTTGTATATCGTATCGATCCGCTTCTGTTTCGGCGGCAATGGCTAGTTTTGTCATCTTCTGTGGTGGTTCATCTCGCTGTCGGCCAGGTTGCATCAGCATTTTTCCCCAGGGTTCTCGCCTGCGCACCTGCGAGATTATCGAACAAGTAACCCACCTTGACTTTCTTCCTTGTTCTCCGGATATTGAGCGCCAGAGGATGTTTTGACCGCTCGTAGTGGAGTGCTCCATGTTTTCTCTCGCCAGTACATCCGCCGTTGAAACAGTACAGACAGACATCCAAGCCGGTTGGATCATCCTTCAAGCCAAAAGGTCAGTTTCCGCGCGGAATCAACTTGGCAGGTCATGTTCCTGGCAGGGCACGCACGATAGAATCGAAGCATTGTGTGCAGTCCTCCCTATACACTGATTGCGTGGGGCCGGGTGGGCGGAGCTCTGCAGGAACCTGTCAGCAGGCGTACGGGATGGACAAGGGTCCCGCAGACCTCACCTGGGGCGTTGACGTGCGTGCAACTCATGCTAATGATCTGTATGGGAGGTTGTGTTGGTCAAATTGTATTGCGGCGTTCAGTAAAGGGTCAAGGCTCAAGGCTCAAGGTATTATTATTGTTCGGCTGGATACCTACAGTAGCTCAGGTACCTAGCGATGCTAGCTTGCGTCCCCACAAAGCGACGAAGTACGATAAGACGTCAGCGACGAGCAGGTCGGTTACATGAGGTGGATAAGACTTAGGCTACAAGACTCAAGTCGGCATTTCGCGGCACTAAGCTACCTTTACCACGTTGTCTCGACGTTCCGGGAACAAAAGGTAAATAGGTACAATGTCCTCAGCAGATGTGGAATATCCGATGGAAAAAGTGGTCAGGAGCATAGAAAGTCAATCAATCAAGGAAACTGGCTGGGCGCGGGCGTCCAACTGGAAGCTCAGCTGTCCTCTTGCACTGAGGCTTTAGCTCAACAATCCAGCACACTGCCCTTACTGGCACACGAAAAGACCACCACTGCCTCGAACTGGTTTCACCCGGGCCCAAGTGACGGACAAAGTGTTTGCGCATGCACATAGACTGCGATTTCCCAGCAGCGAGTTTACAAATGAGCCAGCAGAAACAGATGGAGGCACTATTGCCGGGAAGATGCGAAGGCATATCCGTCAGCAAGTCATCCCTCGCTCCATTGCTCCCCGCTCTCATCAAACTCGGAGCAAGTGCCTCGGAATGTCCCTATGGAATTGATAACATCAATGTTTGGAGGCATTTGAGATATTGTCTGTCAATGTGCACGTAACCAATCAAGCATCTGGTCAAAAGCCCACCGCTGGGCTTCCTGGATTTTAGGATCCTCGTATTCGCCCAGTACGGCGAAGCCTGCACAGCGGTATCAGCAGGAAGCACTGGAACCACAGCCTGTACTCACCGTGGGGAACATTTTGATAGACTTTGATCTCATGTTCTACTGAGTTCGCTTCTAACACCTTTCGACCATCCTCTCTAATTTCATCCGGGAATAGCTGATCATTCTCTGAATGCTTGTTAGACCTCAATCGAGGGTTAAAGTAAAGTCAAAGCTTACCAACGCAAGCCATCGAAATCGGTACTCTAACCCCTTCAACATCCTCTTTCGTGATCATAGTCCCTGACTCGTCATCAACACTACTCTACTGAGTGGTCGAAAGAAATAGGAGAGTAAATACTTACCATGTGCTATTGCCCCCACTTTAATGAGCGGTCCCTTCTTCACCATGCCCTCTTCTTCATCCTTCGATCTTTGACGTCCAAGGGCAGACGCACAGTCCTCGGCGGCAAGGACTAGCACATACTTCGCCCCGAAGCAGTAGCCGACAGCATAAATACCTCCGCCATTGGCAACTGCGTCAGCAAATTCTTCTTTGGCACTCTCGACCACTTTCAGTAGCCGCGGGACGACTTTCTCAGGTGTATGCCGAGCTAGCCACATATCAATCATGAAGGCTTTCGCCGTCTCAGCAGCCCGTAGCTTGACCTGTTCTATCAAAGATTGGTTCTGCTCTCGGTATGCGCCTGCGTCGACGGAACTGCCTGGAGCCGGATCTCCATCAAATCTAGCAGATTTGAGCATGCAGAAAAGTCTACGCAGTCAGGATTCACCACGTACTGATCAGGCATGACTACCAAGAATCCCTCCTTCGCAAACTTGTCCGCTTGCAGTTGGTTGTTTACTGAGTGTATCCCGGTCCCTCCAGTGAGAAATAACAACAACTTAGAAGGAGAATGGGGGTAATCTGTAGGCTTGGTGATGTAGACCTGGCAGCTTAGTGTGAGCGATTCGCACCAACCTGAGTGCTTCTGGCGGAAGGAACATACCTCCACATCAGCAAGCCGTGATGTTTCCTGCTCTCTCTCATATGAGCCTCCATTCTAAGTCTGCGGAGCATTGCGAACCCACACCAGTCGGTAGCTCTCCAGCGGCTACGAGTCGTTCCTCAGCCCGAATGTCCACATAAGATAAACGAAGGTCTAAGGGATTTCAACGTACGTGCAGGCCTATCAGACACGCAATGCTCCTTTCAAGAATGATCAGTGACGGTGCTAACTCAAATGAGGCTGCAAGCTAGGAAACACCTACCCCCATGCTTATGCCTTCTTGAGCTGGTGTATCGCTGGAGAGATTGCTTTCTTCTGCGGCGTCATTCTCTGGCGCTTTCGTAGCCATTTCACTGTCTGCCATCTCGAAAAGTTTCTTTGAGGCTGCGAGCAAATTTGCAGCCACAAGCAGAAGCTCCCTCTGAAGCTGCCCTATCTGGTGCGTCGTACTGCGTTGTGGTAGGGTAAGGTACTACTAAGGTAGCGTTGCTCCCTAACAGCGCTCGAGTGGTAAACATAGCACCCGCTAAGGTAAGGTTTACCTCTAGAAGTGCGGTCTGACGCTATTTCGCCCACTTGTGATTGCCTGCCCGCTAGCTGACTAAACATCCATTTACGCGTATCACGTCGACGCGCCTGCCTTTGCCTGCTGTTCCTCGCGAACAAAACACACAAGCCCACATATCCAGGCTGCCCACTTTGACTTGTTCAACTGAACAGTCCATCCGTCGCAGTCACCTCTAAAGTCTGGCCCTGTCGCCTCTGCACCGGCTCATTCGACCAACGGCAAAGACAAGCAGAAAGCAGCGATGGCTACAGATCCGGCATCTCATATCTCCAAGGGCGCCATCAAGTAAGTGACTTGTCGTCTTGGGAGAGGAAGCAACAGGATACTTACAGCGTGATTCAGGGCGATCTTCGAAACGAACAATACCAGTCAACAACCGATATTGCAATGTGTCCAAATCAAGCCGCTGAATGCTCAGCCCGGCCAGCCGGAACGGTATCGGATGGTTTTCAACGATACCATCAACTTTGTCCAGAGCATGCTGGCGACCCGTGAGTCCTGGAAGAGATCGAGTCATACTTTAAGCACTAATGTCTTCCGTAGAAGCCAACGATATCGTGAAGGACGGTATCCTGAAGAAGGGCTGCTTTGTCCGCCTCACGCAGTATCAGGCTAACTCGGTCAAAGGCAAACGGTACGCTTGTGGTCAACGGTCCTACATCTGACGCTTTCTAACAACTTTGCGCTATAGTATTTTGATAATAATCGGTCTTGACGTACTCCAGGAGCTCGGCGAATGTGACAAGGTGGGCGACCCAAAACCCCTCGACGTCAAGGATGAGGAGGAAGCAAAACCGCATCCGACCACAATCCCCAGCAATGGATTTTACGGGAACAAACCTCCTCAGCAGCAGCAACAACAGCAACAGGCAGACGCACGGTCTTTGCCATCAAGGACCAACGGGGCTAGTTCCGCGCACGCGAATATCTACCCAATCGAGGCGTTGTCACCGTATGCCCACAAATGGACGATTAAGGCACGGTGTACAAACAAATCTGATATCAAGACATGGCACAATAAGAATGGTGAGGGAAAGCTCTTCAGCGTCAACTTGCTGGATGAGAGTGGCGAAATACGAGCAACAGGTTTCAACGACCAATGTGACATGCTCTACGACGTGTTCCAGGAAGGGAACGTCTACTATATCTCAAGTCCCTGTCGTGTTCAGCTTGCCAAAAAGCAATTCTCCAACCTGAACAATGATTACGAACTAATGTTTGAGCGAGACACGCTGGTTGAAAAGGTAAGAATCCCGTATCGCGATGGATTGTCAATGGTTAACGTGATGTCCTCAGGCGGAAAATCAAGAGAGTGTGCCTCAAGTGCGCTTCAATTTCACCAACATCGCAGATCTCCAAAATGTGGAAAAGGATACAACGACTGATGTCATCGGGATCTTGAAAGAAGTTGGTGAAGTCTCACAGATCACATCAAAGACAACGAGCAAGCCATATGACAAAAGAGAACTGACTCTGGTCGACAATACTAACTTCTCCGTTCGTCTCACGATTTGGGGAAATAATGCCACGAACTTCGACGTCCCCCCTGAGTCAGTCCTGGCATTCAAGGGGGTTAAGGTCTCAGACTTTGGAGGCCGTAGTCTGAGTTTACTGAGTTCCGGAACCATGACCGTCAACCCGGACATTGATGAGGCTCATAAACTCAAAGGGTGGTATGATGCTCAGGGCCACACGGACACATTCCAATCGCACGCAAACATGGCAGGTGCGGCAGGTGCTGCAGGAGGGAAGAAGACGGCCTACAAAACAATTTCGCAGGTCCGTGAGGAGCAGCTCGGCATGTCCGAGAATCCTGACTATTTTACACTAAAGGCCACTGTGGTCTATGTGAAACAGGACAACTTCTGTTATCCTGCCTGTCTGACTGAAGGGTGCAATAAGAAGGTGGTTGAAATGGACCCTGGACAATGGCGATGTGAGCGCTGTGACAAGACGCACCCGAGACCGGAGTACCGATATATCATGTCCTTGAGTGTCAGTGACCACACTGGCCAGATATGGCTAAGCTGTTTTGACGATGTTGGAAGGATGATCATGGGGCGCAGCGCTGACGAAGTGATGAGACTGAAAGAAGAGGGAACCGAACCGGTCTCGCTGTTTCAAGCAGCCAACTGTACTACGTGGATATTCAGATGCCGCGCCAAGATGGACAACTTTCAAGACCAGCAAAGGTACGTTTCCCATGAAGTGCAGTCATACCGTGGATACATGCTAAAGCCTTCACGCAGGGTCCGCTATCAGGTATCAGGGGCGAATGCGATCGACTTCCCATCGGAGTCTGCGAAACTGGCCGAGTTGATCAAGTCGTATAGTCTGCAATGATTGAATGGCTTGGGAAACACATAATATCATGTATGGCGGGGTCTTGCAGGCGTTGTTCCGGTTCGGTCGTTGTGATGATCCATTGTACACTTTGTTTGCACCATTTGGCGCCATGAAAATAGGGTACCTTATGCACCGACCATCAGCTTTTGCTTCAAGCCGGATATCCAAGGTGAACAAGGTAACATGTAATTTTATGGCTGCACATTGACGATTACTGCTAAGGTTCTTCCCCATCAGCTGATGCTGCGAAGGTAGGTACCAATAGGTGTGTGCTGTCTTGCCATTTTATCATATAAAGACGAGCTGAAGGACACTACTGAGCTTTGCAAGAGACACTGATGGTGAACATTCAAGGTATTTTCTTTCACAGCTTCACAGCTTTCGTACTGTACCTGCTGTAACCTAAGGTTGCCGAAACACCCACCAGAATCTCAAGCTTCCTTTAGCTTCCGCTGCATGCCCGGGGCTAGCAGTGAGATGACGGCACCAACTGGGGTACATACCACGTACCTATTTCCATCCACCTTATTCGCGTATACTTAAAGTACTTCAATGTATCTTACGTTTCGATTTGTTCTCTGCCCCAACCTACTGTACCTGACGAGCTGAGTTGTTATTATTCCCCACCTACTCCGTACGTTTTTATGATTACTACTCATACCTTATATATGTAGAACTACAAAGTCAATTATATACAGTACGCAATACTCATATGAGATAACTGCGAACGGAATACTTGTACTTCCACCCTTCAAACGCGTGCGTTTGTTCCGCAGATCTCTTTCCACATACCTTTCCAGGGCCGGCCCGACGGAGAATTTCTTGATCCAGATGGCTGAGACGATGCGCGCGATTGGTGAGCCATTCTGTCCCGTCTACATTCTGTTGTCTTTCACATTCCAACTCTATAGCAGCGAATGGACGAGAGCTGACTGTGATTGCCAGATATCAAGGGCGGAAAGGGCGGCATTGATGCGCTCTTCGTGAACAACATCCCCAAACCCGTTCCCCGAGGCGCTCAAGCTCTGGTTAAAATCAAGTGTTTCGGCCTTAATCGCATGGATCTGCTGCAGCGGGAAGGACAATACCCGCTACCTCCGCAAGCTGGGCCTATCATGGGAGTTGAGTTCTCTGGGACAATCGAGGCTTTCGGGGAAGAAGCAGAGGAGGGCTTCCACATTGGAGATGCAGTGTTCGGGCTAGCATACGGAGGTACGGGCCGAACAGATCGAAACTGTGCATTGGCTCACGCAATGTCTTAGGCGCATATGCTGAGTATATCGCCGTCTCGTCTCATATGCTGATACACAAGCCGAAAGAACTGTCTTGGGAGGAAGCGGCCGGCATACCTGAGGTGATTTCTATGATCGTATATTGCGCCTGAACTACGCTGATTGATACTGCTCAGACTTGGATAACTGCGCTGCAAGCGATGTATTTCGTTGGTGAGTTCGAGCAGGGAAAGTCCATTCTTTGGCACGCCGGTGCGTCGTCAGTTGCCATCGCAGGACAGCAGTTGTCAAAGGCAGATGGTGCTTCAGCCATTTACGCTACTGCTGGCTCGCAGGACAAGGTCGACTTCTGCGTCAACACGCTTGGCGCAACAGCCGCCTTCAACTACAAGGAGCAAGACTGGTCAAAGGAGGTCTTAAAAGCAACCGACGGCAAAGGCGTCGACGTCATCATCGACTTCGTAGGTCAAAGCTATTTTCAGGGGAACCTCGACGCTGCAGCAAGGGACGGACGTATCGTCAATCTTGGCATGTTGAGTGGGACTAAGCTATCTGCCGGGGCCGATATCAGCGCTTTTGTTCGGAAGAGGTTGAGGTTCGAGGGTAGCAACCTGAGGGGGAGAGACGAGAAATATCAAGGCCGACTACGCGATTTATTGGAGAGCCACATGCCTAAATTCAAGGATGGCACATTCAAGGTGTTTGTCGAGAAGATATTTGCATTTGAGGAGATTCAGGAGGCGCATAGACTGATGGAGAGCAACAAAACCAAGGGCAAGATCATCTGTCGTGTGAATTAGATTGGAGGGCTCCCAATACAGGTGCAGGGTGGTGTGACTTGGTCACCGCTCATGGCTTGTAGCCCGGCGATGAATCTCCACTCCATAATGTGGATGGACCAATGGTGGCCGAGAAGGTGAAGCCTTGAGATCCGAGCCTACGAAGTAGACCAGGCCGCTCAAGGAAAGCAATAATGACTCGAGATAAGACTAAGATTAAGAATTAAGATAGCGATAGCGATAGCGATAGCGATAGCGCGAAAGCAGGCGAGATAAGGTAAAGAAATCTTGCGCTTGGACCTCGACCCTAGGAAATTTTCCAGTTCCGCACCGTAGATTTTCAGCCTCTCCTCCATCGCTGCCAGCTTAATCCCAACCACAGCACCGACAGTACGCCATGTCGAAGCGGGATCTGGACCAAGTCGACGGTCAATCTTCTGATTTTACCAAGCAGAAGAAACGGCGCGCCAATGACCCTACTACCCGCGGAGATGGCCTTGAGGGCAAACCACTCACTAAAGAGGAGAAGAGAGAATTGAAGAGGCAAAGGAAGGCCAGCAAGGCCAAAAAGGAAGAGCGTGCGGCCGTGGAGAAGATTGCTGAAACTAATGCCGGGGACAGTCCTTCTACGACAGTCCATCAACAGACTACGCCTGAGGGCAGCGACATTAGCAGCGCCAAAGCTTTGAGGAGGGCAGAGAAAGCCGCCAGGAAAGAGGCTAAGCGGCTGAAGAAAGAAACCTCAGAAGGAGGGAGATCCGCCAATTCCTTGAATGAGATGACGTCCCAGGAGACTGATCCTCCGGAGGTTCTGG
Source organism: Symbiotaphrina buchneri (assembly GCA_001599915.1). Classification (NCBI taxonomy): domain Eukaryota; kingdom Fungi; phylum Ascomycota; order Symbiotaphrinales; family Symbiotaphrinaceae; genus Symbiotaphrina; species Symbiotaphrina buchneri. Next base: position 250,193 of record BCIG01000027.1, read on the forward strand.
CTGTAACCCCAGCTGAGACTACTAAGAATGTCGCATCTGGCTCCGTCGGTGGTTCTTCATATGTTCAGGACCGCGCTTTAACGGCTGCGCCCCAATCGGAGATTGACGCTTTCCTTTCTAAAAACCTCATTGCCATTACTGATCCGCTATCGGAAAAGCAAAAGCTTCGCCCCATCACGTCCTTTTCTTACCTCCCTTGGACGGACGATTCTCAAAAGGCCCCTTTCAAGGCCTTCGGCTCACCGACCCCTATACAAGCCGCTTCATGGCCTTTCTTGCTCTCGGGACGTGATGTTGTGGGGGTTGCTGAAACTGGCTCTGGAAAGACACTAGCCTTCTCGCTCCCTTGTGTGAGACGTATTTCTGCTTCAAATACAAACAAAAAGACGAAAGGAGTTAAAGCTGTGATCGTTTCACCCACAAGAGAACTGGCTTTACAAATTCACGAACAGGTGGTGAGGTTAGCTGAACCTGCAGGTTTGGGAACTGTCTGCGTCTATGGAGGTGTGCAGAAAGACGAGCAGCGAAAAGCGCTTCGAAATGCCAGCATCGTTGTCGGTACTCCTGGGAGGCTTAATGACTTGATTGATGAAGGCTCGGCGAATCTGAGCAGGGTTGAATATTTGGTCCTAGACGAGGCTGATCGGATGTTGGACAAAGGTGAGCCTTGCCGATGTAGATACCTAAGCTGTGCTTTTGGCTGATGCAATCATAGGTTTTGAGGATGCCATAAAGAAGATAATCTCTAGCACACCGTCGAACGCCACTCGGCAGACCCTGATGTTTACCGCCACTTGGCCTCAATCCGTCCGAGAACTTGCTGCCACTTTCATGTCTAATCCTGTCCGGATAAACATCGGAGATAATCCCACAGGAGACCTCCGTGCAAACACTCGTATTTTCCAGACTGTTGAAGTTGTCGATCCACGAGGCAAGGAGACTCGGCTGCTACAGTTGTTGAAACAGTATCAGAGTGGCAAGGACAAAGACGACCGGATCCTTGTCTTCTGTTTGTATAAGAAGGAAGCTACCCGGGTTGAGAACTTCATTCGGTCGAAGGGTTTTCGCGTAGCTGGTATCCACGGTGGCTTGTCGCAGCAGCAAAGAATGGCCAGTCTTGATGCGTTCAAGACGGGCAAGGTGCCTCTGTTAGTCGCCACTGATGTTGCAGCAAGGGGTTTGGATATTCCCGCCGTCAAGGTGGTCATCAATGTGACATTTCCTCTGACCGTCGAAGATTACGTCCATCGGATTGGGAGGTGAGTCGTCCTGCGCCTTCTCCTCCTTCTTTTCCAACAACCACTCTGACAATTAACCTAGGACTGGTCGGGCTGGAAAGGAGGGCATAGCAATCACTTTGTTCACCGAGCATGACAAGGCTCAGTCAGGCGCGTAGGTTTTACGAGCTCCGTATCTGCCGAGTATTACTGATATTCTTAGTCTCATCAATGTCCTCAAAGCAGCTAATCAGCCTGTTCCCGAGGATCTACTGAAATTTGGCACCACCGTTAAGAAGAAGGGTCATGAAGCTTACGGCGCGTTCTATCGCGATACAGAAGATGCAAAGCCTGCTACCAAGATCAAGTTTGATGACTAGATATCTGGCATACATTTTTATGGGTTGCATTATTGTTCCTTTGGCCGCGGTGTTACTCGTCCACTTCTTAGAATTGTATAGCAGCGGATCATATAGTCCCTCTCGAACGTGACACTGCATGGGAATCAGTAATGGCCGATATAGACGGGTTAATATGAACTCACATCAAGAGCACGAATGGAATGGCCAATGCTCCGATCTTCAGGAAATCCCAGAGTCCACCAGTGAATGACCGTTGCATTGCTCTTACCATCGCACCGGCAGCCACGCTGACACTGATGCTTCCAGTAGTAGGAACTATGTCCCTTAAATCAACAGAGCCACCCCTTTTTGCCAGGTAGGTGCGAATAAAGTTCATGCTCCATATGATACGAAGTAACATATTAACCACGTTGGCCCAGACGAGACCTTCCGCACCAAGCTGAAGCACGCGTAGAAACACGTACCCCGCAACTGCGAAGCCCGTGGAGAAAGCGAACATCCATCCAGCCTGACGACGGAGCTGGGTGGTGTTTGCCACGGATGAAATGAAAGCTTCCGTCACGCCATTTATGGCGAGAAGTGGGATGTAATAGCAATAGGTTGAAAGAACGGTTACGGCACTTGTCGATGACCATCTTTCGCCCGCAACGATCTTCAGAAGAAGTGGGGCCACCGTTGGCCCAAATGCGACAGCAAACAGAGAAACGAGCAAATAGAGGCGTAGGATATCAGACAGTATCCTGCCTGCAGATTGAACCGATGATAGTTCCGGTTCCTCGGACCCGTGGGCAGCCAGTAACTTGCTAAATAGATTACGACTGCTTTCCTCGATCGGTTGAAATACCATTCGTGCTATGAGCCCGCCATAGTTGCCAGCAATAGCGTATGCGCCTTGCTCATGCAGGCTCGCCAGTGCGTTGATGAGCAGAGAGTCTCCATATGTGAGGACATGCTTTACCCCTGACTGGATGAAAACTGATGCTGCGAGAGCAAGGATGGGCTCCGAGAAACAAGAGAAGATGTAATGAGTGCCGCGTCTGGGAATATCAGCGATGTATGAAAGTCTGCTCTTGAAATCGTTCTCACCTCGAGAACAGGCGCCTGGGCTTCAACGTAAAACCCCCGGTTGAAGTGACCTTCCAAAGGCCGACGTAATAGACCAGCGCAAGGACAATGGCATAGCTCATCTGGCCGATGGCAAATGGGATAGGGCCTACATCCATGCCCCACCGTGCAGCTTGAACAGCTGTGCCACAAGTCACGACGCATCTGGTGAAGGTTGCAGCTGCTTCAGCGAAGGCTCGCAATTTGTACAGCAAAAGATGCTGGATTGTCAGGAAGCAAGGCTCAGTCAGAAGCTCCATGACAGCGGCGAGGCCATACAATTGCAGTGACTCCCGGAAATAAGACGTGTGGACGATGACGCCGTCCGATATGTAGTAGAGAGAACCAAAGCCGAAAGCAAAAGGGATGCCCAGTATGACTGCAATATACGAGACATTGACAACACTCTGCGTCTTTCCGCTGGCGCTGTCACCATCCAACCTTCCCGCCGAATCCGGCACCGCTGAGCTCGGCTTGTTCACATCTGGAGTACCAGCCAAGGGCGCATGCTGCCTTTGGGCCGCGATACTGATGCTCTCTCGGGCAAAGTAGAGGACAGATATGGAATACAGTTCAAGCTGAGCGGAGATCCCCAGAAGCTCAGGTGAGAGATAGCGAAGAAGGATCTGATTGAGTGCGAAAGTGAGGCCTCTCGAGCCAATCTGGAGCAATATCAGAAGGGTGGCCCCTTCGGCAGAAGCTGAGAGGAGCGGTCTCTGGTCCTCGGGGGGAGCACTCTGATCTGGCTTGGTGGGCTTCAACGGATCCCTGTGATTTTTGTCGCCCTCTTGCTTTCCCGTCATGTTTTCCTGTTAGATGCCCGATTCCTACGTGATTGACAATACGGCAGATACTCTGCGATGTCGGTGATAGCACTAGCTTAATAGCAACATTTCTGAGTCTCCATCGGTCTAACGCGCATAATAAGACTACCAGCTCGTTCGGTTGGATGAGTGGACAGTCATAACATGCAGTCCAAGGTCTGATGACCGAAGATTGAATGTGTTGCTCGCTAAAGAGCAATTGATGTTCTAGACACAACATTCAACAATATCCAAATAATACATTCAATTTCCCTCCCTGTCTGTCGCCTTGTTCCAGAAAGATCAACTCCCACGGCTTAACCAGACATAACATGCAACTATGACGAACATCGTTCCTGTTTCTGACTCAACACCTCCCAAGACCGCCACTCAGCCGGCGTACTGTCTCCCTTTTGCTCTTGCCTACCGGTGGATTGATTGAAAACATCACATGCCCCAAGGGTCCTTTCTCACTATCAACTTATCAAGCAGTCTATCGGTCATTCTTTAAAATGAGATACTAGAAGTCTGGAATATGAAATCAATACCTTACATAAACAAACTCACAAATATATAATGTTGAGATCATCGGACTTGTTGGTATGGTTTTTTGGTGTGGTTTACCAACCTTAAGGCTTAAACTTACAAAGTTCATGAAAGTGGTAGGATATGGTATGGTGCTCGGATAAGGCATGAATAGTTAAATAACGATCCTGAGGACTAGGGAATTGCCTTACCAAAAGTTTAACCTAGCAACCAAGCTGTCAAGCAACCACACTTTATGTGGTGCTATCATCCTTTTCTTGCTGGATGCAAGCAGGCTTGCTGTTGGTATGGTATGTACCACTGAATATGAATATACCACACCGGTGCTAAATGTGGTCTGGTATGAAATTTTGGTACCAGTAGTACTTGGCCCTGATACCATATTCTACCGGTGTTAAATATGGTATATACCAGATCACCAGATCAAAAAGATAAGATAAGAAAAAAATTTCTCTTGAAATTACTGTTTTTAGAAAGGGTATAAAGCTAGCACTTAGTAAGTTCTATGACTATATTTATAATAACAAGCTATATCTAACAAGCCTGGTAACAAAATAGTCTAAACATTTTTAAAAGGCTTTTCTTATTTAAATTAAAAAGAAAACAAATTAGGTTACAAGTTAAAAAAACTGGAATATAGAATATAATAATGTATAATTAATCCATTAAATAATAAAGCATAGTAATTAAATAATAAATTTACTATAGCTACTTGGAAAATGATATAAAAGCACCCTAAGTTAGGTATACAGTTGATAATATAGGAAACTCTTGTTAAAGTATCTAAATTATTTTGTTACCAGGCTTGTTAATTAGGTTTATATTGGAATATAGTGATCATAGTGTCCTAAAAAGCTTAATGATGTTAAGGCTTTGCAAGGGATGCAGCTTTGTAGGTAGTATAGTTCTGCTATCATGTTAGCTTACCCTGTTTAAGGTAAACAGGCAAAAAGGTGCAAAGCTATATCATCAAAGAGGGAGTTATACCTGCAAGGTAAGGCTGTACTACCAAGGTGGCTAAAAGTGTAGACATATAACTAAAACATGTTTCCCATCTTAGATAGTAGTAAATCAAGCTGTATAACATACCTTTTAACAGGTTATAAGCCTAGAACATAGTAAATAGATATCTAACATCTTTTACAGTCAAATGTTAAGGTTAACACTAGAAAGAACTAGCTATATAATGGTTGATAAAGAATTCAATCAGCTATACTAATCAGCTAAAGATTTTACTTATTACAGGCTTCTGATTGGCTAAACAGTGATTAACAAATACAGTAAATCAAAGAACTGGGTAATAGACCTTTTAACTTATTGCTAGATAGATACTAGACCATGGAAAGAAAGTTACAACATGTAATTAGCCCTATAGAAAAGCAGGCCAACCATATACCATTGTTATTATTACTAACCTTATAAGCTTGTAAAGTTCTTCTAACCATTGTTTATTTAGGTTAAAAAGGTTAAAAATAACTGTTTTAGCTTTAGCTTTATCTTTATCTTTAAATCTATAGCTGTAAACAATTTTACACTAGTTAAGCTTTGATAACCTTTATCATTAATATCTACAAGGTATCCTTTTTAACCTTTATATTAATCTAAAACTAAAAAACTTCCTTTATATCCTTTAAGATATATAAAACCTTTATTATAACAAAAGGAAAGAAAGCTATCTAGACATCCTAAAAGAATAGTCTATAAAGACTAAGTTATCATATTGTCCAGGAAATACTTTATCATGTTAAAAAACATCATTAACAACAGTTAAGCTAGAGTTTAAGCTTTTAACACTTTTAAATTCTTAGGTACTATTTAGACTTAAAACAGAAAGATTTAGATAACCATATATAACAACTATACCTAATCTATACAACATTAGCAAAAGATTAACTATTATACCTGATAAGATAATAATTAATAATCTAACCTTAATGGCAGAAAAGAAAGTAATAAATATCAGTATTATAGGTATTTTCCTAACAACTATGCCAATGTTAAAAACTCTTAATAACTAGAGAAACTGGTATTAATTGATTAAAGATTACCTTATTTTAATTAGCTTTTAGATTAAGTTGATAAAAAGATATAAAAAGATGTTTTATAATATAACTTAGAAGAATAGATAGCTTAAAACCTGTATATTAATTAAAGATCACTTTAGCTATAATCTAAAATCATTAGTTAAAGATATTTAAGATAATATCAAGAATATCTTTAAAAGACTTAAATAAGAATATAAGCCTTAAAGAAATAAAATATTCAATAAATTCTACAAATAATAAATCAATCTTAAGCTTAATAACTTTAAGATAATTAACAAATATATTAAGAAGTTTTAAAAAGTTATATAAAAACTAGTTAAGTTTAACATATAGATCTTTAAACTGATTTTTGTTTAATTCTACCTTAACAGTTTTAGTTTAATATTTAATATCTTCTATATAATATATAAATAAATTTATAAACTGGTTAATAAAGATAGTAATAATAAGAAAACAATAACTTTAGATAATATAACATTTATAACCTTAACTAAAGAAAAAGATATAGCTATATAGAAAAACAATAAACATATAATAGCTATATTTACCAAAGATAACCTTATATTTTAAGAATAAAGATCTAATATAATTTAGACAATAAAACATTATAACTATTATAATCAAGATTATTATAATAAAAACAACTGTTAAAACTTATATCTAAAGCTTATTCTAAAGAATAAGAACTATAGAAGGAAACAATAATAACAGGATAATAAAAGGAAAACAGAAAGTATTATTATAATCCTATTTAAAAAGGTAACCAAGAAAATGTAATTTATAGCTATTATAAAAACCATTAAAACATTGTTAGTATTAAGCTTGTAAGATATATATATTAAATAATAAATACTTATAATACTTTATCTGTTAGTAATTTATGTTTATATCCTTTTAAAAGCTTTTTAACAAGGTAATCAATAATATAAAAGGTATAACTGCCAGGTTTTTGGCAAAAGGATTGTTATATTATATTGTAAAAATAAAGAAGATAAATAGATTTATATATAATTCTTTAACATTCTTTTTATCTTAGACCTTATAGCTAATCTTATATCTAAGATTCAATTAATTGATAGCTATAAAGACATTATATAAGTTTATAAAAAAGAAAGATCTATCTTTTATAATAATATTAAATTTATAACAATAAACTATTTTAGCATCTTAATAATCAATATAACTATTATAACCATGATGATAATAGCTATCTAAAAGGATCTTATCTATCAGCTTTAGCATGATAAAATAAAATACCTTAAAAACTAAAGCTTATAGTAACTATAGAAAATATCAACAGGTATAAACTTAATAAAACCATTAAAACTTATCTGTTAAACCTATATCAACAACAAGCTGTATATACAACTGTATAGAATGCTGATTAAGCTAAGATAGTATAAGAACAAGCTTGTATATAATAATATAATAAAGTCCTTTTAAAAAATATAATAGATTAAAGTATTTTATTATCTTTATAGATAACAAGATTAAAGTATCAAAGGTATACTTTATATAACAGAAGTCTTAAGTTAAAACTGTATTCTATATATATTATATATAAAAGGAATATAGATATTGTATTATATAATGTTTTTATATAAACTATAAAAGAAAGTATATTAATCAATCATTATAAGATTAACTGGTAAAAGCAAGTATTTAGTAAAAGCTATCTATAGTTAAGAATCTATAGATAAACAGGAAAACAGAATGTTTAAACTGTATATTGTATAAGAAAATATACCTTATGCTAGTTGTATTAAGCCTTGAATAAGAATACTAGATAAAAATAGTTTATTATGTTAACTAGCTATAAAATTAAAGTTTTAAATGTATACTGTATATAATACCTTTTAAAACAAAGATAGATGTATAATCAGACCTTAACTATGTTTATATCTTTGATTTAATAGCTTATATGTTAAAACAAGTTTAATAAAAGCTTAAAGATTAAAGTTTAAAATGCTGACTTTTAAAATATAAAAGAAGTTAAATCTATTGTTTCTTAGGCTTAGATGATTAAGTTTATTAGAATGTTATCATTGTTTTTAATAAAGGCCTTTTATATTAAAGAAAAGACCTAAGCTAATTTAAATCTTATCTTGTTATAAAAAGAAAAGGATTAAATATATTAAGATATAATTTAGGATAACCTGATAATAATAATACAGATTATATAAACTATTTTATCTATAATATTAAAAGCAGTTATTCTGTTTATAATGCAAGAGATAACCCTTTTTTAAATTAAATACAAAGATAACCTGGAATTTAACTAGAAAGATCCTGTTTAATAAACTATAGTATATAAAGGATAAAGGCTTACAATTAACCTAGGTAATTATCAGAAGTTAAAAGATACTTTTAATAAACATCTATAGCTATAGATCCTAGAATTTCTCTTTTTAATAAAAGTTTTTAATCTTAAACTATATAAACCAAAGATTTATTAAAAGGTAATCTTAGATATCTATATTTATATAAAGTAAAAGCTTATAATAAACAAGAAAATAGACTTGTTAACAAAGAATCAAACTTAAAAGTTGATAAAACTGCTAAAAGGCTAAAAAGCCTTTTAAAACAAATAAATATACAAAATAAAATAAAAGCTTAATAATAAAGTAGTTAAATATAAAACTAAGTAAGTTATACAAGGATTTAAACAGGAGAAAAGCATTAACTATAATAAAACCTTTGTTTTAATTATAAACTAATAAGTTATAAGGCTTTCTTTATGATTATTGCCTATTATAACTAAAAGATTAAACAGATAGATATAAAAACTGTATTTTTATATAAAAAGATCAATAAGAAAATCCATATATAATAATTTATTAATTATATAAATAAATAATATCTAGATAAAGCATATAAACTTATAAAAGCTTTATATAAACTTGTAAGGCTGGTATAATAAATTATGTTCTAAGTGCTTTGGTAGCTTTTATTTAGTTATTTAACCATGTTTTGATCCTAACCTTTAAGGGTCAATAATCAATCTTGACCTCTATCAATAGTTGCTATTATTAATATATACGTTTTACCTGTGTACAAGCTATTATTAACTATTTTTATGTAATCTAAGCTTATATCCTAATAATTCTGATTGCTCTAATCCTTTCAAAAGGATTGCCTGTTAAAAAGCAACCTATTTGTTTGTAAAGCATCCTTTATATAACTAAAAAGGCCAATAATAGGAAGAAGAAGACCTGTAACCTATAGGAATGTTTAATCAAACCCTTTTAAAGATTTATCTATCAGTTTAATAGACCTTTTACTGCAAAAAGATAAAACTTCAGGTAATCCAGGTCAAAACAATACTATAGAACTGGATCTTATTAGTCTAACAGATGTAATGTCAATAAACTACACCTTTAACAACATTGAAATGTTTGATAAGGAAACTACAGCTGAAAAACATGCTAGATTATGACAAATCTTAGAAGAATACTGTTAGCTTAATAAAATTAACTTAATAGAACAAGAACTTACAAAAGAGTTCTTTGTAAATAGTTTACAGGTTAAAAACAAAGGACTTGGTTATAAAAGACCTTTATTTATTTTAGTTTTTATTACAAAGTAACAATGATTTTAACCTGTTTTAACTTTGACTTATTTAGTAAAAAATCTCTAAGAACTCTATTGGTATAATATAGAATAAAAAGTATAATTTTTAATATATAAGACAATGTTAGATAAATAACATATAAACCTAATAGCTACTTTTTTATATGATAACATTTTAAATAAATAGAGCTAGATTTAAAATACTTATTAAATAATTACTTAAAATAAATATTACAATTGGTATACTTTGTTAATTAAAGATCAGGGAAATTATAAGAACAATATAAGCTTGTTTATTAAGAATGCCTGATAATAACAAGGATAATCTATCTATGAATTCATATAATAGATTAAACTATATAAAGAAAATTTATCAAAGGAACAAGACCTAGAATAATATACTTATACAATCTTTAATAGATTTTAACCAGAACTATATTAAAAGGTTATTAAAAACTTATATATAATATATATATAAGAAAAAGTAGTAATAGTTATACAATGTTTAAAAGAGCCATTAACAGATAAAAGAATACCTAGAAATAAATTCAACAAGAACAAAGCCTATTAAAACAACTATTCTTAGTTTTAATCAAGTTCTATACAAGGGAAATACAGCTTAAATACATATTTTCCCAGTAAAAACAACAAAGATAATAAAAAGTCAAATGATAAAAAGTTTAAAAGGAAGAAATTATACAACCTTATTAAGTTTTATACTAAGTATAATAAAAAAGAACATAGCCTAAATAAGTATTTTAATAATTAAAAGGAATATACTTAGATAAAAGTAAAAAACATAAAGATCAACTTATAACTGTTATAATGAATTTTAGCTATCTTAACCTAAAGAAAATAGAAAAACAGTATTATATAACACTGTATATCAACATGATAAACAAAAGCATAAAGCCTGTAAAACACAAGGTCTTTTCCTTGACAAATACAAGATTAGAGAAAAACTTTATAAACCAATAATAGGTTTTAAAATACAAGTTATATATAAATGATAAACAGGTATAAAACTAAGCTATTAATAGCTATTTAGTTTTTATATACAAGAGATATAAAATTAAATTTATAGATATTAACTATATAAAAAAACCCAGGTTATAAAACATAGTTTTTAAAATATTAACATTTTAAAATTTAATATAATCCTTGGGAAGTTATAGTAATTAAAAAAGAATATTCTTCTTTAGCCTTTAACAGATAGTTAAATATTTGGATTAAATGATTAATTTGATAATAAGTTTAATAAGAACCTAAATACTAAAGATTTCTTTAAAGAAGTTAAACAAAAAGAAAAATAAACCTATATTACATGGTTAACATCAAAGATATATAAAGAAAACAAAGGATTAACCTTATTTACAATGATAACAAAGGAACTAATACCTTTAAAAGAGTATAAAAACTATAAAATGTATTCTTAACAAAGAAGGCTGTTATTTTACCAAGTACTATAGATGTTATACATGTAATTAACATAGAAAAAGGTATAAAGTTACTATATAGACTTATATACTCTTTATTAGAAAAAGAGCTTAAAGTACTATATAACTATCTGATTACAAACTTGGAAAAGAAGTAGATTAAACGGTTAAAATCGCCTATAAAAGCTTTTATCCTTTTTACTATAAAGAAAGATAAAAACCTATATCTATATATTGATTACCATATGTTTAATAAGATCATTATTAAAAACAGATACCTTTTACCTTTAATAAGAAAGACTTTAAACTGGTTAGTTAAAACAAAAATGTTTATTAAACTAGATCTTTATAATATATATCATTGTATTCAAATCAAGCTAGGAAATAAGTAGAAAACTGTGTTTTATATACATTATAACTATTATAAGTATATAGTTATATCTTTTAATCTAATCAACATTCTTATAACCTTTTAAGCTTATATTAACAAAGTTTTAAAAAGACTTATTAATATTATCTATGTAATCTATTTAGACAATATCCTAATCTTTAGTAAAGATCTAAAAGAATATAAAAAGCATGTAAAATTAATGTTAAACTAGCTATAATCTGTAGAACTTTATATAAAGCTTTCTAAGTACAAGTTCTTTATAGATTAGATTAAATTCTTAAGGTTTATCATAGGAACTACAGATGTTATAATAGATCTGCATAAGGTTGTTATCATTCAAGAATAAGAATATTCCAAAAGCTATTATAATATCTAAATCTTCTTAGGATTTATTAATTTCTACTAGCGATTTATACATTGTTATTTAGCAATAATAGCTTTTATAACTGATCTATTAAAAGGTATATAAAAAGGACAGAAATCTAGCCAGTTCCAATGGCTAAAGGCTGTAAAGAAGGCATTTTACAAGCTATAAGCATGCTTTTTAAATGTATTAATATTATAGCATTTTAATCTTAACCTAAAGATCAAGATAAAGATAAATGTATTAGGTTTTAGGATAAATACAATACTATTACAATTAATTAACAGGGTATAGCATCTGATTGTATTCTACTTAAAAAAAACAAACTCACATGAAAAAAACTATAAAACCTATAATACTAAGCTATTAACAATAATAAAAGCCTTTTATAAATAATGTTATTATCTAAAAGGATTATAGTATCCTATAAAGGTACTATATAACTATAATAACCTAAAGTATTTTATAGATATAAAGGTATTAAACAGATATCAAATATAATAAACAGAAAGGTTAACTGTTTTTAATTTTCAAATTATATATAAGAAAAACAAAGTTAATCCAGCTAATAAATCATTATAACAACCTGATTACAACAATAAAGAACTAAAAGATAAACTTCTATTCTTAATTATATAATAAAAGCTAAAATAGGAAAGCTTACTATTTGATCATTAGCAAAGCATATAAAAAATATCATTAAAGGAATCATTGTTAATAGTAAGCCTTATTATTTTAAACTCAAAAAGAGAACTAATCTAACAAAAGCTAAATAGATCAATATATCTGTACAAAGTATACAAAGAACAAGATATATACAATATAAACTTTAACAAGAAACAGGCTATAAACCTTGTTTTTATAATAACCCAATCAGTAATAAGGGAAATCATCAAAGACTAGTTATCCTACAAGGATATCTTAGACTTTTTTACTGTTTATCTTTAAGCTTTATAAGCCAGGGATACCTGAATAATATAGAAGAAATAAAAAGAGTTCTTTAAAGGTATTATACCAAAGGGCCAATACAAAGGTAAATAGTATAAAGATCTTATAAAGCTTGTACATTATAACAACAAGGTTTATATTTTTAATAACCTAGCTATAAGACAAGAGATTTTAAAATTTAACTATGATAACCTATAGATAAAAGATTATTTTAAAGCTAAACATACTATAGAAACAATATATCAGTATTATTAATAATTAGGTATAATGCAAAAGGTTATTAAGTATGTAGTAAAATATAATATCTGTCAATATATAAAAGCTTTAAGATATAAACTATATAAAAAGCTAGTATCTTTATTATAACCTGAAAAACCATGGTAAGATATTATTATAGACTTTATTACAGGGTTTCTATCTGTATTATATATAAAGAAAGCATATAATATAATTTTGGTTATAATAGATCAATACTTTAAGATAACTAGATATATTCCTTGCAATAAGGATATAGATGCATTAAAACTTGTTAAACTCTTATTTACAAAAGTAATCAATAGTTTTAAACCAAGAAAGCTTATTTATCTTTATTTAATAGACTACCTTTTGTAGCTATATAGGTACAAGATGTAAACTTAACATAATCTACTATCTATAGATAGATAAATAGATTAAATGGCAAAACCAGATGTTAGAAGTTTACTTAAAATATTATATAAACTATAAACAGGATAATTAGATGAAATTACTCTTTAATGCTAAGTTTGTATACAACAATAATATATATGCTACTATAGGAAAAACACCTTTTAAGCTTTGTTACTGTTTTATACCTATGTTATACTTAAACTTAAACCTTGAGAATAAGGTTTAAAAAAGAAAAAAAGCCTTAAATACAAGGGAAATAACTAAAAAATTAAAACAAACCAGTTCTAGAAGATATAAAAGAAGATCTATGATACTATAGAGAAATTCTATAACAAAAAGCATAAATAAAGGTTTTATGTCTTTAGAGATTTAGTATGTTTGATTATATAGTATATAAGCCTGTAAAAACTAAATAAAAAGCTGGTTAAATTCTTTATAAGACCTTTCAAAGTTAAAAAGGCTATAAGTCCTAATGTATATAAGCTAAAGCTATTAAAATTGTATTAATAGCTATATACTATCTTCTATATATCCTTGTTTAAACTGTATAAAGTTTAACAAGGAGAAAAACCTTTAAAGCCAACATTATTAAATAAAGAAAAGGAATAAAAAGTAGAAAAAATGCTGGATAAAGAAGTTAAACATAGTAAACACAGGTTTCTTATTAAATAGGTAAGATAGATTGTAGTTTATAACTTTTAAAAACCAAAAAAGTTTTTAGAACATGCTAAAGAAAAGATTACAAAGTTCTATAAATGTTATATAGGTATAAAGCTACAGGACTAAGGATAAGATTATACAGGGAAAAAGGTTATAATCAAAAAACCTTAAAGATAGTTTAAAAGACAAAGAATCTAAGTATAAATAAATATAAACCTAAAGATATCTAAATCAAACTATAGAACAGGTAATATACAACTATAAAACAATCTTTATACAGTATTATCCTAAATGTTATATTAGGTTAAAGTAATTTTTTTAAAACTAAAAGGTGCATTTAACAGCTTTAACAACTTTATTAAGTTAAATAAGATTATAAAAGATAATTTGTTGTTAATCTTATCTTTTTATACAACCTTATCCCAGGACTTTACCTTTATATTATTTTAAAACCATGTTAATATTATATAGAACAGAAGGAAAGTAGATATACTATAAGGTAATAAATATTAATTTCCTGGTACAAGACCTGGAGAATTGTAGCTAAAAGAACATTTATAGAATTTAAAACAATAAAAAAGAAGCTATAAGAACTAGATTTCTAAGATATATGTTAAAAGAAGAATAAAGCTGTTTTTTCAACTGGTACTATAGTATTAACATAGCTTGTCCTTTAAAACAGTATATTAGCTATATTATATATATATATTCTTTGTTTACCTTGTTGATATTTATATAATAATAATAAAAAAGAGTATACAGGTTAAAGATAACATTGTGTAAAAGGCTAAAACCTATTAGGTTAGCTAGGGTGATTATAGGGAAAAAACAAGAGAAACATTTACAATAAGATAATTATGATTGTTTTTAGTATAATAGGTATACTTATGTATTAAGCCTTTTATATAACAATCCTTAAAATTCTTTAAAGGCTTTTAAATGTTTATTAGATATAATATTGATATTATTCATAGTGTTTCTAGATTACATGTTTCTTAACATAAAATGCTGATTTAGGTAGTTTATACAAGTTACATCTAAAGGGATACTGGTTAGTATTAATAAAAAGTACAATAGGTACAGTTATATCAGGTACAGGAGTAGATATAGTTAAGGTAGTTAAAAAATGCTGGTAAACAGCAAGAAAAAAGCTTATATATTGCAAGAGATATACAAGAAAAAAACAGATAGAAAGCTGTTGTAAAAAGCAAAAAAGAAATAGTATTTGGCTATAGAAAGGTTATAAGTCTAAAAGGAAATAGGCTGTTTAAATACTATATCTAGGTAATATACATAATCTGTTATTATAAAGCTATATATCTATAAAGGATATACTCTGGCTAATTATATCTTACTGTTTAACAATAATAATACCTTATATAAATATCTAATCATATAACCTTATAGTATAAGACTCTTTTGTATATATACAGCGTGCTATAAGCATATAAAGTACAAAAACCATATATTATAGTTACTTATACCCTTAATGTAGTATTAAAGAGGTATTTGCCTAAACTTGATTTAGTTTTGTTTTATTGTTTAGCAAAACTACCTGGCCAGGTCCTAAGTTGCAATATAGACCTTATAGCTATGTGTTCTGTATACAGAAATAGCACTATGCAATATATCTTTAAAGATGATATACTATAAGGATCTAAGGATAAATCTCTTAAAAAAGGAAGCAATTATAAGGCTGGTACAATAGATTATGCCTTAAGTGCTTTAATAGCTCTTATTTAGTTATTTAGCCATGTTCTAATCTTAATCTTTAAAGGTCAGTAATCAGTCTTAACCTTTATCAGTAATTGCTATCATTAACATATATACTTTACCTGTATACAAACTGTTACTAGCTATCTTTTTATACAATCTAAACTTACATCTTAACAAGATTAAAACAGTTATTATAGATATAATATAACATATTAACTATATTTTTAAAAAAAGATAAGATTTAAACCTTTATTAACTGATTTTAATATTTTTATTAGTTATAAAATACATATAATAATTATTATCTATATTGATAACCATTTAATTATCAGTTTTTCTATATTATATATTTGTTAATTAGAATAAAAACTAAATAAACAGTTTAAAATAACAGATTTAAAACTTTATTAATACTACCTTAGTATAATAATCATTTATAATAGATAAAATCAAACTATTATCTTTAATCAAGTTGTTTATATATAAAAGATCTTTAAAGATTTAAATATATAGCATTTTAAGTTAAGTATAATGTTAATAAATCTTAATATATAACTTATATCATCTAATAAGGATTATTAAACAAGTAATCAATTTAAAGTTATATATTAATCAATAATAAGCTTATTGGTAGGAACTTATGGATTTATGGTGATGGTGTTGATTGAGAAAGCTATCTAGCTAAGGTACAGAGCTTATAAGTGAATGCTAACTATAAGCGAGGTCACGAGGTAGCGACTGGCTGACTAGCTAGTAGCAAGCAGTCACTGAGTAGCGCCCATATGCCGTGTCACTTATTTATATGTACTATACTAGGTATTTAACTAGATATTATCTTTTTTATCTTAATAGTTAATTAATACTTGTTAAGCTCTATATCAGCATATTGGATAGCTGTACAATATATCCTATAATACTTTAAAAGAATAATTAACTTTTGCCTTATATTCTAAAAAAAGCTTTAAGGTCTAGTTAGATATACAAACTTTAACTGAAAAGGTAACCTTGATACCTAATATTTAATAACAGGCTATATGTTTAATGTAAAGAATAAAACAATTAGCTGGTTTTTAAAAAAACAACCTATAGTTACAGTATCATCTTATAAGGTAGAATATATAGCATAAATACAGGTTACAAAAGAAGCTATCTAGCTGTAATGTTTATTGATAAAGCTAAATAACAAGAACAGTATATAGCTTTTAACTATTATACTGTATAATGATAATTAAAAAATGATTGTCCTTATCTAGAACCTTTAGTTCCATGTATATACTAAGTATATTAATATCTAATATTACTCTGTACAAGAAAAGGTGTTAAGTAAAAAGATAAACCTATACTATATACCTATAGAGGATCAGGTTGTAGATAGCCTTATTAAACCATTAAGTAAAGATAAGTTCTTTAAGTTTCAAAACAGTCTAAGAGTTAAAAAGTACTAGATAACTCCTAGGTATACTCTTTTCAGGTTTTCCTTATGAAGGTTTTCCTTGTTTTTAACAAGATGCATGATTAACCAACGCTGGATCAAATAAGAGTGTTAGAATATAACGATTATAGCATCTTGGAAAGCTTGATGGTGTTAAGGCTCTGTAAGAAATACGGTTTTATAGGTGGTATGGTTTTGTTATTATGCTGGCTTACCCTGTTTAAGGTAAACAGGCAGGAAGGTATAAAGCCGTACCACCAAAGGGGAAGCTATACCTGCAAGACAGGGCTATACTACCAAGGTGGCTAGGAATACAGGCATATAGCTAGAACATGTTTCCCACCTCAGATAGTAGTAAATCAAGCTGTACAGCATACCTTTCAACAGTTTAATGGTACAAGGTAGCTTGTATTGGTGTATATTAGTTTGTATTAGTATGTTTCACTATTTATTAGTGCTTATAAATACAAGGTCAGCTAGACCCAAAGAGAAAGGTTAGTTAGAATATGATTGTATATTGTATAATCTCATATTCTAACTGACCTCTGATAAAGTTTAAAACTCAAGCTCTTTTAACATCTTCAACATGTTGTTATCATGTAGTTCTTGACCATTGTAAGACTTAAAAGTTAGAAATAGGAAATCTGATTTTAAATTTTCAAAAGGGTATTATCTAGTAGTAAATTTGTTATATAATAGTGTTTTTATTATTCTAAAAAGGTTGATTATTTACCAAGATAAAATTAAAGTTGTTTACTAGATGCTTGTTAAAATAGTAAATGATAATAAGTGTTACTATCCTGGAAAGCTCTAGAAACCATGGTAAGGTGTAAATATAGAACATGACAAAAAGCCAGAAGCCTATAAAAATCCATGGAAGCCTATAAAAGTTTCTAGAAGCCTATGGAAATTCCTGGAAGTTTCTAGAACAATCAATATGTTTTGTAATCAGCAGATGACCAAGCATTTGTAAACATTACAAAGCATTGGTAATCAACAGATTACAAAGCATTGGTAATCAATAGATTACCAAACATGCTAGAATATTCCAGCTGTAAAAATTGTCTCCCATTTATGTCTATAAAAGGGACATAAAACCCCTAGGTAGATAGAAAGCAATTCAATCAGGATTCACACCTGTTTCTGCATTTTTACCGTTCCAAGCTGTATTTCTTTTGCTATTATACCTTTTTACAGTGCTTAGTAAGCAGTTTTAGTAATACACAATGAATACTTAGTGGTAGTATTTGTATTTATAACTAGTGGTATCTGGTACTAGGGGTTTAAACTACTATATACAGTCAAATTTCTTGGCGGACAAGCTTAAAAGGTTAAAATACCATATTATACCATATCAACAACAAGCTTGAATGTAAATATATTGTAGCCTATAGGCTTGTTGTTAGTATGGTATTTACCAGTTGGTGTAGTTTACCAACCTAGTACTAACTACAGGTTGGTGTGCACACCTGAATCCTAATATTAGAAAACCAGTTGATTTGGTTTAAGGTTTTTTTCTGGGTTGGTAAATTGGTAAAAACCAAACATAACCAAATTATAACGTGGGAAAATTGTTTCTCCAGGGTTATTTGATAAAATGATTAAAATCTGACAAGATAAATATAATAGATAAGAGCAAATAAAAGTTAAACCCTTGTTTTATTTTAATAAATGATTAACCTTTTAAATTCTAATATAACAAAAAATTATTTATATAATTTTTTAAGTATTTTTAAAATCTGATTAAATATTATTTTCTTAACTATAATTTTAAATTATTAGATTTAAGTTTATAAAGGTTAAAATATAATATAATAATAACTTATAAATGCTATCATGTGGAATTTGATAACAACTTAATTAAAATATAACTATAAATTTTATTCTATAATCATATTTCAAATTTAACTAACATGTCTTTTTAAGTTTTTATATTTAACTTATTTTACAAGTTATATTTATAATATTAACAATTAATAAAACATATTAATATAAATTAATATAAGTTAATATCAACTAATATTTATAATAATAATATAGATCAATGTAAATCATTTTGTAGATTAAATCTAATTAAATATAATGTTATTTTTATAAATAGATAAAACTTACCAAGTTTTAATTCTATATTCTTTCTTTAAAATGATAATTTTAACTAGAAAAACTTATGATATTATTTGTGTTTAAATGAAAGAAACTAAGAATTAGTAGTTTCTACTAAAAGTTTTTAAGAAATTGAATTAAATTATAAGTTTTAATAATTTAATACTAAGAAGTTAAACCCTGAATTAAATAAACCATATTAATAACAAACAAGCTTGTTGTTAGTATGGTATATACTACTAGTTATATTA
Organism: Symbiotaphrina buchneri; assembly: GCA_001599915.1. NCBI lineage: Eukaryota > Fungi > Ascomycota > Symbiotaphrinales > Symbiotaphrinaceae > Symbiotaphrina > Symbiotaphrina buchneri. Next base: position 269,789 of record BCIG01000027.1, read on the forward strand.
TACCGGTGTTAATTATGGTTTGGTACCAATTTTTGGTACCATTAGTACTTAATCATGATAGCATATTTTACCCAGGCTCAGGCTTGCCGTTGGTGTGGTTTGGTTTGGTTTTTAGCCTCCTCAAACCCAATCACCAAGACCCACGGGTTGGTGTGGTTTTTCAAAAATTTTACCAAAAACCACCGGTTTTTGGTTCGGTTTTTAACCAATAACCGAATGACATCATAAGAATTTCCGGCCGGAATTACCGTTTTTGGAAGGGGTATAGAACTAGAGCTCGGTAAGTTCCGTTTGTCTATTTATAATATTACACTATACCTAATTGGGTTTAGTTTACAAGGTGGCTTGCATTAGTGTGCATTAGTGTACATTAGTGTACATTAGTGTGTATTAATCTGTTTTACCAATTGTTAGTGCTTATAAATACAAGGTAAGCTAGGTAAAAAGAGGCAGGTCGGTTAGAATACGATCGTATTTCGTATTTCCCTGAATTCTAACCAAGCTGCTATCCCAAGTTTTTTTTGTACTTCCAGCTTGCTGCTATCCTATACTTTCTGGCCACTGTAGAACCTAGGGCTAGGGTTACAGGTAGACAATAGTGATATCTCAACTATTCCTAATCGGATTTTAAAATTTTAAAAAGGGGATTATTCAGCAATAAATTTGTTATACAACGGTGTTTTTATTATTTTAAAAGGTTGATTATTCATAGAGATAAAATTAAGGTTTCGTTTAAAATACTTACTAAGCGTTTATCTCATCAGATAGTATCAGAAAAATATTTTTCCTAGTTGTAATCTGGTTTTTATTTGATTTTTACCAACCGGAGAAAAAAAATGTTATACCAACCCACACTTAGCACCGGTTTGATAAGGCTTGTCACTGGTATAGTGTTTACCAATCGGTATGGTTTACCAACAAAGTACATACTGTTAAGAAGACTTGTTGTTGGTATAGTGTAGTATGGTATTTTAACCTTTTAAGCTTGCCTGCCAAGAAACTTGACTATATATAGTAGTTCTGACCCCTAGTACCAGATACCACTAGTTATAAATATGAATACTACCACCAGGTATTCATTGTACATTATTTATACTAAGCGTTTAGTAAACAACTTTAAGCGAAACCTAATTTTATCTTGGTGAATAATCAACATTTTAATATAAAAACAAGGTTGTATAGCAAATTCTTTGCTGAATAATACCCTTTTTGAAAATTTAAAATCTGATTAGGAATGGTTGAGATATTATTATTTTCCTGCTATAACCCTAGTTTTAAGTCCTACAGTGGCCAGGAACTATGTGATAACAACTGTTGAAGGTGCTGAAAAAGCTTGAGGTCTGAACTTTATCAGAGGTCAGTTAGAATACAAGATTATACAAAATATGATCGTATTCTAACTAACCTACCTCTTTGGGTTTAGTCAGGCTTGCTGTTGGTATGGTATAGTATGGTATTTGGACCTTTTAAGCTTGTCCACCAAGAAACTTGAATATGTATGGTAGTTCAGACCCCTAGTACCAGATACCACTAGTTATGAATACAATTACTACTGCTAAGTATTCATGTTAAACCTTGACTAAACAAATTTAAGCAAAATCTAATTTTATATCAGTGAATAATCAGCCTTTAAAAATAATAAGAACATGGTTGTATAACGAATTCTTTGCTGAGTAATACCCTTTTTGAAAATCCAAAATCCAATTAGGAATGGTTGAGATAACATTATTTTCTATATATGATAGCTAAGAAACTATAGGATAGCAACAATCTAAAAGCTCTGAAAGGACTTGGGTCAGTAGTTCGCTGCCAGCTCGGTTAGAATACAAGATTTTATGAAATACAAACGATTTACAACCAACTTGTCTATTTGGACCTAGCTTACCTTGTATTTATAAGCACTAACAATTAGTGAAACATACTAATACAAGCTAATACACACTAATACACACTAATACACACTAATACAAGCCACCTTGTAAACTAAACCCAATTAGGTATAGTGTATGTTGACAAATCCATAAACGGAACTTACCCAGGTCTAGTTCTATACCCCTTCCAAAAATAGCATTTACAAAAGAAAAAATTTCTTTGATCTGGTGATCTGGTATATACCACATTTAGCGCCGGTAGAATATGGTATCATGACTAAGTATCACTGGTACTAAAATTTGATACCAGACCACATTTAGCGTCAGTGTGGTATACTTGTATTCGGTGGTATATACCATACCAGCGACAAGCTTGATCTGGTGATCTGGTATATACCACATTTAGTACCGGTAGAATATGATATCATGACTGAGTACCATTGGTATGTGAAAAGGTATAATAGCAAAAGGAATATAGCTTGGAGCAGTGTGAATGTAGAAGCAGGTGTGAATGCTGATTAAATTGCTTGTTATCTACCTGGGGGTTTTATGCCTTTTTTATAGATATGAATAGGAGATAATTTTTACAGCTGGAATGTTCTAGCATGCTTTGTAATGTTTACAAATGCTTGGTAATCTGTTGATTACAAATGCTTGGTTATCTGCTGATTACCAATGCTTTGTAATGCTTACAAATGCTTGGTCATCTGCTGATTACAAAGCATATTGAATGTTCTAGAAACTTCCAGGAATTTCTATAGGCTTCTAGAAACTTCTATGGGCTTCCATGGGTTTCCATGGGCTTTCATGGGCTTCTATGGGTTTCCATGGGTTTCCATGGACTTCTGGCTTTTTACCATTCTCTATATTCATGCCCTACTGTGGTTTCTAGAGCTTTCCAGGATAGTAGCGCTTGTTATCGCTTACTATTTTAACATGGTACTAAAACTTGGTACCAGATCATATTTAACACATGTAGTATATTTATATTTCATGGTATATACTATATCAACAACAAGCCTACATAGTACATACAATAAAGCTCTTAAAACATATATAAACTATGTTAGATATGTTCTAAACTAGATAGATAACTTTAAAACCCTTAATTATGTAAAATTTTACATGATAACCCTTAATCATATAAACTTAGTTGTAAACAATATTCCTTCTATAAACATGTTACATATAGTTTGTCAAACAAGTTATATACTTATAACCATGGTATAACTATAGTATATATTAATTTATATTAATATTATATTACACCAATATTAAATATGGTAATACTAAATCTACCAGATTAAAAAGATAAGATAAGAATTCTTTTCCTGGAATTATTATCTTTGATGTGGTATATACAACATTTAAGACCGGTAGAACATGGTATCATGACTAAGTATCACTGGTACCAGATATTGGTACCAGACTGTATTTAGTGTTGGTATGATATATTTATAACTATTGATAGATACCATACCACTTGTGAACCTGTTGGTAATATATGAATGTATGCTTGATAATACTTGATAGTAGTATTCGTATTCATATCTACTAATATTTGGTATTAGGGTGACCCTAATAGGGTCTGAAGTACCATATCTATTCAGTTTTGGCCGTTGAGATTAAAATTTCAAAATACCATACCACATTCTACCACTTGTAACTTTGTAAGTCTGGTGTTGCATGATAAAATGTACTTGTTGGTAGTGTTCATATCCATATTCATATTCACCTAGTATCTGCTACTAGGGCTTGAATTACCATATCCATTCAAGTTTCTTGGCGGTTGAGTTTAAAGGTTGAAATACCACGCCACATTCTACCATTTGTAGGCCTGGCCACACAGACACCATCCATGACTTACTTGTATGGTTATTTACAGGTATCTGCCCGTCCTGCATCTACAACCACGCCTGACTATTTGCTAGCGCTGTTGTCATTTAACAAAAGCCGGACTACATCTGCTTTTGATCCCCGCTGTGATCTAAAAGAAGGGAGGCAAGGTGAAAGGATACCCCCCATTCTTGATGCGGAAAACATGCAGCAGAAAGCTGTACGTTCCCAGCAACACTAAAGACCATATGAACACGGCAATCTGCTGTCTTCTTGGCTCAGCAATGCGCGGAACCTTCACTGCTAGATTGATAGCAGCGAAGGAGAGGATTCCATCTATCTTTGTTAGCGTTGAACAAATATTCGAGGAGATGACCTACAGATTCCAGCCACGATCTGAGACTCTAACCCAAATTGATTTTGGAAACCACCGGAAAAGTAGCTGATGCCGCCTCTGCCGTCTCCAACAACGTAGGGTACTTGCCTGATGTGGTTGAACATGTGCCCACTCGTGAATAAGAGAACAGCAACCAAGCTAATGGCCGCCCAAACATTCCGGTTCTGGATGATTGGGAGTATAAACGGTGAGGCAACGCTGAACAGTGTGATTATACCAAGGATGGCGGTAGTCATGGCAATAATGCGTACGTAATTCACAGGGCGTACAACTGCAGGTTTGGGACCATCCCCAATGTGTCGCGACATCCAGCCGTGGATTTGCTCGGCAGATTGAGGTCTGTCAGAGGTTAGCGGGCGCACTCGAAAGGCACAGATCTCGGATTGCCACACACCCTGAATTGAAATCATAACGAAGAGGTTGACCGTCGAGTTTCGCATGAGGTCCCACAGTTGGTGGATAGAGAAAAAGGATCGGAGCAGTTTGTAGCATGAGCTGAACGACAGTCAATTCAAAGCCCCAGTCCGACTATCACGTCTTCGATTGGATACCTTCTGGAAAGTGCCCTTGCCGTTCTCAAAATCAAGAGTGCCATAAATGACCCTGGATAGCCCCGCCCGATCCCCCTTTACCCAGCTCTTAGCCAACAATTCCCATTCCGGTTGGAAATCCCGGCACATCTGGCATCCATATTTGGCTTCGAGGGCGGTAAACAAAACGGCTACGGTGTGGTTCCTTGGTAGGGTAGTCAATTGATCGAAAGAGGCGTCGTTGAGCTTCAGCGGAGCTGAGGAGATCTGTTTCTTGTGATAGGTTCCGAAGACGTCGGTCGCTGGAGATTTGGCCGCAAGCGCAGCTAGAGGAATGGCGAGGAGGGTGACGGTGGTGAGAAGCTTCATCTTCGCAGTTTGCCCAGATCCTCTTCCCAGTAACTGCTTGGGTAGATATCCGATGTCGTGACTGGCGACAGCATGGACACGTAAGATGTATGTGTCCAAAGAAGGGCCAGCGTTTGCTTTAATTGAACAGCTAACAGCTTGTAAGCTTGGGGTACGAAGGTACGACAAGATGAGTACGGTACGATAACCTGAGATACCTTACGGTACCGTACCCTGTATTACGTACGGTATCACTATTGGAACACAATCGTCGCGCTAAGCATCACCACGGCCTTGGCGGCCCCCTCCTTTCGGCTGCAGCTGTTTGTTTATGTCTCGCGCCCGCCGCTCTCGCTCTTGAACAACCCATCATTTCCCCATATGCCTCGAATTATTGTATCATTACACATCCACCTACCCATACCAGAGAGCGGAGGACGGAGCGATTGAATTCATTCCTTGGTATATGTCACACTTCAAGTATGGGTGCAGTAACTGAAGACGGTCACTTAATGCTGGACGAAGAGGTACATTGTTACGGTCAATTCATATCTTCCGCCTCCTGACAACGCGTCTCTAGCAGTCATCCAGGACAAAGTCTCTTGAGCTTGCATACGAAAAATGCCTCCACGATGTGCGCATCATCTGTGAAGAGGAGAAAGCACGCCAGTTGCGCCTCCGTGTTCTTCTCTTGGAAGATGAGAATGATGATCTCCACGAACAACTGGCGCAAGAGGATGATCGCATAGACGTCCTGGAGAACGATGTGGAAGAAGCGCAACAACGTATTTCAGTACTCGATGCAGATCTCCATGCGGCAAATAGTGAATTGCGCATGAAGAATCGGGAAGTGGAAGCGTTGAAGGTGATAAGCGCCGTTTCGAGAACTCGTGTTCAACAACTAATACTCTATAGGCCGAGCTTGATTCTCTCCAGGATGTCTCAATGGGATCAACAAAACTCCTGACAGAGAAGCTCAGCTTAACACGCGAACTATCACAATTGAAGCCGGAATTGGAGCATTTGCGAGCTCAGGCAGCCTCGAATCAAACACTGCTGTCTGAGAAGCTGTCACTTCAGCGGCAACTGAGTACACTTCAGGTAGAGTTAGAAACAGAGAAGAGGGCATCCACTAGGGCCCTTGCAAGGGGCGGAAAAGATGAAGAGCGTGAGTCGCAGCTGGAGCGTGACCTGGAGACCTCGCGAAAGGAACTCGCCAAAGAGAAGAGGGAGAAGGAGAGAATGGAGAAAGAAGCAAAGAAAGCAATGGCAGACTGGGAAGCGAAGAAGGCCATACTCGAAAGCAAACTAGAAGCTTTCCGAACAAAGTTACGCGGTACTAAAGATTTGCTGAAAGAAAGCCAAGCAGAGCTACAGCAGGTGCGAGCAGCAGTAACGTCAACGAGGGAGGATAATACAGGAAAAAATCCTCGGAAACGGACAACTTCTCAAGCGGATATATATGGAACCGTTGGGACACCTGGGGCGGATGCGTCGCATTCGAGGCCAATACAGAGGGTGGCTCCTGGAGAGAAATCGACATTTTCCATCACACCATTCTTGAACCGAACTGCCAGTATTGCACCAGAAAGTCCTCCAAGGGACAGTGATGAAGATCAAGCGGAGAGTGCTGCACAGCAATCTCAAGTCGAAGCCCCGGCCTCTGCTCAAGGACCTAGCGCAGAGCCTGAATCCGCCGCTGCTGTCGTCGGAGCCAAGATGGCGATAGGCAAGGCTGCTGCAGCAAGAACAGGTGTTCTAACGACTTCAAAGCCAAGCAAAGCCAACGGGAAAGCCCGCGCAAATCCGAAGCGGGTAGCTCTTCCACCACTGGAGAAGGTAATGGAAGAGGACGAGAATACACAGCCGGCAGAATCGGTAGAACATGCGGTCAAACCAAAGCAAATTAAAAGGATAGGGAATAAACCGCTTACGATATTTTCCATGGACGAAGACCCCGAGCCGAAACTGAAGAAGCGAAAACTCCTTGGGGGCGGCCCGGGCAAGACCCTTTTTGATGAAGAGGACGAGGGTGCTCCCAAACCCTCAGTAAGGGGTATATTTGCGAAAGGGAAGAAACTCAGCGCATTGGGAGGTACAGGATCCTCAAAAGGTGTATTTGGAGCAGCACCCAAAGTCAGCGGGTTTGGGGAGTTTTCTCCGTTGAAGAAAGACAGGAAGGCCATGGCTGCTTGATCATTATGATCCAGAAGAGTGCGTTGTGATTTCTTTGCTGGGCTACCCGTTTGTTTGATGAGGTGGGCTTCCATTGCGGAGCCAGGCGCTTGGAGCCTTATGCTTTTCTAATGGCAGAAACGGACCCTTCAGTTGTCGTGTAATCTAGAGCGGGTCTGATCGTAATGGACAAGGTTGGCAGCACTACAAGCATGCTCAAGACATAAGGTAGATTGCTGTTCTTGTAATACCACACAATCTGATAATCTTCAACCTTCAAGATGCGTGTTGTGCTCGTGGAGCGCCTTGAATGACGCCTGGCCCAGATGTCGGTTAGAAAAGGGAAACGGTCCGAAGCTGGCTTGGCATGCGCATCGATCTTGGACCGACTGTCGCTCCTCTGGTCCAGCTCTTCAAAGCACTTCTTGATATTCATGCTGTCACGACATGTTTTCAGGAGGCTTATTGACAGCATTCTCCATGATGCTACGACATCTGTTCTCTCGGGAGGTGTCAAGGCCGCTCGCCCGTTACCGAACAATGGACATATGAAGCTGCGTAGAGATGCTTCATCGTCGTCGAAACAATGGCAGAGCCGACAGCAAAAGGACCGATTTGCGAAGGAAGCAAAGGTGCAGGGCTTGAAGAGCCGTGCTGCTTTCAAACTGCTGGAGGTGGGTCAAGCCGTGGCAGGCCTTGGAGTTGTCCTAACTCAAATAGATCAACGCCAAATACAAAATCTTTAAAAAAGGGCAAACCGTGGTGGACCTGGTACGGGCTCAGGACGACATGACCTCTTGCCTCGCTAACATCTTCATCAAGGGATATGCCCCCGGCTCTTGGTCTCAGGTCGGTCGATCAGTCTCTGTACCGTGGCTCAAGAGGGACTGAAGTACGCAGGTTGCTGTAGATCGGACCTCTCCCGACGGGCGTGTCATAGGTATCGATATCATCCCTGCCCAACCCCCGAAGGGTGTATCCACCATTCAAGGCAACTTCCTCTCCCCTGAAGTCCAAGCAGAAGTCAAAAGATTCGTTCGAGATCCAAACCGAGGCCGCTTGCGGCGACAGGGCATTTTTTCTTCCTCGGAACCAGGAGGTGGGGAAGTTACGGAGCAGGAGTTCGAAGAGAGTGAAAAGGGATACGTCGACTTTGAGAAAGGTGCTCTCCTGGAGTCCACGGATACGGCTCAAAAAGTCGATGACCTGGCGCGGTTGAGTCGAAAGGGAAAGGAAGAAGCAGAAGGCCGCGTGGTAGATGTCGTCTTAAGTGACATGTCCGCACCCTGGGATCAAACCACCGGATTTTGGAAGAAGAGTCTGAGTGACCCTTACTTTAGGATGATGAACACGAGCGGCATTAGTTTTAGGGATCATGCTGGCAGCATGGTGAGGCCTTCCTATCCTTGTAGGGGCCATCATGTGTTACTGATCCAGCACCCAGGACCTCTGCCTTGCGGCCCTAAAATTCTCTTTCGAAACGCTACGAGCTAATGGCCACTTCGTCTGCAAGTTCTACCAGGGCGCAGAAGACAAGTTGCTCGAGCTACGGCTCAAAAGGCTGTTCAAGTCGGTCCACCGGGAGAAGCCAGAGTCTTCCCGAAGCGTAGGTTTGCCTTATAAGACCAGTGAAGCCTCGATTGACCTTGCCTAGGAGTCAAAAGAGGCATTTTTCGTAGCTTTACGGAGGAAAGAGGATGTGGACGAGAAGACTGTCTTCTTTGATCAATGATGATATCGTCACTAGGACGGTACTGTCCCGCTGTAATCGCAACTACGCCGAGCATGATGTGTCAAGGTATCTCAAAAGACATTAGCGCCTTGGATCCTGTGATCAATGCCTGTTGCGCCGGACGCCGTTATCCTGCCACAGAATCTTCGAGATGTCCCTTCCCAAGTATCCTGAATCCAATAATGCACCTGTGAAGATTCAAAATGCCTGCATGCACAAACAGGCACGAGTCTCGATCATTCAAACCCCACCGGAAGTGCTCAGGGGTACGGCGAAAAGAGAACAGATGTGATCAGATCAGTTCTCCTTCTCCTTCCTCCGCCTCCGCCTGCTCGTCTTCCTCCCATTCAATGTCATCCTCGGCAGCTTCTGCTGCTCTTTGCACCTGTTGTTTTCGTGAGAGACAGCTCACTTGTAGATCGGAGCCACTTACCTCTGCCAGACCGCTCAATTCCTCCACATATCCCTTTTCATTTAATGCTCTCTTGACAAATTCGAAGCCTTCCTGTCGGTAAGCAGCCAATACCTTTCCGGAACAGGCGCTACAGCAGTCATAGCTCTTCCCTTTCACGATCATATTTTGGAAATTGAACAAGAAACCGCGTATCTGATGTGGGAGTATGCCCAGAGGATGTTCTCCCCTGTCATCATGGGCCGAACTGGCTCCCGGAGCGGCAGCTCCTAGGGGATGCTGAAGAATAGACACAAAAATTTCAACCAAGGTTGCCGATGCAATTGCAGCGATACCGGGGCGAGTGACTGTGCATTGCTGATCGAGCGTCTGATCTTTGACGGACTGAGACGAGATTCAGTATTTATGACGGTCACAGAAAGACGGCAATGATAACTTACATCGGCAGGGGCAACGACATCATTGCAGAAGTAGCAGCCGAGTTCCTCACCTCCGGCCGGACCAGGGATGATCCCATGCCTCATTGCCAAATACGTATCGAAACCTAAAGCAGCATTCAGGACAACCTTGCCCGCAGCCTTTCCCATGACAGTGGGCAGCCATCGGCTTTCCCGAGTATCCATCAGTAGGAAAATGGCATCGTGCTTATCGATGAGAACTTGGAGCAACTCGAAATCGGATTTGACCTTTTCTTCGTCCGTAATCGGATGGCCTGCCATTGGTACTGACATAACGAAGCCTGTGGAATCAACGCCCGGATATATCTCTCCGAGAGCCTCTGCAGCACGGTAGGCCTTCTTGGCACCCCCATCAAGGCAGTCGTTGAAGTTGAATAGAGGTTGTCTGACAGGATTTGAGAACGAGACAGTCCCGTTATCGACGAATGTAATTTTGCGCACACCCCAGCCCTATAACGTGTATTTAGGTTTGAAACTCGACCAACAGCTGCGTGGCTGACAGGACTTACGAGAAGGTTACGTGCCACATAGCTCCCGAGAGTACCTGCACCGAGTAGCAGGCACTTGGTGTTTTTGATCTTTTCGAGGTCAAGGTTCGGGGCTATCCGCCATCTCATCAATTTAAGGTTCAGATCGACCGACTGATCAGCAAGACTGGAGTGTTTGATCAGCATCTGCCTCTCGGGGCCGGCCAATAATCACATACCGCGTAGGATCAAGGTACTCTGATAGACTCGCGGTACGGCTGGACAGTTTCCCGTCCCTGTTCCGCTCCCACCCCGTCACTTTAGGCATGCTAGCAGTTTGATTACCAGCAGGGGATTCAGTGGCCGGCTGCCGTTTCTCTGTCTGCAGGTCGAGGATGATGCTCCTTGCTTCGTCGCGTCGAGATTGAATGTCTCTATAGCACAGAATGCGAACCTGGTCAAGTTTCCAACGGTGTTGGATAAGTGCTAGAAGATTTCTTAACATCCATCCAGGGTTTTTTGGATAGGTCGAGGGATCTGCAAATGCCACAAAACGGTCCTCGGGAGGGACATCGTCGAAGAAGCCTGTCTCGTAGCTTGCTAAAGATGAGACTTCCCAGTGATAATCGAGGTCGCTGTTGTACGGAGTGCCGGGGGTTACCGGATCCGCGTGCTCTTCGTCTCCGGCAGGCTGATGGTCTTCGTTGTGCGACTCTAGATATGCTCTCCTGATCTTCTTGGCTAAGAAGAACCCGTGCTGCCGTGCATCTACGCTGTACCGCCAGGTTTGCACTCTGTCCACGAGGTTTGTGGTTTCCCGACCGGTGAGATGGATGGGTTCGCTCCCGTTTGCCGGAGTCCATGAGGGAGTGGAATGCAGAGCCGGAAAGGCGAACCAGTAGGTGAATTTGTATTTCTTCAGATCGGCAAAAGAAATGACTGAGAAGGATGCAAGCAATGAAGGGCACGAGTAGATGGTACCATCATTTATGGCTTCCCATATCTATCAAAGGACTTAGCTCCTGAGCTGCGACGGATGGCAACAGTACCGACGATTCTGCCAGCGCGCTGCAACACCGCGGCTTTATCGAGGTTCTTGTATTCCTCTATTGTGTTGAAATTCCTGATGATGCCTTCGGCACGACAATATCCGCTGGGCACTCTGGTTTGTTGGGATGGGGTCAGCGGCAAGTTTGACTGGCAAGTGCAGGGGAGAGGGAATGCGGACTCATCGCTCCTCAGGGCATTGCCATGAACCTGCATGCGACAGGAAGATTCGGGGGGATCCGTAGGGCGCACTTCATACAGGCCGAGAATCTTTCTGGCCGAGTCATCGAGCTTGTCATGGTTGATCTTATGCGAAGCAAGGGCTGTGTAGAAGGGGAGCTCAATGTCCGAAGCAAATGGAGCGAACTGCATAGCTTCTGGCGGCGCACTCCACTCACTGCGGGAGCGCCTGCACGTTTCCTAACGAGCAAAGACCCGAGCTGAATTTGGACAACAACGGATGAGAACAGCAAGGCAGAGGAAGGGAATCAGAAAGTAGGTGAGGACGGAGAAGAAGAAGAAGAAGAAGAAGAAGAAGAAGAAGAGGCAGAGGAGTCAGCTGCAGTTACAAAGAGTGATTCGCCTAGAAGGTCGTGGTTCGCGGACGACTGGACGTGCGTGTGGAGAGAGATGCGCTGCACCGTCAAGGGCCGGGAAGGGGGGGGAAGATCAGACCTATGAAGTAGCGTGGGGATCTTAGTACCTTATGTAAGATAGTGTAAGGTAACGGGTACAGCGAGGCGAAGCTGATTGCCTTTATTGCTGACCGTAACAGTACCCGCGCAAGGGGCTCAGGGAGGTACCTTACTCGGCTTTGTAGCCATGACAGCATCAGCTCGGGCTTCCCTTTTGTCGTCGAGCCGTAAACACCACAGGTTTTAGGTAAAGGCACGTTGTAGCGACCTGACCGGTAGGCACTGCTTATTCCCTTATACGGCACCTTAAGTTGAGATATATTATGTAGACCTGTTACGGTACAAAAGCATCAGGGTGGAAGATTAAGATACTTTTGCACTTCATACACCCAATTGCCTTGATAAGGTATTCGTATCTAAATTATTCCTTTAGCGCAACACGTCCCCCATGATCCGCGTCGCGTGTCCCATGCAAGCCTTCAAGGTCACACATCCACCGTCCACTGATCACCCGGGGGCACTTACATCATATTCGTATTATTTGCTCGTCGCAGCGTACCACTGGACCGGACAGGACGTCGTCACTCTTTCCCTCCTGTCTGAGCCTGCCGTTGTGTCGTGCTTCCCGGCTGTTCGTCTGGCCCGGGTTCAGGCAAGTCAAGCCTTCAAAAGCCAGGATGTTCATAGGCTTGTGCGGTGGTTCGCCCACCCGTGCCCTCGTTCAATTCCTGTGCTGATCTAGGATCTCAAAAGGTATATGCGCGGGGAAGCATTCCGTAGCTGAATTCTTGGTAAAGAATCATGGCTTCAATCGTCTGCACCTCACTAGACCAAAACACACCAATGTCCTTAGAATGTCAGCTGCCGATACCGAGCTGGCCGTGACTGTCGACAGTAAAGAACACCATGTGGACGATCAGCGTACATTCGAGACTGCCGAGCAGCTCCTGGATTTCGTCACAACACACTGGCAAGGCCACTGGGTGACCACGGATATATGGGATGAAGCAGCCCTTGAAGTGCTCTTACACCGGCCTTTCTTCATACTGGTGAGCATCGATGCACCCATCAGTGTCCGATGGCATCGTTTCAAGCAAAGGTGCGTAAAGCTCAGCATTCGAACTGTGCATGGGGGCGCTTATTGTCTGCGACGGATAGATGCCAGAGGGATTCTCAACCAGCCCCTACCTTGGAAGAGTTCGTCATTCGCAACGATGCACATCTTTACGACCCTACGCTAGGCCTTGCGCGTTTAATAGGTCGAGCACAAATGCGCCTGTTGAATTCTAGTTCGTCGTTATCATCCCTCTACGAATCGTTGCGCACTCTTGATCTCTCGAATGAGCAGCGACTGCGTCCCAGCTGGGACGAGTATTTTATGCAGCTCGCATCCTTGGCAGCACAAAGAAGTAATTGCATGCGCAGACGTGTTGGGTGTGTTCTGGTGAGGGAGAAGAGAGTGATCAGTACGGGCTACAACGGGACACCTAGGAACCTGAAGAATTGCGGCGAGGGCGGATGTAAGAAATTGTGACACCATCATCCATATTCTCTGACTGGGCATAGGTCCGAGGTGCAACGGTGGCCATGGAGGGGGCGCAGCACTTTCGACTTGCCTGTGCATACACGCGGAAGAGAACGCTCTCCTAGAAGCGGGCAGGGAGAGGATAAGAGAAGGGGCCATCCTGTATTGTAATACGTGAGTCAACCCCATTGAGAGGACCAAGTCTGGGCTTACATATTATGTGAAGCTGTCCTTGTTTGACCTGCAGTATCAAGATCACCCAGGTAGGCATATCGGAAGTAGTCTATAGCCAGGGCTATTATATGGACACTGAGGTACTTTGACCACTCGAGCTTGAGATGCTTGCTAACTCCAGTAGACTGCTGCGGTCTTCAAGCAAGGAGGGGTCAAATTACGCCAATTCTCCCCAGTAAGTCCCGGACCAGTCTCGAGGACCTTTTTTTACTTACATATGGTCAGCCGATCAATGGACTGGTTGACTTGATAGGCTAGGACGACAGGCGATGGACTTCTCTGGCATTCGCGGCCATGCTTCCACCAGGCCAAGACATACCTTACGAGGTCGGCTTCCAAAGCTTTGTGTGTGAAGCGGATAGAGAGTGATCCTTGTCACTGCTATAGAGGCGGATTTTCTATCCGCCTTCTCAAGATTTGGCGGTTGAGAACGATTGGATGGAAAGGCGCACGCCCTAAGGGCATGGACGGCGGCGTGCTGTAAATCTGTACACGGCCGTGCATCAAGCAAATATTGCACAGATGGCTGATTCAGGCTCGGAGATATCTGAGAGGTGCCAATGCTTTGTGCAGATCTACAAGGAAAGCGGCTGAAGCCTTCCAGGATTTGTAGTGATACAGATTGACATTTTCAGCTCACTATTAACCTTGGGATAGAAAAAGTGACAAGCACGCCGTGTATTCTTCTTCTACCTTAGAATATCCGTCTCGGAGTCTTGCCTTCAATAATGAGTCTCCACGCTTCTGACCCCTGAACACTCGATTATCAATTATATTTATTGGCGGTAGGTCCCACGTACCTTACGTACAACTTGAGTAACTGTACGAATACTCTACGAAGAATGTAGCGTCTGGGCAAAAGCTCGGACCTTATAGGGGTCAAGATACCCTACCTTAGCTTAACCGCCATCACAATAACAATCTAGCGCGGGGCCATGATCTGCTTCCACGAAATTATGACTCGGAGTAACTTAATCGCCTTTATCTTTTGTTGTCACACCTCCTACATGACGTGACTGGATCATGAGCAGATCACTGTCCCCCCGATAGAACTGCCTCCAATATGCCTACAGTCCATCTGCTGGACTACGTTGCCGGTAACGTGCGCTCATTGGTCAACGCGATAGAGAAAGTCGGTTACGATGTGGAATGGATCAAGGAGCCTGACGATGTTGCAAACGCAGAGGTCCGTATAGTCGACTGAGCTGATAGTCTTCGCACATATTGATGAGGCCCTTAGAGATTAATCTTACCCGGCGTTGGCCACTTTGGGTACTGTCTGTCCCAGTTCGCCGCTGGCGACTTCACCGAGCCAATATGCGCCCACATTCGGGCCGGGAAGCCATTCATGGGGATCTGTGTGGGGTTACAGGCATTATTCGAGGGTTCAGAAGAGAACCCGGCTGTTCCAGGATTTGGCATCATTCCCGGTCGACTAACACGTTTTGATGATTCCAAGAAAAGCGTACCGCACATTGGTTGGAACTCAGCCAACACATCAGGACCTGGGGACGGCGGTAGGAAATCTATTTACGGTCTTCGCCCTACGAGCAAATACTATTATGTTCATTCATATGCCGTCCCATATCGCGAAGGCGAATTGGAATCCCAAGGCTGGTCAGTTGCCACAGCAAGGTACGGGGACGAGGAGTTTGTGGGCGCTATCGCAAAGGAGAACATCTTGGCAACGCAATTCCATCCAGAAAAAAGTGGCGTCGCCGGGCTTCGCGTGCTCAAGGCTTTCCTTGATGGACGATTTTCAGAAGTGTTAGCGTTTACACCATCTGTGGCAGAGACGAGAGAGGGACTGACTCGCAGAGTGATTGCTTGTTTGGATGTTCGAACGAACGACGCCGGAGATCTGGTTGTAACCAAGGGCGACCAGTATGATGTTCGAGAGAAAGATGGGGTCAAAAGCGGTGGTCAGGTCCGGAACTTAGGAAAGCCCGTTGACTTGGCGCGAAGATACTATGAGCAAGGAGCAGACGAAGTAACATTCCTGAACATCACATCATTCAGAAACTGCCCTCTTGCAGATACACCCATGCTGGAGATTTTGAAACGGACGTCAGAAACCGTTTTTGTCCCGTTGACCATTGGTGGAGGGATCCGTGACACCGTCGACACCGATGGCACAAAGGTCTCGGCCCTAGACGTCGCGACGATGTATTTCAAGTCAGGGGCTGATAAAGTCAGCATTGGTTCCGACGCGGTCATAGCGACAGAAGAGTTCTACGCCGCTGGCATGAAGCTCTCTGGGAAAACGGCAATAGAGACCATTTCAGCCGCATATGGAAATCAGGCGGTCGTGGTCAGTGTTGACCCAAAGCGAGTCTACGTCTCAAGTCCGAAGGAGACACAACACCATACCATCCAGACGAGATATCCAGGTCCAAAAGGGGAGGAGTACTGCTGGTATCAGTGCACCATAAAAGGTGGTCGGGAAGGAAGGGATGTCGACGTGTGCCAGCTAGTGAAAGCGGTAGAGGCCATGGGGGCTGGTGAGATTCTACTGAACTGCATAGACAAGGACGGAACCAATAGCGGATTCGATTTGGAATTGATCAACGACGTAAAGCGCTCGATAACGATACCAGTCATTGCATCAAGTGGCGCAGGGAATCCGGACCATTTCCGAGAAGTCTTCGTGGAGACACCGACAGATGCCGCCCTCGGCGCTGGAATTGTGAGTGACTCAGTGCTAGGATTCTATCACCTGGCTTCAGCTGCTGATCTTGCCCCAGTTCCATCGCAACGAGTACACAGTTCAGCAGGTGAAGGAGTACCTGCAGGAAAAGGGCCTGTTGGTCAGACGATTTGAGGCTGAGATATGAGCCAGCTACATGTGTTGGAACACGGGAGCGAAGAGGGAAGGATGTGATCCTAGGGGAATATGTTGTAGGTGCCTCAGGAAGGTTACCATATGTTGATATAAGCCAGCATAAGGTACCTTAGTTTAGCGTGGAAATCCTCAGGCATAAAGTGACAACAATCCGAATTCACTCTGATAATTATGCTATCCTTATTCATCATTAATATTGTGGCCCCTTCACGGTCCTTACGAGTAGAAGCACTCACTG
>BCIG01000027.1:286695-492160 GCA_001599915.1 Symbiotaphrina buchneri
CCTTCACGGTCCTTACGAGTAGAAGCACTCACTGTGACCGTGCGCCACTGAACCATTGACAAAGGTACAACTGCGAGAATGGAAGGGTCATTGCATGGCCGCTTACTAATTAACACTCAGTCTCGCCTAACTTCCGTACCCAACGCGGCTCGGCGGCGCTCGGCGGCTCGGTGGTCACGGATACTTCAACCTTCCCACTTGTTCTCTCTTCTCTCTTCCCTACACCCCATCTACATCCATCAGTAAACCGCCCACCTCATCATTCTCATCATCCGGAGCCGTCGTTCCATCATCAGCAACACCTTCTCGCTGTCAGGAAACTTCTGCTTTCTCTTCAAAAGGTGTAGGAGTCCTGCTTCGGCTGCCGTCACTTGTGTCCGAGACCTCCGCCCTGTTGCTTTGCGACCGGTCGCCGAGTGACATAACCTTCATCTTCTTCTGAAGCGTGACTCGCGGCCGGACCTCTTTCAGGTGGTGGATTCTCGCTGAATGGGATCTGTGTAGCTTACAGGGACAAAGATCTTGCGTCTCACACTGTTGACAGAGTTGGACTTCTGACTGGGTGGATTGCACCAGGATATCAGCCTGTCTCATAAATCAGAGTCGTCTTCTTTTCCTGCAAACTCAGTATTGCCAGCCCTCCTGTATTCAGATTTTTGTTGGCCCATCACTTTTCAGTTGGTCAGGTCTATTGAGGCCGGTTTGAATGAAAGAAAAATCATCAGTTTTCACACCCTACTAAAGAGACTGCTCTCTGAACAACCTGTCTGTAAAGGACAAAGCCTTATTGCTGTTCTCAGCTTCCATATCTTGACCTGCAGACCGCACTGCCAAGGTGTCAGAGCACTCGGCGTCCGGTTCAGATCACCCAAGGTGACATCACCAACAACCTACAGCATCCACAGGCCTCATCGCAGGGAGGTGTACAGTCCAAAGGGATCCGACCATTTTTCGCCCTGTACCCGATCGAAGTGGCCGTCTGCGTTGGCGTGGTAATCTAACCCTTCACTCTCCAGCATGTCTTCTTCCGTATTTTTCAAATTCAAATCCCAAAAGGAACCTTCGCGCGTCACGTTCGATGGCACCGGCATATCGGTCTTTGAATTGAAACGATCTATTATCGAGATAAATCGCCTAGGCGACGGTTCAGACTTCGACCTGGCAGTGTACAACGAAGATACGAATGAAGGTAGGTCTATGCATTGGAAACCCTTTGTCTGGGTTACGCTCCGTGCTAATGCGCAGCATAGAGTACGATGATGATACCACAATTATCCCCCGCTCGACGTCGGTCATCGCACGTAGATTACCTCCTGCCAAAGCTGGGAGGGGGAGTGCAGCACGATATGTCTCCGGAAAGATGCCGGTAAATGCTCGGAATTCTTCCCGCGTGGAGAACCCGGTATCCAAACCCGCTGTTCAAGGGAAGGCCTCCTCGACATCCACTGGGTTATCGGAGATGAATGGAGCTCAAACCGAGGAGGAAAAGATTGCTGCTATGTTCAAGGCCGGAGCAGACCAATGGGAACAGCAACAGCAGGAGATGGCTCAGTATGTCGACCCCCAGCTGTACTCATGGTAAATGCAATCGCTAACTGATCTTAACTAGCGCAACACCGGTGCATAGAAGTGGACCTTTTAAAGGCAAACCTGCAAACGTTCCAGACCATCCTCCGCCTCCCGGTTATATCTGTTATCGCTGCGGGGAGAAAGGTATTTCACCATCTTCGCTATGTCTTATCAGTAGATGCTAACGTATATGCTCCGCCAGGACATTGGATTCAAGTCTGCCCAACCAATGACGATCCGAATTTCGATGGTCGTCCTCGTGTCAAACGTACCACTGGTATACCTCGGTCGTTTCTAAAGACTGTAGAAAGGCCAGCGGCGCTTTCTGGCGATGGAGCAACGGAGGATGTTCGTCAACCGTCTGGAGTGATGGTGAACGCTGAAGGCGAGTTTGTTGTAGCCGAACCAGATAAAGCATCATGGGAGCAGTATCAAGCCAAAACCAAGTTGTCTGCCGCTGCTCAAGCCGCAGCTGCAACGGGCAACAAAGAGCTGCAAGATCGAGGTCTTGAATGCCCGCTTGACAAGCGCATGTTTGTAGATCCCGTGAAGACGCCATGCTGTGGGACGACCTACTGCAATGACTGCATCACCAACGCTCTCATTGACAGCGACCTAATATGTCCCGAATGTCAGACTGAAGGTGTGCTGATTGACAACCTTATTCCGGATGAAGACGCTATCGCCAAAACCAAAGCTTACATGGAGGAGAAGGAAGCTCAGAAACGTGAGAAAGAGCAGGAAAAGCCAAAAAGCCCATCAACAAGTGCTGGGCATGCCAACAGCACCGTGACACAAGAGAAATCAAAATCCGCTTCACCAACGCCGCCTTCTGCTACGCCAGTCACAGCAAGTTCTGGTCCAGCGGCTGCTGATCCAAGTTCAAAAAAGCGTTCCGCCGATGAAGAACTCGAGAACAAACATATCCCGGCCGGGCCGGCGGCGATGCAGAAGCAGAAGTCCGCCCAGCAGGAGGGTTCGAAGACGAACAGCCAACCTAGCAACACAGCTCCTCCAACGAACGGGTTACCAAACAACATGGGCTTCAATCCGCAGGACATGTTTGGAAATATGTTCCCCGCTGGCGGCATGAACCCGATGGATTTCCAGGCTGCCAACAATTGGATGAGCATGGCTGGCGGGATGGGTCCTATGGGAGGCCCGATGGGGATGAACCCGAACATGATGATGGGGATGCCACCGGCTGGCTTCTGGGGCCCCGGATGGGGCAATCAAGGCGGGAGAGGATTTTCCCAAATGCCCAACGGGATGTACGGTGGCTTCCCGAGTGGCATGATGCCCAATGGGTTCAACAATCCAACGATGAATGGGATGGGCATGGCGGCAGGCATGGCGCAGCCGATGACCAACGGAGCGAGCATAGGCAACTTCCCGAATCAGCAGAAAACGGTGTTTGGCGAGACGCTTCCCAGCGAAGAAGACACGGCCTACTTCCGGAAGCCGGTCAATCCTCAGCGGCATCAGTCCAGGCAACGTAGGGTCAGGCCCAGTGATTACAGGGAGTTGTGAGTGATGGCCAATGTGTTTTTTTTCTTCAGGCTTGCATGATTGGCGAAGCATAGCGTAGGAGTTTGGTTACTCGGGAACTCCGGCCAGGAGCTTCATGGTTCCCGCGGGTTCTGGGGAAACTGGGAGTTTGTTCTTCCGGGCCTGATTGATTATTGGAGTTGCAGGTGTTTACAGCGGCATCAGCTCCCTTACCTACTTAGGTAGTTGCCTCGCATCTTGAGGTACGGAATAGGTCATCGTCGGCATTCTTGATCTTTTCTTGTCCGTGCAAAGAGCAGTTGATAAAGAGAAGAGAAATGAAAACAGAAACACCTCTTTCCAAGCTCCAAGGATGATGACAACGTGCATTGTGCAAAAGTAAAGCAAGATTATCGGCGCCTATCCTCTATCATCGTGATTCGAATCGTTTGATCATAATTGTTACAGCCCCTTTGTTTTCCTGTTTACCTTACGACACCGGGGCCTACCTACTCGTATGGAGGTATCATTGTTCTTATGGCAAGGTGGAAAGGTACCTTGGCTAAGGTACCTTGTGGGAAGTACGAATAGGTCTTAGCTGACCGGTTAGTCCAGAATCTTCCTCCAGTTGTACACCGTGTACTAGTGTAGCTTTGTACGAAGTATTCGTAACTTTGAGCCATCTCCACCAATAAGATTCACGATCAGCGTCCAGTGCCCAATCCCCACCCAACCGCTAAATCCCTTCGCTCGTCCGCTCTTCTTCTCGTCCTCTTCCCTCCTCTTCACCACCCAACCTGCCTTATCACACAGTACAACACTCACAACTCAACGTTATTCGGACTCCGTACTTCCTTTGCTATCGATCCGTCATTCTCCACACTCGAACCTCATTATCCGCGGCCGTACTCATCAAGCACTCAACTTAATCGCTCCGGGATCATCCATCCACTCCGCCTTTCGCTAATCAGGCTTATTCGGGTCATTTCCCGCGCGACTTTCACCGCTTCGATATCGAATCCTCCAAAGACCGCAGCTGTGGCATCTCTGCTCAATGGCGAAACTATCCGGTAGTAGTAGTAGGATGAGTAGTAGGAATCAACAACTCGAAGCCGCTGCTCGCCCCAACATCCTCGCCAGCTGCTATGTCGTCCGATCTGACACCGGGGCCCTGAAGGGTTTCCACTACTCCACTACCGGGGCCGGGGGTAAGTCTAATCAATCAACGGCGCCTGAACGCGCCCCTTCTCCATCGTCTGATGACGCTAACGGTGTCCTATAGGGGCCCAGTGGCGTTCCTGAGGTCAGCTCGGGAATACCTTCACCCCCGCAGAGTCCCCCCCTCGCCGCCTACACCGTCGGGCAAGAGCTCTCCTATGCCGGGAAGAGCCGGGCGCGTAGAGGGGGGGCTGCGTACACCATCCGGGAAGAATGTGAGAGATTCTTCTGCGATATACTGAAGGCAGCTTTCTTTGGTTTAGAAGGAAAGCCGCTGAGGAAGGCATCGCTAGCGATGGGTGCGCATCATCACTCTCCGCCGGAAGAGTTTGACGACTCGACCGAAGGAGAAGTGCGCGATTGGATCGAGCTTTGGGATTATGTCGGGGACCTGAGGTTCAGAGGGTTCGTCGCCGGTGAGGACGACCAGAAGACGCTGTTCGTTTTCTTCGATAGATCTGTCCTGGGGAAGGACCTCAAGCAAGGGTATGTCCCTGTCTCCCATTGGAAGCAGATCTCCAATGACGTCCACTTGTCTAACTGAGAATCCTAGGCTCATGGCGCTGATCGAGCTTGCCTCGCACCCGGCCTTGGATTGCTGCCGGCTGGTAGCATGCCTCGACCGGACCTTCCCCTCGGAAGATCTTAAAGGTCTGATGAAAGATCTGGGCTGGATCGGCTTTGAACTTACCACCTTGGAACCTTGGGGAAGCCCTAAAGATGTCGTCAGTCCGAGGTGGCTCTTTTTGAGCATGGACGTGTAGTCTTTCGGTGCCTCGCGTCTTGCGAGACGCTACATGGCACCATTTTCGGATCCGTACATACCGCATATCTGTTTGTCTCTTGGTGATGGTGGTCCGCCTTGTTTTGAGTTGGTCCCTTTCTTTGACTATTGGTCTGGCAGCCTCGTCCACTGTGTATGGCGGGGGAAAACCTTCTTGTTGACGCAAGTTCTGTTGTTCGCTGGATTGGCCTGCAAATAGTCATTTGGATGGTCCTATAGGTTCATTGGACCTGGGTCGTGGGCCCATTTGTACGTAGGGAAGAAGGTGTCCTGTATCCAGAATCGGCGCAACTGTAATAATTTCAAGTCCATCGTGCCGATGTATATTATCTAGCCTTCGGGCAGATATGTGCGCTTCCAACAGGGCATTTGCATTAGCTCCTTCAGTCTTGTATAACCCTACACGAACCTCGCTGGGGCGAGGCTGTACTTCACGGGTGTCTTCATAGATGCCTAGGTACCTAGACAACAGTAGCTTCGTACGAATGATGGGTTTTATTGGCTGATAATAAGACTGCTAGCCTCCGTCTTGTCGCCGTCCCGTCTCCCCGCCGGTCAGCCGACAGCCGGAAGAGAGGGAGCGAGCATCTAGATGTCCACTAGATGCCCAAAGCTCCCCAGCAAGACAACACACCACTCGGCACAACCCTGTGATTACCAACTCTCACTCCGTCTTGCCCTCTTACTTCGTTTTCCGTTCCTATCTCACTATCACCCTGACTCCCATCCTTTCTTCTGGAACGCCTTGCGTTCACCAGATATCCTCTCTAAGTCTACTTTGTCCGAGCTTCCCGCGGTACAAAGGGCGGGGCACTTCGCCCCTGCTATTCTACAGCGAAGTCTTCTTCTCTTCACACGCGACAGGGCCCGGAAAGAGGCAAACAATCGGAGAAGATGGTCTTCAACGGTCGCCAGAAATCGCCCCTGCTCTTTCCAATCTACCTTCTTCCGCCCGTTCCCTTTCGTCGCAGGAGCTCGTCTGCCCAATCCGCCAGTGAAGCGTCTACCACCTCTCCTTCATCACCCCCCACATCACCCTCATACTTGTCTTCACATACCTCTCGCATTCGTTGCTCACGATGTGCCGCCGACCTCTGCTTCACCGACCAAATCATCAGCAAGGGTTTCACTGGTCGCCATGGGCGTGCCTATCTTGTGTCCCCAGAGCCCAACACATCTGCTGCCTTGCGTTTACCGAATGTCAACACATCTTCAACTATTCCGAACACCCACACCCACAAAGCTGTGCCCCGTCAGCTAGTGACCGGTGCGCATACAGTTAGCGATGTCAGCTGTTCCTTGTGCGGCAGCGTCCTGGGCTGGAAATACATCTCCGCCGAGGAGGAGAGTCAGCGGTACAAAGTGGGCAAGTACATCCTGGAGACGAGAAGGATCAGTACCAGCTCTTGCTGGGAACGCGACGAGGAATGTGATAGCCCTCCGGTACACGAATTACCTTCAACATACTCAAGGACTGGAGCCCTCCGATGGGCCGAAGACGCGGTTGAATTCGACAGTCAAGATGAAGATGAGTGCGAAGATCTCTTTGCTGGTATATGGAGTCCTGCGCTCGCCACCAAGCGGCGGCGTGGCCGGCGGTTCTCTCGAGGGACTGCCTCAAGTTACACCTCTCACAGGGTGAGCGGCGAGGACAGCATCTAGCTTCGAGATGGGAGATATTGCTGCAGCCGATGAGATACGACGCACTATTTTACGACGGAATGGTCATCACGATGGCTGGCGATATGGACAAATTGCATGGTGCTGGTAAGCTACATAAGGGGTTGCTTGGGTTGCTAATGATTTCGGTGCATCGGTCTTTCAATGCTGGGGATTAATTACGGTAGATGAGGCGAGTCCGATCCTCAGGCGATACCCCGTTGATGCTCAAAGATGCGACTACTCGATTTAAGCTCTGCGTTTTGAGAACATAATGACAATGCTGTTCGCCCATGGCCGTCGTTCACCGTATGCTGCGCTATGCTTACGAATTAATGCCGATGCCCGGCCCAAACTACCGGATCAGATGCATTTCCAGCTGCTTTTGCCCCCCGAGTTCGAATGGTTGCGGCCATGCCTGACATGCAACTTGTCTTCTACCTTGTGGACAACCTTCTTCAACGTCCCCTCGTGGACTTCCTCCAGGTCATCATCACTCCCTGCTTGACCGGTTGCAACAGCATCGTTTCCGTAATTAGGGGCTGCCTCCTCTCCGTTGGAGATGTCCACGGGCCCCTCCTTGCTTGCTGGCCGTCGATGGAGGAAGTGCGGCACATGGTAGACATGGTCGTGCAACCGCTCCCGTCTCCGCCCCTCATCGACGAAGGATGCATCCAGGACCGGCTCTTTGCCCGTTGGATTGCCGAAGCTGTCCGCAGCTAGGATTGCTTCAGGGTGAGGTAGGGTCGTATTTCTGTCTGCCAACACGAAGCAGTAGTGGGGTCAGCTTAGTTCCGAGGGCCTGGCCGAGGAGCTGGCCGACAGCAACATTTGCGTGGCCAGGCTGTAGACGCACGTACCTTCTGAAAGTGGTTCAGGAAAGCCGGTATCCCGCTTCGGCTTCTTTGGTTTCTCCGTCTCTTCTACAGGCGGTTGGACCGCGGCGTTGCCGGTGCTGGTTGGCATCTTGTTGGGAATTCTGGAGCCGAGCAATGAAGATATTGATATCAGATATGCGGGCGCTGAAGCCGATCGGACAGAGCAAAGTCGTTACTGTCAATTAAGGGCAGAATGCAAGCGCTGGATGGTGTGTACAGCCGCGGCCCGCGCAGTTGTTTAGGATGATGTTAGGCAGGGTTGTTTGTGGATTATGCCGAGCGGCTATAATGTACAAATTACCATGTCCGAGTAGGCAGAAGGAAGCTCTGTTGCCCAGCAGCTGCCAACCCAAAGCGAGAGGGGAAGACTGCCAGAGTCACGGCTGCCTCGGGAAAAAGGTCCAGATTGCAGAGTAACTGATCGAATTCATGGAAGCCATGCACGGCCCCGCAGCCATACGTAAGGGACGCATACCAAGCTTTGATCAGCTGCCTGCTAGTGAAAGCTTGACCTTCCCGCCGCTTCACCAGATACAGTAATTATTCCTGTGGTTTCCCCAGTCATTCAAGACTCATCCCTTTCGTACTCTACGAAGAAAATATAGCACACAGCAAGCAATGATTTGCTCGCTGGAGATGCCCCACTACCTCAGACTCTAGAACGATTTGATTCGGCGGCCCGCGCAGAAACGAATGCTCCTAATTGCTATCTGTATCTGCTGACTCCAGATGGGCCACTCAGACATCGATCTACGGGAAAATGCAAACAAAATCCACCAGCTAAGTAGTAGCTACAAAATAAAACGCAAGTGATCGAATGATGAATTGACAACGGACACGCATGACCCAGCATGGCAGGGCCCTTGCGCTGGCCTCTGCTTCCGTCCAGAAAGCCAACATGAGCCCCCCAGTGATTATAACATGTATGTAGCAATAATACCAAACCCACAAGCGCCATGCCAACAGATAGCCGCGGTCGCGTCCCTCATTGCGCCCAGGCGTGAGAAAGGGCTTTTTAGAAGGCGACCCCTCATTTGAACTCCATCATAGGCAAAGTCGGTTGTCGGCCGAGGGAAGGCAACCCCAGATGGCCGTTCTCAGGACTGACGCTCCGGCCGTGACCATACCCCATTGGTGCTGCGGAACTCACAAGTCCTATTCGGTCCTGGGAATTAGCGCCGGGGCCATTAGACCGAACTCTAGCAGGTGCCCATCGCCCGTGCTTTGGGGCTTCGGAGACACTGGGAGTCTTCTCTGGGTCGATCAATAACGAGTTACGAGCATCAAGTGGTGTCAGGTCATCAAAATCTCGAAGTTTTTCTGCACGTCGATCAGCATTTGCATCTATGACAGTCTTTGAGGATACTTACCAGCCTGCTTGCGCCGCCGCAGATGAGGGTTTTCTTTGCAGAGCACGATGAGTGCATTGATGGCAATCAATATGGCTAGAATTCCGGTCAGGGCGGATTGCACGGCGATCAAAACTATCCCTGTGATAGTCTTGGTGCTCTGAGAGATGCCCAATTGGTCCACAAACACGAGGATGCAGACGACGGACAGCACTCGAACCACCTGAATGACGATGTTGATCCAGTTCCCTGCTTTGGTGGCATATGGTCGGTTCCAGATAAGGAGAAGGAACATCAACGACTCGAGGATCAGTTGTCCACCGGTCTGGAAGAGGCCATGGCCGTCGCCACCAGCGATGACACAGCCCTTTGCGAACATGTAGATGATGGAAGGGATAAAGATCCACCAAAGGTCCTTCTTGTATTGGTCGTAGAAAAGGCTGTATCTCCGCCAGGTCACTTCATCCTCATAGAGCAACGATGCATCGCCTTGCATCTTCCGGTACTTGTGTGCCAGCTGCCAGATGCGGAAAGTGAACCCAAACAAGATTGCCGTGAAGACCCCGAGCGTGACACCTGCGAGGACCTTGGCCGCCCATGAATCACCGTTCGTGAACTGATACACACAATACATGGTCCAAATGCCATAGAGCGTGAGTATCAAGTTCGTAATGGTGCGAGCCAGTAGGCCCCAGTAACGCTTGCGGAACCCGGTCAGCTTTTTGGGGAATGAGCCAAAGAGGGCCCATGTCTCTAATATGACCTTGAACAACAGGATGCCGACGGTGATGGAAGCGACAATAATCGCAAACACCAGCAGGACGGTCATGAAGGTATTCGCCTGAGGGATGGTGAGTTCTTCGACGAACGCTTGAATTCCTTGAACGACATGCATCACGGTGCCATTGTCGTCGCTGCTTGTGCTGTTGACTGTGGTGCTGGTAGCTGTAGCCCCGCTCTGGCCAGGCACTGCCACTTCCGTCCCATTGATTGATGTAGATATGTCGCGGACACCCAGAGCGTGGCGGTACCAAGAAGCCAAACCTCGTCTCTTCAAAGTTGTAGGCGACGATGAGCTGGTCGTGTTCGCATAGACGAGGGTAGCATTTTTTAAATAGTCGTAGCTGTCATCGGTGATATTGCCCCCAGTGGTCGCCCTGAAGTTGTCGATAGACGTTTGGACGCCGGACCAGGGGACCAATAGACCACTGAAAGCAAAGTTCTGCGTGAAGCTCCGGTAGACAGAGGGATAGTTCACCGAGAGCATGCCACTCATTGCTATCGACTGGAAGAAACCGAAGGTTTGCCCAAAGCTTGGACTGGGTGCCACAGTGCCGGCCGCCGCACCACCAGCTGACAGTCCAGAAAGGACCAAGGAGCTGCCAGCTATACCGGCTGCGACGTAGGACAAAGCGGGGACCGCAAGCGTCTTGCCATTACTAAAATCCGCAGATACGCAGGAAAGTTTGTCTCCACTGTCTGCAGCCAGGAGCTCAATGACCACTTCACCTTCCAGGTTGGGTATCGAGAACGCAATGGAAGGTATCATGCTGGCATATTGTGCTGGAATGGACTCGGATCCTTGAGCAGCAAAATTACCGGCAGGCACTGCATTCAGTTTCAAGTCAGCCACCAACGAGTCAACTTGTCGTGGACATTCGAACTTACGTGGACAAAGTTCTGGCACCAACGTATCCAGTTCACAAGGATCGAAAGCTTTGGAGTACACCTGTTTGCCGTAGACGCTCACCGTCAATGAAGCGGTAACGTTCTGGACCTCCTGGCTGGTGCCAGAAACGTCGAACACGACAGTGCTGTCGGATCGGTTATACTGTACATCCACATTCTGGACTGTAACTGTAGGGTTATCTATACAGGCCGAAAAGCCTGTGCTGGTAAGTAGATCCGAACTCAGGACTCTGGCCGGCAGAGTCGTGAGCCAGATACAGGCCACGAGCGAGATATAAAAAGAGCGTGATGATCCCATTGTGCCGGACCGCTACGTGGTGCACTTCCCCCTTTCCACCCTTGGTAGCTGTCTCCCACTTCCGAGCTGTAGCTGGCGTGTATCTTCCAACGAATTCAATACATTTGAAAAAATGTTTTTATAGTGTCTGTCTCCTGTTGGACGGCGGGGGTTATAACGATTGAGTGGTTGATGATAGCCAGATGAATGTTGGACGACGGCGGAGAGATGTACCAGAGATGGGTATAAGACAAGATGCTGAGACAAAAAAAGAGTGGAACGCTTTGCTGCAACGCTATATGCTTTGACTGATGCTGTAGAGAGTGAAATGCCGGAGTTACGTAGATATGATAATAGGGACTGTATGCGGACGGGATGAGCAAAGCCAGTAAAAGGAACGATGGAGGTTGTGAACTGGAAAGCTGGAAGGAAGGAAGGAAATGAGGGAGAGCGTAGAGCTGCAGGGATGGTGGTTTTAGACCAAAGGAGAGACGAGACAAGATGAACATGAAGCGGCGAAGCCAGGGACTCGACGAATTAGGAGTTACGGATGAGCACCTTCCATTACCATTATTGGCCAAGACAGGGGGTATGAGACAGGGGTTCAAGCTCTAGTACAAGCGGAGGAGTAGCTACGAAGTAACCCATACGCGCAAGTCCACTTTGACTTTTACCCTTTACCCTTAGTTATTGTTCTTATCCTCGTTTCGTACCTTGGATAGTCTCTTCTGAGTCCTGACAGTTGCGCCATTACTTCAAAATAATATGAGATGAGGACGTAGGTCGAAGGTCGTCGCCGCCTGGGATTCTGTCCAAAGGGAGCTGGAGCTGGAAACTCGTATCGCTGCTGTAAGTGCTACCCCGTAGCGCCTCCAAAAGAGCAACAGACAGCCAATAAACGGTCACCCGTAGTTGCAAGCCACCCGCCGTCCCTGACACTACTATCCCTTGTACCCACAACCGATTACGACTAGGTACTGTAGGTACTCGTACTTCACTCCTTAGCTAAGGTACCCGTAGCTGCATTTGATCCAGTACGGTAAACGGGTATGGTACTCATCCCCGGAGCTACGACGACTCGTCGCAGCTCGAATGTTGTGGTCCTTCTGGTTCGAGCATTGCACACGACTCTCAATGTAGAGGACTAGTAGTAGTATCCATATCTCGCCTTCCTTTTTGACATGTACAACTGCTTCCACAAAGCGAATGCTACCGGTGCCGCCATTTCCGTGTTCAGTTTTCTTCAACATCATCGTCATGATATCCTTGCTTCTAGCAACAGATATGGAATTCACATTAATCGTGGACAGGATAGGAAGTTATATGCTGATATCGTCATAACCACTGCTGGACCACCCCATGCCAAAAGCATTGCCTAAACTCTTCAAACTCCAGCCAAGCCTCAGAAAGAAAACACTTAGAACACCGACTCCCTGACCTTGCCCTTCCGGATGTTGATATCGTACTCAACCCATCTCGCTACCGACCTCCTTCCCGCCGGCACAAATTGTCCCGGATTCATCACATGGCATCCTTCGTACGTCACCGTGAAGGCCGGGGCGTCGACGTCCGCCAGTACCATGGCCGTTGGCAGCGGATACAGTTGCAAAGCATTTGCATAATCCCACAGAACCGGGCGCGTCGATAGCGGGAACGGAGATAGATATCCTTGGTCCAAGATCGTCTTGACAAGCTTGCGTGCGGTGCGGACGTCGTTAGAAAGCATACCTGCCTCACCATCGGCGCCGGTATTAGGCTGCTGGGATTCAGCTTCTTGCACTTCTGCGTCAACCTCCATTACAGGTCCATTTCGGTCAGGCATTTCGCCGTCCGCCGTCTCCGGCTCGTTGTTGGCTCCTGACATGACGATGTCTTCCTCCACTGCTTCCGTTGTGTCTGGCTTCGACTGATTGAACCGAACCGCATTCCGACGCAGCCTGCCCAGGACATCGTCGCGGAACAGGACCAACTCATGTATTGGGCCGAAGAGGCTGAGTCGTGATGGGTTGGTTGTCCATATAGCTTCACCGGTGGGTTTCCTCCCTGTGGCTCTTTCTGCTTCAGCTTGCGCTACCGCAAACGCCCGCTTTATCCGGGAGGTGAAAAGTTCAGGAACCCCTTTGCGGGGAATTGCTGTAGCCGCTCCCGCAGAAAATGCCGACGCCCAAGGGTCATTGTCGCCGGGAACGAAGATGAAACTCGAATTTTGTAGCAGGGAAGGATAGTCGGAGAGGACCGCCGCCAACGAATCGAAGTATTCTTTATATTCGATGCTACCGCCGCTGCCACCGCCTGCCATGACTGCATGTCGTACAAAGTTGCCCAGGAATACGAAGGCCATTGGCGTGCTTGCTTCGGATTCTACCGCATAGGTACCGAGGACTTTCCGGAGCGCTTCCAATATTTTCGGCCGATCCAGGTTGACCTCCCCTATGATGACAATTCGAGCCCGTCCTTCCTCCGTATCCTCGTTCGCGGCTTTGGCTAGGATCCTCTGCTCCATCCTCCGCATCCTGGACCCCATGGCGCGCTCGCTGCCTACCCCCAGAAAGTCGACCCACCCAAAACCTCCGCCTGCTGGTAGAGACGAGTCTGTGGCGGAGCCTTTGATGCCTAGGGAGGCCTCTCTGCGTTCACAAGGCGGTCCGCCAATGGAAAAAGCGATGAATTTCCCGCCTATTGTGCCGCCCACTCCACCGGTTTCACCCAGTCCTCCTCCATTCGAACTATAATCTTCTTCGTAAATTCCGTCAACCAAGACAATCATCCCTGGTGTGAACCAAGCGCCATCTTCAGGCACATCCTTAGCGTGTTGTAGATCGAGTGAAATGCTACCGGTCAAGTCGGTTAGGGCGAGCTTTCCGGTTGGTGACATGATGAGCATTGCCAGCAAAAGGTGACTACTTCCACTGCGGCCCAGTAGATTGGCAATTGGAGTCAGCTTGTATGACTGCTGGGAGATGGGTATGTTAGAATCTGCTCGTTGCAATGTCCTTTTCTTCATGCCGAACGTAGGTGTCTGAAATGCCTCGTTCCGAAGTAGACGTTGATGTACGAGGTTATAACGATTCCTAAACAGATGAGTTGTATGAGCTGCCGGAGAGAAGAGAGAGCGTGGCAAGGTGGACCTTGATATGTCATTAGCATTCGCTCAACAGAGGGTCCAAGGTATCGTTCACTTTTCGAAATGCTTTTTTGCAACATTGTATACAAGCCTTGGCTGCTCGAATCCCCCGATCATGGTAAGCCACCTTCTGGGATCCAATCCCTCCTCTCGCTCGTCATCGTCATCGACATCCAGGGAGGATATGCCCAAGCTTGTCTGACTATCCTCCCGCCCCAGCAGTCCAGGCCTGCCCCGGACATCATTCGGCAACACGGTTCCAGCGTCACTGTCCAGGGCAAAACTGGATTGCCTGCTAAGGTTCCGGGATTGCACCACTCGCCCGCCGACCATGCAGCCCTCTATGTTCTTCAAGATGTGTGCTAGGTCGTCACCCTCGCCAGCGACGATGACTCCACCGCCATTCTTCTTCCACATCCTCGCCGCCTCTTCCAATACCTTTTCCGCAAGGCCTTCCTCTCTCCATCCTGATCCGCAGTGCCTGCCTATAAAGCTAGCCAGCGCCTGAAGTGCCGAAGATGTTAGGGTAAGATTGTGTTTCTTTGTGAACACCCGGAATGCGACTGGTCGGAGCGTCGGTGGAGGTAGTAGGACAGGGAGGACGGTAGAATTGGAAGCATGGTGTGTAGTCGTTGGGCTTTTGACAGGGTGTACTGGAGTGCCAAAAGCAGGGGAAGAGGATGGTATCGGATTCGAAGGTGCAGAAGTCAGGTTGGGTTGGAATATGGGCGCAGTACGCGCATGCGCTTGATTTTGTCGGCTCATAATAAGTGCTGGTCGACCAAGAGAGAGAAAGGTTCAATTGCACGGGTCAATTGTTAGATCGACCTCATTGCATCTTCATGTTTGGCGGCGGTTTATCTCCCATGTAAATTGTTGTACATGCACGGGGTAGCATCTCAAATGGCCCGTCACGCTTGGAGTTGGTGGACGCGCCCTGGCGCCTCGGCACGCGTTCGGTCACAGCGCGTGTGCAGGCCTGCGCACGACGTACAGAGACAACGAGTGGGTTTGGCCTCCAGACTCAGTTCAAAAATATCCTTCCATCTCCCACTCTGTTCAACTTGCGCCCGGACGGCTTTCACCAAGACTTTCCTCTTCCTGGTCCGCAGCGTCACAGATCCACGATATACTCCGTAATTGGCTTGTCGCAAGTTGACGCAGAACCCATCTGGACCACTCAGGCTGAAATCCAAGGCTTCTTAGCTCTCAGCAGACCCGAGGGCCTTTGCGATGACGGAAGTTACAACTGCCCCAGCTGCCAGTGACCAGCAGACGCAGCTCGCCGAGCTCTGCGCTCAGGCTACCTTGCAGTATTCCATCAAGAATTATGCTGCCGCTGCCGAGCTCTACGCGCAAGCTACAGAACTGCAGGCCCTCATCAACGGCGAATTAGCCACCCAGAACGCAGATCTACTATATCAGTACGGGAGGTGCTTATATCACGTCGGAGTGAGCAAAAGCGACGTGCTAGGCGGCAGGGTTGCTGGGGAACAGGACGCAGACAAAGGCGAGAAACCAGTGAAGAAGGCGGGGGGAAGTTCAAAGACAGCGGCGGACCAGACTACAAACGGGGAAGACCGTATCGCAGAGGAGGTGGTCACACGAGCTGTTGAAGAGAAGGACAGCATCGATGCAGAGAAGGAGAAGGAGGCCGTGGCGAACAAGCCATACTTCCAGTTCACCGGGGACGAGAATTTCGATGACTCTGAGGATGAAGAGGGCGAGGGAGAAGAGGCCGGAGCTGAAGAGGAGGAGGTGCAAGAAGATGACTTTGCCAATGCCTACGAAGCGCTTGATCTCGCACGGGTACTATTTGAGAGGAGGATTGAGGAGCTACAAGGAGAGGATAAAGGGAAAGGGAAGATTGGAGAAGAGTCGGATCAAGTGAGACAACTCAAGGAGCGCCTGGCGGACACACGTGATCTACAGGCGGAGATATCTTTAGAGAACGAACAGTTTCCAAACGCAGTCACGGACTTCAAAGCTGCCTTGGTACTGAAGCAAGGATTGTTCCCGAAGGAATCAAGCCTCATCGCGGAAGCGCATTACAAGCTGTCGCTAGCACTAGAATTTGCGTCGGTCACTACACAAAAGACGGAGGATGGCCAGCCCGATGACAGCAAGGACGCCACAGTCGATGAGGCCATGCGGGAAGAAGCGGCCAAGGAGATGGAGGCGGCGATACAAAGTTGCAAGCTGCGGGTCAAGCAAGAAGAGTCGCAACTGGCCTCAGGAGACTCCAAGGAAGGCAATGACAAGAAGAAGAAGGTCACGCAGGAAAGCATAGACGACGTCAAGGAAATGATTGCAGATATGGAACAGCGGGTAAGTCCTGCTCGCCAAACTAAAAGGAGAAGCTGTTGACCCCAATCCAGCTCGTCGAGTTACGGAAAGCCCCCATGTCAGTCGCGGGTGCAACTGGACCTGCGGGTGCACCCGATGGTACAGATCCTTTGAGCGGCATTCTAGGCTCCATTCTGGGCGAGTCGCCGGCTGCACAGAAAGCCCGGATCGAGGAAGCAACCAAGACGGCCAACGACCTGACCGGGCTCGTCCGAAAGAAGAAGCCTGCTGCGGACGAGAAGCACGCAGCGACAGACCTGCCGCGTGAGAACGGCGTGAACGGACAGGCGCAGGGTAAGCGCAAGGTGGAGGTCATGGACGAAGGAGAGGATGTCCGGCTGGGCAAAAAGTCCAGGGCCGAGTAGTGGAGAATCGTGACCAGAAAACTAGGAGAATGTTTCTCATCAAGGGTTGAGGCGCACTGGCGTTTCGGGGACATAGGTTCTGGCATCAGGACGGCTTACTACCACTTAGATCTAATGGCCCTTTCCTGAATAGCTAGGGAGAGAGGCCCGGCGTTGGAGATGGCGCGGCCAAAGAATGCAAATACATCTAATTCATTATGAGGCCAAAAAGAAAAGGCGTCTTGGGTCTCAATCTGGCTCCCCAGTGGCCCATTGGTATCTTGAAAATTATCATGAATCTGAACCTGCAAAAAATATCTGACATAATCAAGCATCAGAGCCCCAAACTCCGTCTATATAGCCCAAGCACTAAATTGTAAGACATGAATAACAACGGAATGGTTCTGACCACTTTATAGTATGATGCAGAGGGATATCGTCGCCACCAACACCGACCAGCCAGCGAACATAACACCGCGAGCAGGCGCGGCGCTCTTAATAACGATATTGCGGCCCATGTACCATTGGCCAAGCTGGGTCAGCGTCCCGGTGTTGGTGAGGAAGGCTGCATTCGCGCCGACGTTCGAGACATTGGCGCGGAAGGCACCAAAATACGAGTAATGCGTGATGTTGCTGGTGAGGGACAAGGTCAGTATCATCTCAACGTTATAACCGCGTCAGAACTCACTCATTGCCTTCCATATAGTCTATCGTTTGATTAAAGAACGCCTCGGTATCAGCCAGCGTCTGGTCCGGGTATCCATACTCGGTCACCCAGACAGACATGTTGGGATACGTGTTCTGCACTTGCTCCAGGTGGGAGACAAAACCCTCGTAATTGCCGTACCAGTGGACGGGGATGAAGTCGGCCGAGCAGTTTCCATTGCATGCGGTGAAGAATTCTTGCAGCCAGGTCCAACCCGAATAGCCGCCCGTCACTGCCGGGGCTCCTAGCTTGATGCCTTGTTGTGCCAGAGGGGCAATCTCTCGCACCCATGTCTGGGCGGCGAGGGTCGGGTCCACGTTGCTGCCTCCACTGTCGACACCGTCGGGCTCATTGAAGCTCAGCACATAGCTAATATTGAAACCTTCTTGATTCTGCGCCTGGACGGTGCTCACGAAGGATGTGTCCGAGGTGCTGGGGGGCGCGCCCCAGAGCATGGGCACGAACTGGAAGCTGCTGTTGTCTGAATACTGCACCGACGGGGTGGCGCCGTAGTTGTAGTACCAAGACAGGTCGCCTTCCTCCCAGATCCTGTAGTCGTTCGGGAAATCCGAATCGGGGACAAAGACGAGTCCTCGTTTGGAAGAGGCGGCGGCTAGGCCGATGAGCGCCGCAGCCGCACTGTAGAGAGAGATCGGGCCCATTTGTTTGATGGCGTGATCGATCAGGGGCTTTGTCGCCAGCAATTTATGCAACGAAAAGAACAGTACCCTAGGAAGAGCCGACGGGCTCACTGAACAGACACGACGCAAACACAGAGATGTCTCTCCATCTATCAATCAATGACGGGCAGGCGTTGGATACTGTTTGGTTTGCTGTCGGTGTACAGGATGGAGGAAGGGAAAACGAAGGAAGAAAAAAAGGAAGAGAAAAGGTCCGGTCCAGGGTGTTTGCAGGAACAAAATGAGCTGAGAGTAGGGTGCGAGGCAAGCAAGGCTGTGTGTACGGAGTGTTTTCGTGGTGTGGGTGCATTCGAGGGTCCAGACTGACAGGCACGCACACCCTACACCGAGGGAATCATGACATGTCGCACAAGAGCACAAGCTTGTTCCGGACGGAGAAGGACGAGCCATGGCCCACCAGCTCGTTTCCACGGTTTCGTCGGTGCTTTGCCTGAACCATCGACGGCAAACACACCGGAGATTCCATCTGGACTGCGTCTGGTATGTGTCCGGTACTTGGAGTATGCGCTTGGTGGAGACAACAACTCGCCGGAGTGGGCATAGTGGCCATGATGGGCGGGTGCCAAGTCGTGATAAGCATTTTGAGCCATCCGACGAAAATGGGGGTTTAGGGTAAGTGCGATAAATGCCAGGTAAAGTTGGGACGCCTGAAGTAGAAAGTGGTAAGGTGAGGATTGGCACTGGGTGTCTGGAACTTCTTCTAACTTTCGCACTTCCTTCGTCCCTTTCCCTTTCCGTTTCCCGTTTCCGTTTCCGCTCGGCTCATTCCTCCCTAAATCCTAAATACCCCCTACAGTACCGCCAAGAACCGCACGTGGAGAGCCGGTAAGCAAGCCAGCGAACCAGGGCAGACAATGCCGATACCGAAGCCACCACCACTCCACGAACGACACTGTACAGGCCACTGAGGGCGCAATGCACAGGGCAATCTACAGTCCGGGCTATACTTTGACCCCGGATGTGGCGCACGAGACTAGCAATAAGAAGGGAATCATAGAGAAGAGAGAGCAAAAATTCTCCGCAGATAGGTTGGCCAGTGGCACTAGAGCACTTTCAGATTTCTTTTTTTGGACTATGGTACAGCGCATGAGGTCCAGATCAGCATCCGAAGCTATGAAATCCTCTTACCCATGAGGCATATGTGTGGAGAAAAACCAGGACAAACGCAGAGGGAAGAAAACCGAGAGATCGGCCTCCAGACTCCCACCAACGGCCAGGACCTAGACCTAGCCCTAGCCAGACAATGGACCGCTCAAAGCAAAGCCAATGATTGACCTGCGCCCAAAACGAAGATTGGAGCCAAGCAAAGAAAGGAGAGGGCAATCGAAAGAGATATTAATAATTATTGAGAGGCCCGGACCAAGATACCGGATGCTAGCGCCTCCCATATGGATGGAACCCAACATGACCGCCTCTGCCGCCTCCCCTGTAATTCGCCCCAGGTTTACCGGCGTTCTTAGGTCCCGTCGGCGCATTCGCAGGCGGGGCGCTCTGTGGGTTAGGGGTCACTCGGTTCTGTTGTGGCGTGGCCCCTCGTCCCGCTGCAGCCCCTTGTCCCGGAGACATCTGCCGCCCATACCCGCCGCCCGGTACGCTGCCGCCGCGAGGGCCCGTTGGGATGTTGGGCTGTGGCACGTCGTCGTACATGCCCTCCCACGATGTCGGGCCGCCTTGTCCATAGCCCTGCTGGAAGCCGCCCGCTTGTCCTGATCGCCGTGCTTGCTGTTCCTCGTATTTCCGCTGCTCGAACATTTGCTGCTCGTATGCATTGTAACCCGGTCTAGCAGCCGCACCGCCAGCGCCAGCGCCAGCACCGCCGCCGACATTAGCGACTCCTCCCCCTCCATTGCCCATGGCTCCGCCCATGGCTCCGCCCATGCCTCCACCCATGCCTCCACCCATGCCTCCGCCCATGCCTGCCCCTCCAAAGGCCGCTGGACCTTGCTGCTGCATTTGCTGCTGCATTTGCATTTGTTGCTGCATCTGCTGCATCATTGCTGGGTTCATGGCTTGGGGCCCAGGGCTCGGGGAATTGGCCGTCGGCGAACCAGCCTGTTGCATGTTCGGTCCGCCTTGGCCTCGACCCATGGCTTGCATCATTGCCATCTGCTGCATCATCGCCGGGTTCATACCTCCCATACCTCCCATACCGCCCATCATGCCCCCGGCCTGAAGATTTTGTTGCATCATCTGGAAGTACTGCTGCATTCTTGCCCAATACTGCGCTAACATCTGAGGGCTCATGCCGTTGTAATTGTTCTGAGCGGCCTGTTGATTCTGGCCGTTGTTTTGGCTGTCGTTCTGATCATCACGTCCTGTATCTTTGCCGCGCCGTCCAAACTTTCGGTCTCCGCGGTCGTCGTCATCACGGACGTTGCCCCGAGGCTGAGCTTTCTTCACTTCAATTGGTTTGCCGTGGATTTCCAAAGGTCGTCCAAGTGTAGCTTCCACAGCAGCTTCGCTGTCAAACGTCACAAAGCCAAAGCCTCTGGGTCTGCCAGTATCTTTGTCCATCATCAGTGTCGCGTCAACAACACGGCCGAACTGCATGAAGAATTCTTTGAACTCTTGTTCGCTTGCCTCCTGACTGACGCCGCCAACGAATATCTTGCTCGTCTTTTCTTGTTCATCACGTGGAATTGCCCGCTTCGGATCAATCTTAGAACTTGGTGAGCTTTTGTACTGGATGAAAGATGAAGATGGGTTGCGAGAGTGTGAGAAAGAAGCACGAGAAGTCGAATGAGAAATCCTTACTATTTTGCCGTCGAGATAGTGCTCCTTGACCATGACAATGTTCACACACTTTGGATCTTTGAAAGTGAGGAAGCCAAAGCCACGGGAGCGTCCAGTAGCACCATCTCGCATAACCGTACATTCGGCCACCTCACCGAACTGGGAGAAATAATTCTTTAACGACTCTTATAGAAGATCAGGTCAGTCACAGTTTATGGAGGTCAATAAGCTGCATGCTTACGATCGGTGGTATCCCAGTTCAACCCGCCAATAAACATCTTCCTGCGATATCACACGTATATAGTTAGCTAGCTGATCTACCTCACCCTAAGACCAAAACAGCGCAATTTCAGGAACAATGCATCACAAGTGCGACAGTGAAAAGTTCTGACGAGACAACCGTCGTGCTCTACCGCGGTCACCAAGAATGCGAACTCCTCGCGCGGGCAGGGCAGAGCCATGGGTCCTGTCCCGGGCATTGCTAGAGTGGCACCGACATCCGCCCGCTCAACAGCCAGAGGATCATATCCATCAAATATTGATCCTTGCATGCATGTAGCCACCCTGGCGGGACGATAAGCCGGCATTTGGACACCAATAGTGCAGCATACATCTCAGAAGTTGCCATACGTCCGACCGGTGCATATGTTTCCCGAGGTATGGACGAATGGGTTCCTCAGGATTTGCGGCGGGTAGCAGATGAGCCGCACGCAAACCTGGGAAAAGATAATCAAGTCTCGCGTGATTCGTACTGTTTTCTAAGCTGCTCCAAGCTAGATATTGATGCTGTAGCCCTGTTTCTGAGTGGCGCGAGCTCTGCTAATCTGTGATGCCGTCTTCTAAGATATTATCTGTCCAGACTAAGCTATGTAGAGTAGCATGTCTATCGTCGGAGTCGCGGTCGTCGTGTCACGGTGAAGGTACCAGTCCTGAATAGCTCCCAGCTTGCGTCTCTGACTATGGCCCGTGCAATCTCCACTCCCTTCAGTGAGAGACCGAGCACACTATTTCGACCCGCCTTCAGATTCACAAGCGTGGCTTTTACGACGCTTGCCAAGGCATCACCAGGACCACGCACAACTCCGGAGTCTTACATAGCTCCATCGGCCCCTAGGATGGCGACCAGAGGTGCGCTGTACTACACCCCGCATTTGCAAAATGATACCTCTTGCCCCAACCATTGTGAGATGACCGTGGCTGAGAGTACCACCTCAACCCGTAATATAACGCGGCACCATCCCGGTCACCCTTGGTCTTAGACCGAGGTGATCGCAACAATTATACAACCGGACTGATTACACTCCACCGAGAACATAGGATGCAACAGAAAGAATAACGAGCATTGTGGATGCTGCAGAATTGCACATCCACAATTGAAAAAAAATCTAGAATCGCGGAAAGAAAAGCGGACTCACCCATCTTCTTTGATCCCTGGACCATGTGCAGGCCTGTGTCCATAATCCCCAGCATTATCTTGACCCGCTTGTTGCTCATGGCCGTCCCAGCCGCCACTGTTTTCTCCATTTCCTAGCATCTGCTGCGATGCCTCTGATGTCTGGAAATGCTGCTCTGGGACGTCCACAGCACCGTTATGCTCGGGTTGTACTTCTTCCGAAGCTACTTGGGGTTGTGGCTCCAGATCATATTGTGGCTCGTTTGGTACCTCCGCAGGGCTCACGATCGTCCGCACAGGTTCTGCGGACTTGGCTGCATTTTCGTCGGCATCGTAACTGTATGAGGTGAGCCCCAGATTATGGAAGACGGGTTGATGCCGCGTGTAAAGCAAGACATGTATGTAGATGCTTAGGGTGTACGTACAGATCAGCGAAGAGATCTTCCTCGAGGTCCTCCGGTTCGGTCATCGTGCTGAGCGACGGAAAGCTCAGTCGGAGAAATGATGTAAACAGTAGTCACCCTCTTCAGTTAGTCCAGACAACCACGCAAGGCCTACGGCTATGGCAGCGATGGCGTCCCGCAGGTAATGATTGATTGACTGAATGTGTTGGTGTTGATGAAGAGGTGCTGAGAGGTTGACGACCAGTAGTGGAACTACTGCAAGCCGAGTATTGCCCGCTTAGTCACGTAGCTTTGGGCGGTTCAGTGGTGAAGGTAAGGTAAGGTAAGGCAGGTACCTGACGTACGGAATACTTTACTTAGCCCCGTAAGGTACCTTTGGCGAGCATGGGGTACGAGTACTGGTCACAGGCTCAGATGCGCAGCAGCAGATGTCCCACCTAACACCCCACAACAACAACGTCAACAGTACAGCAAGGGCAAGAGGAGTGTCTAGGAGCTCCAAACCGAAAGCGAAGCTGTGGGCAATGTCGTGTCAAACAGAGGAGAGCCGAGTAATTTCCGCGCTTTGAGCGTACGCAAACATGAGCTCCAAAAAGAATCCAGTCCAGGTGAGTGGCCTCCTGCGCAAGCAGTGGCGGGACGCTGATGTCGTTCTTGATGTAGGAAATGGCCCAGGTTGGTTCGTACCACTGCACAAATCCCATTACCCCTCTACAAAGGGCTCTGCACGTTCAGTCCATGCGTTGCATCGCTCTATTGTACCAAGAATGCTAATTGACTTCTCTTGATCTCAGAGCGCTCACAGTATGTACTTTCAGCTTTCGCTCCCAGTCTCCAAAGAGGCTGGAGAGATCACTCTTGACCTGACCAAATGTTAGCAGATCTGCCTCTCCTTTCTGGCGCAGCCGGCCCTCAAATAGCCGCCGTGAATCTTCCAAGAGCTATGATCCGAACACTGTCGTCGGCGCAGCTTATTCCCATGCGGACATGCTGAAGTTGGACTCTCTGTGAGCGGATGCGCCCAGTCTCGGAGAGTAAATCAGCTAATACTCTGCATTAGATCACTCTCCTCTGGCAGCTCCAGACCCCGTACACCGCCCTCAAGCTCGTACAATCATCGCACTTCGTCGACGCCACCCTCTGCAGGATTTGGTTCAAAGTCTAGTGCACCCCGGGCTTCACCTCCTAAAGGAGAACAACCGCCTTTCGTTTCGACGATATCTGAGGATTGGGACTTCGATGATGACAACCAAGTCCCCGAAGCTTACAATTTTGACGATGAGGATGAGGATGAGTTCGGTCTACCCAGCTTGGCCAGCATGAAACGGAAAGAGAAGAGGTCACAGTTAGGAAAGGGCGATGGCTTCGGTGGCGGTCTAAA
Source organism: Symbiotaphrina buchneri (assembly GCA_001599915.1). Lineage (NCBI taxonomy): Eukaryota > Fungi > Ascomycota > Symbiotaphrinales > Symbiotaphrinaceae > Symbiotaphrina > Symbiotaphrina buchneri. The sequence goes on from BCIG01000027.1 coordinate 310,739, forward strand.
GCCCTATCCAAGCCTACGAGTCAATGCTGGTTCAGAGGCAGTACCTTCCCTTCGTCGCCAGAACAGCTCCGACATTGCCTTTGAAAGGGGACCCCCAAGCTATCCTACGACCAAGAAGAGTGAGAGCAAGATCCTGCGACCTCAATATCAAGACATACTGAAAGGTGAACATGCTTTTAATGGCTCTCTGGCTCTCATCTTTGCTGACTGCTAGCAAGATCCGGCAAATACCCTACACCTGATCAACTATCCAACCATACCCTCAAATGCTTCACCGAAGGAAGTAGAAGCTCATTCGTCGCGCATTACACGTATCAACAAGTTCAAGCGGATACTTCAAGCAAGCACCATCAACATATCAGAACTAAGGGATTCATCGTGGTCAGGGATACCGGAGGAAGTACGGGCAATATCCTGGCAATTACTTCTTGGCTATCTGCCCACAAGCAGTGAAAGACGGGTAGCCACCTTAGAGCGCAAGAGGAAAGAGTATCTAGATGGTGTCCGCCAGGCTTTTGAACGCGGTACCGCAGGGCACCAGGGCTCTGTTACTACGGGTGTAACAGGAGTGCCATCAGCGCCCTCAACAAGCACGGGGAGAGGGAGAGGCCTTGACGAGGCTATTTGGCATCAGATCAGCATTGATGTACCACGCACCAATCCACACCTGGAATTATACGGCTACGAAGCCACTCAACGTTCTTTGGAGCGTATTCTCTATGTCTGGGCCATCCGGCATCCCGCTAGCGGCTACGTGCAAGGTATCAATGATCTTGTGACGCCTTTCTGGCAGGTCTTTCTGGGCAGTTACATAACGGATCCGGATATAGAATATGGGATGGACCCGGGTCAGCTCCCCAAATCTGTGCTCGATGCTGTAGAAGCGGATGCTTTCTGGTGTTTAACAAAACTCCTCGATGGCATACAGGACAATTACATCTTCGCGCAACCGGGCATTCAGCGGCAAGTTTCAGCACTACGAGATTTGACGACGCGGATTGATGGAGGGCTAGCGAAACATCTGGAGAATGAAGGTGTAGAATTCATACAGTTCAGCTTTCGCTGGATGAATTGCCTCCTCATGAGGGAAATCAGTGTGAAGAACACCATTCGGATGTGGGACACATATATGGTAAGCGCCTTACGGGTATGAAATGGGGTGAATACTTACTGATGTGTCCGTCAGGCCGAGGAACATGGATTTTCGGAATTTCATCTCTACGTATGTGCGGCTTTCCTCGTGAAATGGTCAGACCAGTTAGTGAAGATGGACTTTCAGGTGAGCAGCTATCAGGCATGACCGTACTCTAAGCTTATCCCGTTGCAGGAAATCATGATGTTTCTGCAAGCACTTCCTACGCGGGATTGGACCGAAAAAGACATAGAGCTCCTTCTCAGCGAAGCATTCATCTGGCAGAGTCTATTCCGTGGCTCGAGTGCTCACTTAAAGAACACGGGCGGGGGTACGAGTAATGTATAATGAACGCATCTGAGCAGATGGAGTCTATGGAACTGGTCTTGGGGTATATAGGCACAACGTAAATGCATGAGATACCCGTAAAACAAGCGCCTGAATGCCCGTCATGCCTTCATATAGATGTCGTAAACGCTAGCAAAACGCCTAATACCTCCGTGCAATGTCCTTAGCTGAAGTGGATGCCTTCCTTGTTGAAAGCCCACAACAACTTCAGGAAGTCACCTTCATCACATTTTCCAGCCCTCTTGTCCGCCAGGCCGGTCTCGTCCTCTAGTACTTTCCGTACCTTCTCCCTCACCAGCTCTGCTACCTTGCTCCGGTTTTGCCTAGGCTTCGTCCTCTCCTGCCTGGCTTGCGCTCTTGCTATTTCCTGATCCTCTTTCAAGAAAGCGGGAACGTCATCGTCAAGGTCCATGATACCTCCCCATTCTTCTTCGTCATTTAGGCCTTGGCCATCAGCTTCATTCTCCACATCCATCATCGCGTCCCCGTTTGTGGAGGCCAACCCTTCTTCGAGCGGTATATCGTTCTGCGCGCACCATGTCTTGTAATTACGTTCGACCATGTCCATGACACTCCTTGTTCCAAAGAATCCAGCTCGTATGGTCCGATTCTTGCGTACAAAAACGACCCTCAGTAGTCCATCCCATTCCTCATAGCTGATTTGCGGTCGCGGGTTCTTCGGCTCCAGTCTCACGACGCTGGATTCCACGGCAGGTGGAGGCTTGAAATTGTTTTTGCCCACTTTCATGATATGAGTGATCTTGGACCACATTTGCGCATTGACTGACAAGCGACAATATAGGGCATCTCCTGGTCTTGCGACAAGGCGCATTGCAAATTCCCTCTGGAACATAAGAATACATGTGCGGGGAGCAGGCGACGTCGCCAGGAGCTTGAAGACAAGAGGAGAGGAGATCTGAGAGCAGTGTTAATGTTGGCCGAGCACAACGCTGACTGAAGTTGGAGACATACCTGGTAGGGCGTATTACTGATACAAACATCGAAGTACGGCAGATCAGTCTTGATGACATCTCCTAACAAGACGTCCAACCGTTTCTGTTCCGGCTTCCCTTGAACACGTTTGGTCACCTCAGCAGCCATGCGAGGATCCATCTCCACGGCAATGACCTTTTTTGCCTTCTCCAGTATTCGCACCGTCAGATTTCCAGTGCCCGGTCCCACCTCGAGTACAACCTGCAGCCTGGTCAGTCTTCGACATTTGCCACAAAGAGAGGAGCTCCACGGACATCACTTTGTTTGAGATCCGCCTTATCCACAATGGCTTGCGCAACGCCCGGGTTCTTCAGGATGTGCTGTCCAAGGTCCGTATTCATCTTAAAGTTGACAGTCTTTCCCCCGCCAGCAGCGCCGGCCGCATAGGGTCCATTCTGAGCGGCGCCATTGCGCTTCTTACTCGGCGCCTTCGGCATGATGTACGTGCCTCTTACCTGAAGCTCAAATCGAAGCTTCTGAATGGTGGCAAGGAGGATGGAGGCGTAAAGCGGAGGACTTGACCGCTCAATCGCTTGTTACCTCAAAAGTAAGGCAAGATGGAGCGAGACCGACAGGTGCTGATCGCCAAATTTTCTGCCGACGTTTTACGTACAGGCACCTACGCTCACCGCTTAAGTGCTCACCGCCTTCCAGACCACCAATGCACGGCCGGATATCGCCGCTAAGGCGATTCTTATTATTCGTACCTCGTACGGAGTACTTGCTTCCGTCAGGGACTCTGTTTCCTCTGGCCTGGACAGCAGAAAGCGCAAGACCGGCGAAGGCATCTCCGGCACTGTGATCTGATCGCAACTCACAGTATCGTATCCTGGAACCGCTTTGAGTAACATCACGATGTCCGGGCGCAAGGATTTCCTGAATCAGCCAGCCCCCGAGAACTACGTTGCTGGTCTCGGTCGTGGAGCTACTGGTTTCACGACGCGATCGGATCTTGGGCCAGCGCGAGAAGGGCCAAGTGAGGAACAGATCAAGGAAGCCCTCGCGAAGCGGGCGGCGCAGCTTGGAGCAGCGCCGCCGACGGCATATGGTGCTACGGGCAAGAAGGACGCGGAGGAAGACGACGATGACGACCGCTACCAAGACCCAGAAAACGAAGTAGGGCTGTTCGCCGGAGGCACTTACGATAGAGATGACGATGAGGCCGATCGCATATATCAGGAAGTGGATGAGAGGATGGATAGGCGGAGAAAAGCTAGAAGGTGGGTCTCCTTTCCCTTTCACTTCACCCTTCAATTTTGAAATGGGTTGTTTATCATTGTATATGGTCATTGCTGGACAGATTACCGACTTGAGATCTTCTGAATACAGGGAAGCCCGCGAGAAACAGGAACGAGAGGAGTACGAGCGGAACAACCCCAAGATCCAGCAACAATTTGCCGACCTCAAACGAGCCTTGACCAGCGTCAGCGAGGAAGAATGGGCCAACTTGCCAGAGGTAGGAGACTTGACAGGAAAGAATCGCAGGTCGAAGCAGAACCTTCGACAGCGGTTCTACGCGGTGCCGGACAGCGTGATCGCAGGAGCACGGGATTCCACACAATTCGACACTACTGTCAGGGATGATGGACCGGATACCAATGGCACATCCGACAGCTTGGACGGTACCATGACGAATTTCGCGGATATTGGTGCTGCTAGAGATAAGGTGTTGCAGGTCCGCCTAGATCAAGCCGCTCAAGGATCAGGCACTGATTCAGTTGCTGGGAGCGCGACGAATATTGACCCAAAGGGGTACCTAACGAGTCTTACTAAATCCGAAATAAAGGCCGGTGAGGTCGAAGTTGGAGATATCAAGCGAGTGAGGGTTTTGCTGGAGTCAGTCATCAAGACAAATCCCAAGCACGCTCCTGGTTGGATTGCAGCTGCTCGTCTGGAGGAGATCGCCGGCAAAATTGTAGCGGCTCGCAATGTCATTGCTCGAGGGTGTGAATACTGCCCCAAGAACGAAGACGTGTGGCTTGAAAGCATCCGTCTCAACGAGAATCACAACGCGAAAATCATTGCCGCCAACGCAATAAAGAATAATGACCGGTCTGTCCGCCTGTGGATCGAAGCCATGAGGCTTGAGAATGATACGAGAAACAAGAAAAGGGTGCTGAGGCAAGCGTTGGACCATATTCCCCAATCCGTTGTTCTGTGGAAAGAGGCTGTCAATCTGGAGGAAGACCCTGCGGATGCGCGATTATTGCTATCAAAAGCAACAGAGCTTATCCCGCTGTCGGTAGAGCTGTGGCTTGCTCTTGCTCGCCTGGAGACACCGGAAAATGCTCAGGTCGTCTTGAACAAGGCGAGAAGGGCGATCCCCACCAGTCACGAGATTTGGATTGCGGCGGCAAGGCTCCAGGAACAGATGGGTAATGCCACCAAGGTCAACGTGATGAAGCGCGCAGTACAATCGTTAGCCCAGAACTCCGCCATGTTAAAACGCGAGGAATGGATAGCGGAAGCAGAGAAGTGTGAAGAAGAGGGTGCAGTCCTGACTTGTGGTGCCATTATAAGGGAGACGCTTGGATGGGGCTTGGATGAAGATGATGACCGCAAGGAGATATGGATGGAAGATGCGAAGGCGAGTATCGGGCGGGGAAAGTACGAGACAGCAAGAGCGATCTACGCATACACGCTCCGTGTCTTCCCCACCAGCAAATCTGCATGGCTTGCCGCAGTGGAGCTGGAGAGAAACCACGGTACAAAGGAGGCGCTCATCCAACTTTTGGAGAAAGCTGTGGAAGCATGCCCACAAAGTGAAGTGCTCTGGATGCAGTTGGCGAGAGAAAAGTGGCAAGCAGGGGATATAGATGATGCAAGACGGGTGCTCGGGCGAGCCTTCAAGCAGAACCCTAATAACGAGGACATTTGGCTTGCGGCAGTCAAGTTGGAGGCTGATAACGGTCAAACTGAGCAAGCCCGTGAGCTCCTAGCCACCGCCCGTCGTGAGGCTGGAACCGACCGAGTCTGGATCAAGAGTGTTGCATTCGAGCGTCAACTTGGTAACGCGGAAGCTGCCCTCGACTTGGTCAACCAGGGTTTGCAGCTTTACCCTAAGGCGGATAAGCTCTGGATGATGAAGGGACAAATCTACGAATCCGAAAACAAGCTCCCACAAGCAAGGGAGGCCTATGGTACCGGCACACGTGCCTGTCCCAAGTCTGTGCCTTTGTGGCTACTAGCCTCAAGGCTGGAAGAAAAGGCTGGTGTGATTGTCAAAGCTCGTTCGGTCCTCGATCGTGCACGTCTGGCTGTGCCAAAGAATGCCGAACTGTGGACAGAGAGTGTGAGGGTGGAGAGAAGAGCTGGAACCATAGGTCAAGCCAAAAATCTCATGGCGAGAGCCTTGCAAGAGGTGCCGAACTCGGGCTTGCTGTGGAGTGAGAGCATCTGGCACCTTGAACCACGGACCCAACGGAAGCCAAGGAGTTTGGAAGCTATCAAGAAGGTGGACAACGATCCCATCCTATTCGTCACCGTGGCAAGGATATTCTGGGGTGAGAGGCGGCTGGAGAAAGCTGCTAGCTGGTTTGAGAAGGCAATCTTACTTGACAGTGACTTGGGCGACACTTGGGCCTGGTACTATAAGTTTCTTCTTCAGCATGGCACAGAGGTAACCCTCCCTGACCCGTTTTTGCATGTTCCTGGCCTTGGCTGACAATTTGCAGGAGAAACGAGAAGACGTCATCGCGAAATGTGTTTTGAGCGAGCCAAAACATGGAGAGGTGTGGCAAGCCGTTGCCAAGGACCCGAGAAACGCTACGAAGAAGACGGAGGAAATCTTGAAGATGGTTGTGGAAAAGCTTGAGTGAGATTTGCGTGCATGGCATCAGGAGGCGTATAAGGAGGGCTACAGCGGCTTTGGTTCGAAAAGTTGGTTGCAAGGTTTCATAACTTGTGCATTCGGCAATAGCATCGACTGGAGTTCAGGATTAGGGGGCGTTTTGGCCAGCCATGGCTTGGCACGACATAGTACAGGAATCTATGGTGCTGTACCTCACCTCCCAAAGCCAGGCTCATGCCTACCTTATATTCTGCGGAGTGAAACTTGCCACAAATCATCTCAGCAATAATTCTACCCACCGTGCAAAGCTGAAGCAATAAGTCAAGTTCTAGATTTTCTTGAGGATCAGCTATCCCTTTCCACAGCCTAAACGCTGCACTCCTATGGGTATCTGTGTCGATCAAATAAAGGGCGCCAAATATGACAAGCACATGTCCTCCGAGCAGAACCCGTCCCTGTCCTGACAGGTCCATGTCCCAAAGCGCCTAACATGCAAGCGTGCAGAAAATCCAACTCCGCCGTAAGATGAGAGCCACCGTCCGTAGTAACCAAACGCGCCGCACAGTGCAAGTATAATACACACTTTTGTACACCCTCCGCGACTCACATGATATCCTCACTGTCCAATGGCTAGACAGTCGTCAAGAAGATTAGCGAGCGCATCTCTGTCACCGTCACCACCGCCTTCCCAACCCCAGTCGCCATCGTCCAAGAACGACTCGTCAGGATCGGCGGCATCAGCCCCGTTGATACCATGCAGCATCGTCACGTCGCCATTGGCTTGCCCGCCAGCGCCATTGGGTACCTGCTCTTCTTCATCCCAATCGCTCAACTCCTCTACACTGATCCTGCCGAACACTCTATCGATAATAGTGGGCATTTGGCTCAGCTGCTCATCGCCCATGGCGATCGACAGAGCTATATCCTCGGGACCAAGTCCTTTCCTGCCTTGGAAACTCTGTTGCTCCACTGGCAAAAGACCCCTCTCGTTCTTTACCACCTTTTCTCTCAACCAAGCCTCTTCCTCTTGTTCCAATTGCCTCTTATATTTCGCGGTCATGATGTATCCCGGTCGGTTGCTCCTTACCCGCTGGAACGTTGATGTGAGTACTTCTTTAATATACGTCTGTAGCGCAGCGTCAAGGAAGTTAGAGCAAGAGTCTGCGGCGCCTCCCACAACTCCCAATTCGTAGCAGATGGGAACCAGCCGAGCTTGTATGATGTCTTGGTCTGGGAATTCGAAAGTCTCTGATGCGAGTGGCTGGATATATCGCTTTCGGATCTCGAGGTCCCAATCTAAGAGGGCAATTAGTGGGTTCCTCGTTGCAGAATAGAGCGCGTCATCTAAATGTAGATTTTCTTACTTGTTTTGTTCAGACCACCGGCGCTGGCTGGTACGACGTCCGGAAGTTTGATCTGCATAGCCTGACGGTATTCTGTGAGAGCTGTTGCGGTCAACTCAGCGCCCTCGGCCTATAAAGCGCGTATATCAGCATTTGCTAGCATCGACGGAGCTTTGCCATCCTAATGAATGAACCAAGACCTACATCAGATATATCTTTCAGCCTCCGCCTATCTCGTGCAGGCAGTTGCATTATCTCTGTCTTCAACCGCTGCTCCGCAGCATCTCCTGCCACCGGTTTGCTGACAGTCGCAGGCTTGTCATTGGCGCTCACCCAGCTGGCAACCCCTTGATCCGGCATATCACGAACTAGGTTGCATAGTATCCCACTGATCAATTGGTTGTGTAGGTGCTCCCGAGATGTGTCAATGGCAATGAAATGGTCTATTCGCGCCGCAAGCTCGTCTTGATTCGTGTGACCTGATTGACGCGCGGTGACTGTCAGCTCCCTAACGAGGCAAAAGGATCCAAAGTGACTGAGCAAGAGCCCCTATTCTCTATACGGACATACCTAACAGAAACAAGCTCACAGCCTCAATATAAGCCGGCCAATGCTCCGAAACGGCGCTCTTGAGAGCGGTATATATCGGTTCCAGATCTATGCGCGGAGCAGTCGAAACAACCTTCGCAACTTTCTGGGAGCTGGATGTCGAAGTCGATGCGCCTTTGGAAGGCACAGCCGGCGCCGAAGGGGGTTGCGACACTGAGCCTGTGCGGCTCAGAGCGCTGGGGTCGACCTCCATGTCCGGCATGGAGAGAGGGTTTTGAGGGAGATTGTAGGAGGACAGAGCGCGGATTCAAGGTGACCTTTGGGAGCGCCCAATCCAGTACAATCATGAGGACCGAAAATATCGCGAAAAAAAAGATGGGTGGAAGGCGCATCAAGGGGGCCTTGATGACTCTCGATCGCCCGTGGTCGATGCGGTCTTAAAGTGGTGGTGTTGAGCCGCACCGCACAGAGGCCGCTAGGCTAGATGCAGGTGACGACCCCGTGGGGCAGCACCAGCTGGAATAAAGCACACAGAGAAATCCTATACAGAGCGTACTTTGTAGAGTATTTAGAATTGGTATAGAAACAAATTCGGTAAATAGATCCTTTCATTAGACCGAGTCAAGGATCAAGCAGAATAGGGTCCTGTCAGACTGTTTCCGGCGGCGAGCAAAGGGTATCTTTATAATGGCTAAATGCTATTGACTTGTCGTCCACCAGTACCGATGGCCCTTCACAAAAACCAGTCCACAAACACTCAATAGAAGCAGCACGATATATAATGTTGTGCTTAGACTTCCCGAGCAGATCCAATACGAGCCTGCTCACCAGAACAAGCACTTTTCATTGTAATTTCAGCATATCCTCGTCAAGGATCCCGTACAACTTCTCGATCTCAGCTCCAATGGCCTTGATCTCATTTGCCAATTGGCCGGTGACCAGGGCTGTGGCATGAGTCAACTTCTGAGTAAAAAGGGGGATAATGTGGCGCACCATAAGCATAGATCAATGCAAAATCCTCGTCATTGACCTCCTGGGCCGTCCGTCGAAATTCGAAGACCTTTGCAAGAAGCCGATCCCGAGCATGTTCGGTGCTAGGCAATGCATCATTCAATGGATATTCCAGCTTGAGAGAGGAGGCCAGCACTAGATCTTGATCAGCAAGAGAACAAGAAACGGAGTGGGAAAGGCGAGTTGATACCCTGGAAGAGATGGGATATCCGAGCTGAGAGCTGAGATCTTTCGTCAGTGGTGTATGTCAACAGCTTGGCCTCCCCTTCGGAAGGCTTGGGATCCTTCATAATGATAACATTCATTGCGTGCATGGCATCCAGGGCTCTCGATGTAGATTTGAGCATGCGGTCGAACTCAGCAGCCGCAAAGGGGCCGCGAAGCTCAAACTCGTGTACAGCCTGCTTGCGTAGAGCTTCAAGCCTCGAGATAAAGGATTGCAGCTGGAACTCTTCTCGAAGATCCATATAATGATTAGGTACTTCGTCCTCCAGCAGAATGGACAGTGGGTCGCGCTTCCATATAAGTGCCATCCTGAGCCAAAGAAGGCTGAGACCGTCCTTGAATTTGCGTCGAGCACTGATGGGCCATATAAGGCGCGTGATGATCAAACCCCACAAGCAACCAGCCATGACAGCAACAACACGATGTAGCACGATCTCCGAAACATGAGGATTGACGCCGCCCTCATCATCATCATCGTCGAAATCTTTGACTGAAAGTGAATATGCGTAAAGCGCTGAAAGGTTGTACGTCAGGAGTATAAAGCGCCCGAACGGACCGTTCCCCATTGAGAGTATCACGTAAAAGCATGCAAGTGACATAGCCCACCCCAAAGCAGCTAAGATGAACGGCTGGCCTTGCGAAATAATCCAAGCCAGCACTGCGCATACTGCTCCTAGACAAGTTCCAAGAAATCGTTGCCAACCAGTCGTGTTAGATGCGCCTATTGTCATCGAGCAGACCAGCATATAGGACAGTAGGCCCCATTCCCCTCGCCAATGGGCGTAGAATGGTCTTGTTGCGGAAAGATAGGAAGGAAGCGCAAATAGAGCTGCCCCAGCCCCAACTTTTATCGCAAATCGCACATCTTCTCTTCTAATCCACTGCAGAACCCTCCAAAGCTTTTTGTTGTATGTACGAAGACTTGGCGATGATCGCTCATCGGCCTTGCCAGAAGAACGCTTAGACTGCTCAGGAAAGGCATGTTGCGTACTCTGATCCAGCATGCTGTCATCGGCATTGAGGTGCAATACAGACCTCTGCTCTTCGGATGTCCCACTGACTCGAGGCTTATCGATAAGTTGCCAGTTCCTCCAAAAAGCAAGCCAGTTCCATGAGCGTCTCCGTGGGTCCCTTTCAACCTCATTCTTCAGTTGGTCTAGGATGTCTAAGTAGACACGCATTTCCTCCGCGACATCCTGTAGGGAAAATGAGAAATAGCCGCAGCTGGCAGCAACCTCTTCGAAATCTGCTTCAAGTTCAGGATCACGGTTTGGTCTCAGGTCTTTATTATGGTAGAGTAAAGCCAAGGCAGCCTTACGGGCCTGAGTGTAGAGCTCAACGGCCTCCCCCAGGCTGGAACGGAATTTGCTGCTGTATTTGATCTCGTATGCCGGACCGTCTGAAAATGGCAGTTCGTCGAGGACTTGCTTCAACGTGTATGCGAGTGATTTCATGGACGGTCCCAAATGCATAATGAACCTTGAAAATATATCCTCGGCAGATTGTGCAGTCGGAACGGTCATCCTTGACTCGGGCGTTGCAGCACCTGCAGTAGCTTCGACGTCACTCGCTTCTTCGGGCATTTCTTCAATTGCCGTGAGAACGCCATATTGTTCATGCAGGGGCAGTGTGCTGGGGGTGGCCATAGGTGAAAGTAAATTACCGGCCCACGCGATGTTTACTGGTGTGCTTTTGCCCAGAGCCGCGGAGTTTGCTAGCAGTGCGAACTCGGTCGTTGCTGCGCTGCGAAGCCCTCCAATATTCTGTGCCAGTCGTCTCAGCGAACCAAACAGTTTCACTTCGATCTGATGTTCTCGTTCAGTCCCAAGCAAGTAATGTTCATACTTCGCTTCTTTGAGACTTTTCTCCAGATCAGCGAAGGCGGTCTTGTACGCGTCAGAGGCTTTCAAAAAGGCCTGCTCCCGTAGCTCTTCCTCCGATCCGGAAAGGAAGCTTCTTGTAATCATTGCCAATAGAAGACCAAGAGAATCAGTTCCTTTGATCATAGCTTTTCTGTCGACTATTAGTGGCTCTTTTGCGGTCCAAAACGGGCCCAGTCCAACTTACCGGACATTATTTCGGGCAGATACAGGTCGTATTGCCAAGCAAACAGCTGTGGTGACTGATATACCCATAAGGAGCATCTTCATAACCTGGACAACCTTGCCGGCGGAGAAATGGCCGACCTGGACAGCTTCTTCCTTGGTCAGAACGGTGATAATAGACAGCGAGGCCAAAGAGCATGCAACATTGACTAGGGGATGACCCAGGCGTTGCTTCACCCAGCCGACTGCTCCTAGTCCCGCGCCACAGAAGACAACAAGAACTATGGCATGGCCAAGTACTCTAAGGTTCCATCTGTCAAAGGCTGCCACCAAACCCATGCTAGAAAATGAGACAATGACAAAGTAAATGAAGGCTACAAATGCCAGCAGGATGGCTTCGATCATGCTCCCTGCAGAGCGAGCCGGATGGAAGTAGACCACAATGGTAGCGACTACATGCTTTCCATCCTGTTGCCCCAGGAGGGCGGCTATCGGCGCCACGAAAGTTGCCATGCTAGCGAGCAAGTATGCAAGGCTGCACTTGAATATGTTCTGCCCCGGCCGTGACATGGCAAAGTCAAGCGCCCGTTTCGCATTGCTCTTGCATTTATCGAATCTCCTCCGGGCCGTAGAAGAGGGTGGTCTCCGTGGAAGGAGCGGCGACCTCTCATCTGTGGATCCATTCCCGTCTGTACCATCCCATTGGGCAGGGTCACGAAGAGTGACTGTGCGTTTGACACGCTCTCCTGTATTCGGGAGAATGACAGTCGCTTGGCGCAGCTGCCAATAAGGTCAGAGTGATGCTTGAGTTGTGGGGGAGCGGAGAGGGAGATGTGGACATACAGATGGCCGCGCCGGTAATCGGACTCTTCGTGAGAATACCTTTGCTGCCGGAGCTTGAGAGGGGCCACCCTCGCCCATACTGAGGCATCTCACTGCCGGAGCACGCTAGATGTGATATTCGGTCCCTTTGTGTGGTGTTGACCTCTGAAGAGATCGACAGCCGGACCTGGAGATCGGCTGCAGATGGAGATGCGGATGCGGAGCGCCGGTGTGGACGATCAACGGTTGACAGTCAAACCCAACGATACCAAGCTTCGAATTCCGGGGAAGCACGATTTTAGCGCGTATTTTAAGTCCCAACGTCTCAAGACAGGACATTCCCTCCGCCATCCTACTTAACCCTATCCAGATGCCTGACTGAGATATTGCTGCTGCTCAGACTGCTGGGGTCCGTTTCAGTGCAAGATTAATCTGCTACTCTAAGTTGTGGGAGACCACGTGGAACCATCTATGTCACCGATGCAGGCAGCGGAGAAACTACTAATATTCAATATCAGATTGAGCAGAATTCAAGCCTGATAAGCAGCTTCGATTGAATGTTTGCCCAGAAACACTGAGTGCTCTAAGTAATCTATCTGAAACGCTCCCCACCATAATCCTGTGGGGCAGATCGTATGCGGTTCCTCCTTCGATTTCAAGCATTGAAGCATCTAAGAAGCCCAGAGCGCACCAACAAGTGTGCATGAAAAGCATAGACCGTTAAGCTTCGCGGCCCAGAAGCAACATAATCATAGTCAACCCGAAACATATCTCCCAATGCAATATCGTTCATGCGGCAAAGACGTGAAGCGCGAATGATAGACATGAGGTAAACCGAGAATGGTGCCATATCCCACGAAATGAACAAGAAAAGATACGCAACCTGAAGAGAAGCTCGACCTTCGCCAACCATGCAGCTGTCTTTCTTTTGTGTTATACAAGCAACATCATCATTGCCAATATCGGAGCGGTGCGTCATGTAGATGTACGCCCAAAAGTAGCGGCACCTGTAGCAAAAGCAACGCTAAACGGCTGAGCCCCGCATAACAGGAGCAAAACGAGACACAAGTCTTAGCCAAAACAAACCCCCTGAGCCAAAGCCAAGCCCATCAAAACATAAACACCGTACACCACGCCGCAACTACTGTCGCACAGCAATTGGACGAAATGCCCAAACCAAAATACGCTTACGGGTATCCATTTCCGAATATCCAGATTGCGTGGAAGAGGCGCCAAGATCAAACGTCGATCATCTCAGCGTCGTCTGCAAGGACTTCATCTGCAGGGCCCCAGTTGCCTTCAAAGACAGTAGCCCCTGCTCTTCGTCTGGCTGCTGTCCACTGGACACCAACCGTCTCCAGGACCTGGTCTATGACGGGACGATCCTCCGGTCGAGGAGAGATCATCCAACCAACTATCCTTTCCAACGCCTCTGGACTCTTCGCATCTGTCATGAAAGTCGGCGGTTCCAACAACTCTCCGCGACGGGACATGCTGGAGTTGCGCGACAGAGGCTCCGGCCTTGGTTTTCTTTGATCTCTATTCCAGTCGTGCAGAGGGCTCACTGACTCGAAACCGTCCTCAGCCAAATCGGAACTGTAGAATGTGTCTCCAGTGTCGTCTCGCGCAAGGGGATTGCCAGATGAGTCCCGAAAGACACTGCTAGCGGAGCTCCAAGTGAGACTCGGCACATCGCTCATATCACCTGTCCTAAGCTTCTGCCACGATGGACCGTTGTCCGGCAACTCCACATTACCGGCAATCTCAAGCATGATGAGACCCAGGGCAAAAACATCTGCTGGTTTGTCATAGTGCCCCATTAAGATCTCCGGGCCGATATACTCTCGATCACCCTCCCCTTCAATTCCGGGCGGAGCAGGCCACGCTGTCGCCATTCCGAAGTCTCCGATTTTTAACACGCCTTCAAAGGTGATCAATATGTTGGCCGGCTTCAGATCAAGGTGGATAAACCCGCAGTCATGGATATGCTTAACTCCCTGGCACAACTGTCAGTAACTGATCCAAAATGGACTGCAATAGACTTACCAACGAGAGTTCCAGCAATATCTTCCAGATTCTGAAATCATCCAGCCTTGCCTTCCTCCCAACTTCTGCTAGAAATAAATCGAGACTCCCTTCTTCGCAGAATTCAGTCTGTATATAGAGATGATTTCGCTCTTCCCAACTATCGATCAACTGCACAATATGATCCGCTTGCCCCATAGCTTTCAGAACATTCACTTCCTGGAGCTTCCGCTGACGGTCTTTAGCTCCAGCGTAGGAGTGCTTGGATTTCTTAACCGCGTATACACGCTCCGGCAGCACTCTCTGGACTGGAGTACCAGGTCGCCCTGAAATGGATAGACAAGACGTCCTGGGAGACTCGGGAGGTTGTGTGACACGGTATACAAGGGAAAACTCCCCCGTACCGATCAACTCCACCTTCTCAAATCTTGAGGTCAAACTCGGGTCAACATCCGTTGTTACGGACGAATGAAGCGGGGTCATGCTAGGATGTCCGGATACATGGAGCATGGTCTCTCTGTGTGTCGTAGGAGTGGCTGGAAGACGCGGGATTGCACTAGCAGCGCTATTTGCCGTAAGGAGGGTGGTGGGAGAGTGGCCATCCCCTTGCGCGCTGATCGAAAGGCAACTCGGATCCGGAGGGAAAATGCTATCCTGAGGAGTCTTTGGGGATAGAGCCCCGAAGTAATTTGTTTGTGCGGGCGGGCTTGCTGGAGCGCGAAGATTGGTCTTAGCGAACTGCGGTCTTCTGGAATTAAGGAGAGATGGTGATATAAGAGATGACTTCTTAAGAGGAGTGGGAGAAGAAATTGAGCGCTGAGAGCCGCGTAGGAAACGAGAGCGCATGAAAGAAGATGCTGCTGATCCTTGCGATGATGGAAGCTCAGGCGCTGTTGTTGGAGAGCTATGTATGGTGTTGCCATCGCTCTCAACAACACCCCCAGAAGTCTGCATCTTGAATAAAGGTGACTTACAGTTGGATCCTTGCTGGGATACCAGACCGCCATGCATCTGGGCAGAACCAGGGTTGGGCGCTCCCGCTCCTCCAAATACCTGTTTCGTTGGTGTCGGCGGCAGATCGAATTCTGTGCTCGATTGACTTTCACCGTTTCCCGGAGAGTGAGAATGGTCGTCACCGTCCGCACTAACAAAGCTTCCACGTCTTGCAAGGCCTGGTGCGGCGAAGTTGGTCCCGAATATGGTGGTTCCTCTTGCAAAGGTTGCGGGTAGAAGCTTCGCTGAACAAGGGTTGAATGGCGTGGATGGCGTACCGAACTCCGGAGGACCTTGCTGTACCTTTGGGAGAGTATTGACCGGCATGGGAGCTGAAGGAGCGCCAAAAGCACCAGTCGGCTTCTTGCAGGGAGTGTCTGGCATCTGGGCCTTGTTGTCCATCTCGCCGATCTGCTGGTCCTCCGTATTTCTATTTCGCTTGGAGATCAAGCCGGTCGACATGAATGCCGCAGGCAGGGGTTTTACCAGCTTGTAGTTCTGTGGTGTAGCAAAAGAAGAGCTGGATGACCTGCTTTCGATCTCTTCATCGCGTGGAGGAGGGTTTCTCTGATACGGCCGCGATGCGCCCAGAGGTAGAGACCTAGAGAAGTCATGCTGCAGTTTAGGGCGGTCCGGATTCTGCACTGGAATATGAGTTGGTGAATCCTCAGCCAGACTCGACCCGGAGGAAGACTGGGTCATCGTTTTCGAGAGAGGGTGTGGTTGATGATGAGGCTGCATTCCGCTGTTCTGAGATCCATTGTTTGATTGGAACAGTGGATGCACGGACGCATTAGGGAGAGCTCCATGTGACGAGAAAGGTGAGTCGCGCGGCAATGGTTGTAAGTGTGCATCTAGCGATAGTCGAGCCTTGGGCTTTGAAGCTGCTGATGCAGGCGGCGCGAGCGCAAGATCGGGGGTAGGTCTTGAGCGCCCTAACATCGGCCTGTCCAGGTGGCGTTGTTGTAGGGTCGTTTTACGCAGGGAAGATGATCTTCTGGGTAAGTTGTTAAGGAGGCCGGTAAACAGTTCGGTTGTATTGTATTTGGAGCCCCCTTGCAAAGAAGAATCCGCGTCTTGCGAGTCTTGCTCCTGGGAAGCGGTCATTGGTGGCGATGAAGCGCCGTCAAATATGCTGAAGTTGCCGTCGAAAGATGCGCCGTGAAGACTCCTCCTTTTGGCAATTGGACTGCCTAGGCTAGCTTGATCAAGGTTCATGATGCCATCACTGCGTTTCAGGGGGCTCGACGTGACTGATGCTCGACCAAAGTTGGTGGCACCATCCTTTTCTAACCTCGAAAGAGCAGGATTCAGAACCGGCGGACTATCTTCTGATAGGACATCGACCATTCGGGTATCCTTGTCGAGCAGCTCAGTCGGACTTGCGCTTCGATGTCTGTTCTCCTTGTCCTTCCTACACTCGCCCAGCGGGACTGAGTGTCCATTCCCATTATCTCTCAAATCACTCAACGGCCGCTTCGCGGGGCTGTTAGGCAGCGTCCTTGAACGTGTTGATGGGCGCATGGGTGACAGCCGGCGCGAGGATGACCGGTTGATTTTTGCGCTCGGTGGGAAAGGGATGGCGAGGGGAGAAGTTGGGTTCGGCGATGTAGCGCCGAGCAAGCTGGCGCTGAAGATCTTCGATGGTGACGTGGTCAAGGCTGGCGATAAGGGAGACTTGGGCGATGGCGATTTCGACGTGACGAGGCGGAAGGTCGGGCCCCTCGACGGCGACCTTGATAGAGAGCGACGCAATTGTCGCAGTGCAGCCGTAGGGTCGACGTGGTGTAGATGAGTGGGCGAGGAACAGTGCAAGGTGCCGCCCGACGAGCGGTGCGGCGAGTATGTTGTGCCCATGAGGTTGACGAAGGGTGAGGAATGCGACCCGCGTATTTTCGAAACGCCGTCAGCGTATCCAGGTAAGGTATGTATGTGCGACGCCGCCTGGAGTTCGGCGCAAGCTCTGTTTGTTATGTCAATCTGATACCGCTATCAGCCGAACGATCTTGCACGCAAACTTCCTCAGACCGATTCCACTGCGCACTGAGGGGTAGCCAGATGCATACTCACAATGACGACATATGTTCGGATTCGTATACGTTGATGAATGCAGTCGCAAGTGAGCGGTGTCCGTCAAAATAGGCAAACGAAGGTGCTTGGAAGTAAGAGAACGGCAGGCGAGGGTAGAAGCTGCGAGAAGATCCGTTGATGAGTCGGTCTTAGGATGAAGTGATCATGACTATGAAGGGGGACCTGCTCCCAGAGAAGCCTCTTCTTCTGCTTCCGCACCGTCCGGAGTGTTTGTTTCCCTTGGCCCTGCTGAATTCCTGCCCAGGCAGACGTGTTGGGACAAGTGGCGAATTGAGGTGGCAGCCAGCTGGTGGGGTGTAGCTGGATGTAAACAAGCCGAAACGCGTCGGGGAATGCGGCGCGAAATGATAGCTAAGCTTGTCGAGGCCACACCAGCGAATGCAGTGCGATGACAGTTTCTTAAAGTGTGTGTGGACGGGACGACTATGACAGTGTAGAGGAGGAGGAGTAGGAGGAGAAGCGGGAAAGGTACATGTATGAGGAATTTGCACGCAAGGAGTGAGAGAAGGGTCTCCTTCAGTGTCCGTTTCGCTCGTGGGTTGGTTGTTGTTGTGGCAGGAAGAAGCGCGACCGACCAGGGGGGATGGTTTGCCGCCAATGAGACGCGTCACAGACGAGTGAACAATAACAATTCGCCTGTGCCGGTCCGTGCGGAAGTAACCTTACGCTTTCTTTTTAAGGGCAAATGACAACAAAAACGGTGGAAGCGAGCAGCCAAGCTTTGCGCTCGTGGCCCTGCAGCCGTCGAGTCTCGCCGTGACCCGTGGAGCCGTGGACCGTTCGTAGACCCCTGACCCGCCCGCCCGAGCGAACCGTTCCTTCCGCTTCCCTTCCCTCCTCCCTCCGAGTCCCTCGTTCCCAATCGTTGTCGCGCTTGTCTTTTAAACTTCTGTCAGCGATAAACATGGTAAACATGTAATAATAATGTCGCACATCCTTTACTACCGATCAGCCTCGGGGATCTAGGGTCTGCTCTTCTGGCTTCTACTAAAACAACTGACCAACAACGACTTACGCGGGCACCTCCTAAATAACCTGACTTCCTTCCTCAATCGACCACCGATGCAATTTATTGTTATTCCTGCGTCGTATCTAGGCTCCGCTACCCGACTAAAGGTAGAATAAGGGGGAAATATTGCCGCTACTACTTAGGACTTGTGCTTTGACCGCCAACTACGGATGAGAGGTAATTAAACCACCTTGGTAATGAAATTATTGTTGCAGCGCCATCGTTCAGGGGTACTGAGCCTTGGCTACCAGATCCTCGGACGACTTTCGTTCCGGGTACCAACCCCCAGGGCTCAGGACAGCAGATTACGCCACACTATCGTCTCATCTTGGACACCTACGGTATCTATCTGTACAAATTTGGTACATTAGTGCCGTATGCAGCGGAAGATGTTGACCGGGCTGGCCCGGGACAGGTCTCTTGCTATTCTGCGACATGCGCTTAAACCGGCCTGGCGAGCGCAGGAAATCGAAGCTTCATAAAAAGTGATCCATCAGGTTGGCGAATAGCCAACATGCATACTACAAGCTGAATGAGCAGCTCTACAATCAAATACTGTGTAATATTCCTAGTACGCTACAGGGTGGCAGTGGAAGGATAATATCTACCGTATCCTAGAACGGTCGTCATGCTTCCTGACTTTTATTCTAACAGATGTTCACCATTGTGGGTGTTAGTACTCACAGACTATAAGGTCAATTTCCATATAGTCAGTATTGTCTCTGGTGAGTAGGCATGTAGCGAGTTATATTCCAATACCAATCAATCAAAAGTTAGAATTTCTTATTTATCATGTTTGGGCGACCCCATATCCGCCGAAAAGCTCGAAATCATTTCGATATATACCGCAGGTACGTTATTGGACCCAGCATGTAGAGCTAACTTGCCTTTTCAGGATGCATATGCGATTAATTTCATTCATACCTTAATGTTCAAGGCAGTAGTGGTTGCTATGTTACGCCGAAGATTTCTCCACAGGGGATCAAATGGGCCGATGGTGTCAAGCTTTAGCATTTGAGGATATTTCTTGATCTCCTTGCCCTGTCAATGGAGGCAGTCCTTGAGTACTCACCCAAGGTCAAACGTTTATATACCGGTGCATAGCTGATTAAAGCAAAAGAAAAAGCGATGGTCGAAATATCCCCTCGGCCGACTGGCTATCATTGCGCAGAGCCACGCGCAGTCAGGTTGCTGTCTCTGTTGTGCCATAGCCCGCGAATTTCGGTGAGGATGCATTTGCTTTTCTCTTTATTCGGCGTGTAAACATCCGCCAGATCAAACCAAATCAGGGCATTGCAATTTAAGCGCGACATATTTCCATATGCGCAAGCATGCAATGGAGGGTTTATAAGGGGGATGTGAGATCGATACACGGAACACATTTGTATGGATATATCTTGCTATTTTGTTGGGAAAGAGACTCAAGATACTGTACCATTGCAGTCAGCTTACCTTACTGCACACCCAGGTTGTTACTGCTCGCTGCACTTCTACCGTGTAGGTAGGCGATCAACCAGATGTGATGCGGTAAGTGTTGTCCACTGCCACATGCGGGCCAGACGATGCTCGCCACGAATTATTGTTGCCTTAGCCTTGTCAAGGACATCCAATGAGGACAGAGTAGGATGCAAATAATGTAACGATGCGTACAACACGAACTGCAGCTGCCTGAGGCAAGAACACCCACAGCCTGCGCCACATGTGCACTATTCCTGTTCGTCGAAACGACAAATGGTGAAGCCAGAGACTGTTTAAACGTTACCGTTGCTTAGCGGTGTGTTTTGATCACCTTTGCGCACGTCCGACTGCCACTCTATCGCCGACAACTCAGAACAGTGCACTTTCCACCTTAGTTTCGACCCGTTTCTTTGTTGTGCTGTGTGCTTGCTCCAGCGCCGCGCCACTTACCACCACACCCGGATACTTTACTCCACGCCTAATCGCAGAGCAAGAGTCAGGTACCTTACCTTACCTACCTTACCTTAGCCTCTCCACCCAAACCACCGGTACGATACTCAACTTGTGGACTTAAGGCACCTTAAGGTGCCTTATCCTCTCATTCGCCATCGTCTTGGATCGTCACTTGTTACGCCCTCCACATGAGCTAATTCTAACGTGCGTTCTGCGGGTGAAAGTCCGCTGGACTCCACAATGGCGTCCTCATCGGGCAAGGGAGAAGCGCCCTCCCGATCCGCCGCCGATAACATAGAAGCCGAACCAACCCGGCCGTACAACGGCATCATGCAAAGCGAGCAGTCTTCCGTACCATCGGTCGGGCCTGACGCTCGATCTTCATCTGCTCCGGATGCTCTCAAGTCGAGGCTAAACCTCCTCTCCAAACCTGACACATCTACCACAAATTCCCCGAAACCATCCCGAGACTCGTCCCCTTTACGCCAATCCCACAGGACGGGGCCTGCCTCGAAGCTCCCACGGTCAAGAAAAAACAGTCAGGAGACAAGTCAGCCTCCGATACTACCTGTTTCGAGAGCAGCTACGAACCCTGCGCCCTCGCCCACGAACAGAGTTCCCCTCGTGGCCGACGACGCCGGCCCAGCTCATGCTCCAGGGGCTGTGGAGCCGACTGCCACAGCGTCGAGATCTCGAGGTGCTAGATCTCCTGGAGACACCACTCCACATTGGCCCGCGTCACCTCGACTAAAATCGCCGCCTCCAGCGGGGAGTCCACGTCGTACGTCAGTGACCTCGCCGCGGAAACTGGACCAAGACCCTCCAACTATAACCACCCGACGGAGCGCTCCCGCCGGAGCGACCTCTTTGGGTGATGATAGGTCGGCGTCTGGGGATAGTGAGAGAGAAAGTCATGGGCTGGCGGTAGGAATGCGGACGCCAGCTAGAGGTGCCAGCGGAGGATCTATGTTGGAGACTGTACAAGAAAACAGCCTACCTGGAACACCTGCCATTGAACTGTCGCTTCCACCGAGGGGAAATCGGTCCTCGGAAGATGATCGACCGGTGAAGGCGTCCGATAACCCCACGGAGGATGTGTTTACCAGAGGGTCAAGATTTGTTCCGGAAAGTGGAAGTGAAAGTGGAGGAAACAGAAGTGATGGCAAGAAGAGTCAGAAGCTGGTCGTTCCCATCGGCTCTGCTCGTCCAAACGTTGTGGCGCCCGGGAAGCCACAGGCTCTGAAGGGCAAAGCCGGGGAGGGGTCAATAAGCAGTATGACAGTGGAGACAGAGACTGTGAGTTCCATACCACAAGTTGCCCTTGGCGTCGGTGGTGGAGAACGAGGAGGCGGTGGAGGCAGTGTTCGCCTGCAACCCAGCAAAGAAACAATTCGACCGAAGAAAGAAAAGAAAAGGACGGTGCGCAAGGCACCTTCAATCAATGCAGGGACTGGTGAGCCTCTTAGACGTCTCCATTTTCCCCATCATCCTACTCGTTCTGCACATGTCTCAAAGAAATCTTTTGGATCTCCAAAGCTTTCTCCTTCCTTCATCCTATCTCCTAGGCTCTCATATCAGGGAAGAGACTCTATAAGCTCGAGAATCTCAAGCATTGGGTCAAGCATTTGTCAAGCAATCATGTCTGTCAGGGGCAGTCCTGACCTTGTCTCTCTCAACAACCCAACTGGATTCAACCCTTGCGCGCCATCTACTAACCGCCCTCAATCAACAGCATCCTCTAAGGCCGACATCTTCGAAGCAAAAGTCGCCAGCGCAGTCGATGAAGCCAATTCCTCCGATTCGGAAGAGACATTCGTCTATGAGTCGAACCCACCGGAAACTCACTCTCGCCCCGGACGATACCACTCGAGGACACCAAGTGCGACATCCCTTGCTAGCCAATTAGACCAACGAGCGGCCCTGCGTTCTGTTCCGGGTGCTGTGGATGGTCATCCCAGTGTGAAGGGGAAGAGAAGTATGAAATTCACCAACAACCCGTACAGTAACAGTATCCATGACGGCGAGGGAGCCGAAAGAGGCGACGGCAATGGCAGCGGTCAAGCATCTAAATTAGGCAGCATCCGTGATAATGCTGGCCCGACGTCACAGCGTCGACATATCGGACACTTTGGACGACATGGGAGGGGTCATACTTCATTATTCGATAGTGACTCGCCTTTCCCCTACGCTTCGAAAACAGGACAAGCACAAACTGGTCCTACCTCTAGACATTCCTCTAGACCACAGAGTCCACGCAATGCACATCATCTACGTCTGGCTGGCGGTGAAAGGAAGGTAGCTGCTCAAATACCCGGTTATGACATTGACGTAGAAGGGGCCGACGACGAGAGGACTCCATTGGTGAGTTCGGTACGCTCGAGTCGCTCACGTCATGGACGTAGGCCGAACAGCGCCAGCATCCTGCAGATGGAATACAATCAACAGCGACGGAGGGGTTGGCTTGCGCGCTGTGCCGGTTGCAGTTTGGTCATCATCATGGTAATTCTGGTCGTTTCTGGTGCGCTTGGCTTCTTGGTCGCCACTACGAAGCCCTTGCACGATGTCGAGGTCAAGGAAATCCAGAATGTACTTGCTAGCGAGCAGGAGATCATGCTTGATCTTCTAGTTCAAGCGGTCAACCCTAACATTGTTACCGTCACAGTGGGCCATATGGACGTGAATGTCTTCGCAAAAAGCAGGCATGTGGGATCTGATCGGTACTGGAAACAATGGACAGCTTCAGACAATCGAAGACGACGAGCTTTCGTTTCCGAATCACGGGCTTCCGACGACTTGCAACATGCTGGTTCTGGACGACAGGCGCAGATTTCCACGGCTCTGCCGATCCCTGATTCAAATTCCGACATAAGGCCTCTGGACGGCGTCGACGAAGGTACAGATCCGATCGATGATCCTGAAGGCGATGCACAGACCATGCTTCTTGGTCGCATATTCAACTTTGATTCGGCATTGAATTTCGAAGGCTCACCTCTAAAATGGCATCCGACAACTTCAATCGGGGAAGTCAGGTTGGCCAAGCCAGGCAATGAGACAGAGAAGGGTGGGACAGAACGATGGGAGAGGGTGATCCAATACCCTTTTGAGTTGATAGTTCGCGGAGTCCTGAAATACCAGCTTCCGCTGAGTAGCAGGATCCGGACCAGTCCAATCGGTGCGAGCGTCATAGTCCACCCCGAAGATGGAGTTGACTCCATGCGGAGGATGAGGACAGAATCTGCCTGAGGCCCATCGACGTACGATGACTCGCCAGCAAATCTGCGCTTCTCACGAGAGAAATTTGCGTTTCCGACGGGGTTTACAGCACCAATGTCACCCTTCATAGGGCAGGAGTTCGTGGACGAGGAGGACGGTGTTATTGGGGACCGGCAAAACAGGGTTGGCGTTGGTGCTCTTCGTGGTTGCAGCGAAGCATGGCTCGATTCTGGTCATCTTGTTATTTGCATCCTCGTATTTGACGCAGGCTAGCGGCTCCTGCATATAGAGCTTGGCTCCTCCGCGCTGGCTAGAGTAAGAATCAAATGCCCATGATATTCGGGACAATTGTTATGCGTGCCACTGGTGACCGCCAAGCCAGCCATTTGTTGTGTCCAGTCGAGCCAATCATAGTGGATCGTTAGTCAGCCTAGGCCGACCTGCACCGTACTGCCGCTCCGATCGATACTTGCCAATAAACCTCCGTCATCCCGATAGAACAGCTTCATTAGACCCTCGACCACGTCCATGATGGCATCCAAGGTCGTGCCGTTCCTTGTACGGAGCCGCATCAGTGCTGGCAGATCGCTCTCGCGATCTCAACGCCGGACCTTCGTCGCCAGCACTTGGCAAAGGAGTGAGGCATTGGCTGTGGTAAGTATCGTCAACTCCAATCCGCGGATCCAGCAGCTCCTATGCCCGGTCGCCGCCGGCTCCTGCCATTCATTGAGAGCTTCGCTGACGATATTAGCACCGCAATACACCGGAGAACAACCCCGACATTCCCTTCAAATTCTCGGAGCTCAACCTCAAGCTCATCGATGAGATTCTCAAACGCTACCCCCCTCAGTATAAGAAGGCTGCGGTTATGCCAGTGCTTGATCTCGGCCAGCGGCAGCATGGCTTCACAAGTATCAGCGTCATGAACGAAGTTGCAAGAATATTGGAGATGCCGCCGATGAGAGTCTATGAGGTCGCCACATTCTATACCATGTATAACCGGAATCCTGTGGGCAAGTTTCACTTGCAAGTCTGCACTACGGTAAGCGTGATACCATCCGATTTGCATTCTCGGACTCGTGGTTGTCCATTGCGGCCTCTAGTGACGGACTTCGCTGATCGGCCTCTTTTAGACACCTTGCCAGCTCGGTGGTTGCGGCTCCGACGCAATCATGAAGGCCATTGAGGATCATCTCGGGATTCACCACGGCCAAACCACGGAGGATGGGCTCTTTACATTCACAGAGGTCGAATGTCTTGGTGCCTGCGTGAACGCGCCCATGGTACAGATAAACGACGACTACTACGAGGATCTGACACCAGAGTCCGTTGTGTCATTGCTCAACGCCCTGAAAGCATCAGCGGAGGCAACTGGTGCTACGGGTGAGGCGGCTGGTATGGCGGGTGATGCGCCAAAGGGAGCGCTGACAGGCGAGGACAAGGGTGTTGCAAGTGGTGATAAAATCGGAGAGAAGGTGCCGCGCAAGTATGGTGCCAAGGGGGTCACTGTGCCAGCGCCAGGCCCATTGAGCGGACGGAAGTCATGCGAGCCTGCGCATGGCTTGACGAGCCTTACAAGCGAGCCATGGGGGAACGAGATGCTAAGGAAAGATGGGGAACTATAGAGGGGGTGCGGCGCACGATGTACATATGCTTTTGTCAGTGACGAAAAAGAATCGTCGATCCAGCTGACCAGGATTGCTCTGTCGAAGTTGTAACTCTTTTCTGGCCTGGATGCGTAGGCTGAGCGAATCAACTGCGTTCTTACGTGGGCCTGGATCTGGCATTTGACTCATTTCGTGGAACCAGGAACATGCACCTGTCAGGGGTAGGGGCAGTGAGTAACAGCACGGCATGGAGAAGCGCCAATTAACGGCCTATTGATCAGTTTTTCTTGCCGTGGAAAGTCATTTGAAACAAATCCAACGAGCAGCCACTCTGTATGTACTCGAACAATGTCCTGTCGCCATGCAGCCGAATGTCGTATAGTTTCCCTCTCCTTTGGATAAGTGATCGATGTGATCTTCAGAATTCGAACCTTGGCGGCAGAGGAGCATGTTACAACTGTCCCATTTCCGCCGCGCATAGAATGAACGTAAGGTAAAGTACGAATAGGTAGATATGCCGCGTGTAGGTAAAGGATTTACTATCACGAGGTACTTACGAGTACACAAGGTTGCACAGGCGTACGTTGTCAGATAGGCTGCCGCAGCCGAAGCCGCAGGCCGCTTGCCGCTTCACGCCAATCACAGAACCAAATTGCATGGCCAAACAACCCACAGGTGCAGGCAGACTAGACGCACATCATCCATGCCGGGGGAGCGGCAGACGACACCCGCCAACCAATCAATAATGATTCTCGAGGCTTATCCTTGAGGCGCCAGCATAGAAAGTATGAGTTAACCCAAGATCTGCATCCCCCACGAGTGGACTTCTCGAGGACAGGAGCTTGCGTGAGACCAGTCCGCATCTTTCTTTTCCCTTCATCATCTTCATCTTTGCTTTCTGTTCCACATTCATTTTCAGTTTTTCTTTATATTTCTCTCTGGCTACGATCTTTCTCCTACACTGTGCGCTGCGATGTTTAAGCGTTGATCTTCACACTATCTGTCGCTGTTATGCTTTGGTAGCCGCACATGGCGGCTGCCGCCCTGAGAGCAGCATCTTTGGCCCAACCGCCCGAAGCGGTGCAGTCGAGATCGATTGCCTCCGCGGCGTACGAACATGCACTTCCTGCAGGTCCATGTCACTTTCGGAGCTTGACTGGCGGTCGAGGCGCACCTCAATGTGGTTGCAGGAGATTTTGGAGCAGCAGAAGGTCGGCTCAGACAAGGGGACATCTTGGTTGTGAGGACCAGGAAGATGGCACATACCAATGTGCCTGTGGCCATCATGCCTGCTTCCATGACGGTCCACCCGCCCGTACTTCTGAGAAAGTCGACTCCCCCGTCACTCCGGGCCGCGGCCCGCGTGCCTCTCAAAAAGTGACCACCACGACTGAGCTCCTTGCAACTGATAGACCCGTTCCCGGAGAAAATGACCAAGTGCAGATTCTCGATACTGCTGCACCCTTCTTGACAATCGGAAACGTCCCAATTGACATAGCGGCGCTCGACTGTGGTTTACAGAGTACGGACGCTAGCTCTATACAATTGCGACTGCGAGACCAGAGCACATATCCAGGCTCCCGTACGTCTGTAGGAATACTCCCAGCAGCTAGTCGGTCGAGGGTTTCTTCGCAATCAGCAGATAGTGCAGATACCAGTGGACTACCACCCATCCCGTCTCAATGTCGGATAGAGCCACGACTGTTAAATCCGTTCTCCACCGGACAAGCTTTCGCAGACTCTCAGACGAATTTCCAACGAGCTCCTCCAATGGATACATTGCCATCAAGGACAATGCCACCTCCCATAGACACGGTGTCTGGGCCATGCGGAAACGATCCTTCGAATGCTAGAGAGAATGGGCAGTTACAACAAGTATTGGATAACAATGGCGCCAAACCTGCAAACTCTGTTGGCGGCGTGGATTTCTGTACCCTGTTCGGACAGTCAAGGGATAGTCGTGATGAAAGTCCCACGGAAGTGGCAACTCCAATGGACCAGGTGCTCCAGCAAAGGGCCGATAAGTTTGACAAGTCAATTCAGAGTATCAGGGACTGGCTGGCACTTCAATCGACCAATGTTAACTCGTGCAAGTCTCCGCACTCTGCAGACATGGAGACTAACGTATCCGGACGCGCTGAGGGCAAACCACATGCATTGGAGGCGAGCGAGTTCTTTCAGAAAGTAGTACCAGAGCTGCGGACGCTTATGTTGCAGCTCAGTACTTATCCTACCATTGCTACAGCTCTCAAGGCGCATTCGGAGCGTCTTGAAGTTCTCGAGAATGCTTCTTTCCTGCACGGTCCTCTGGAAGAGCTTCAGGAGAAAGCGGATCTAATTGAAGGACGCTTGGCTGAAATTGAGAGTAAGATCGAGGAGCATGAACGACGTTTCACGTTATTGGATGACGAGTCACCCAACGACCGGTATAGCAGGGGAGGACGGAGGCTCGAAGAAACGACCGAATCCTTCGCCTCTGACAGATCCAACGATACGCGTCGTTCTGCAGCATCCTCTGCTGCCATCGGAAGGGCTGCCTTTGGCCCAGAACTGGAGACCCTGATCGGATCTTTCGATTCTAGGATCCGAGAGCTGGAACTCGCCTCGCTACCAACACCTGACCGCCCTTGGGAGCTTGAAGTGATTTTGCTCCCCTGGGGCCGGCGCCTAAAGGGGATATGGTATTCCATGGGTGATTTTCCAAGCTCTAGGTCTCCTACTCAAGCGAGTGAGGAATGGACAGGGGTTTCTCCTGGGAATATGCTTCCCCATACAGAAGGATCAAGTACGTATAGTTGCGGCTGGGATTTCACGTCTATCCAACGCTGGGCAGACAGTACGCTTGAATGGATGGCTCCAAGAGCATCTGGACCTTCCAGTACCGTGTATTCGCGACTTAAAAGCAAGGGCTTGGTACACAAGGTCTACGTGACAGACAATAGCGCAAGTCGGGTACAAAGTACGATCTTGGCAGCCTTTAAGACGGCGTTGGCGGCTTTGACAGGTGGTAATCCCGCAGTCCGATCCAGCGGAAATCTGCCCATGGATAATGAATCCGACGATGAGCAAGATTTACCCCTTGGTCTGAAGGCTCCTTTTACACCGCTTCGCAAAATATACAAGGAGTCCCGGTTGCGATTTTTGACGTCAGCGGAAATGATAACTCCTGCGCTTTGGACATCAGATTTTCTCCGAAGCAATGTGGTCATGAAGGCTAACGATGGACGGAAGCGGCTGTTTATAACCACCAGCGAGGCTTACCTTCAACGTGGCCACTGCAAGGAGTGGACTTGGGACGCTCTTAAACTGCTTCCGAGCTACGACGAAAACCATAGCGGAATGACATCCGGCGTCCCTTCTAAGGCAAGTCCTTCCTTCAAGTCGTGCTGGGACTGGGATCCGCGTCCCGATCTGCCAGAGAGCGCACATTCATCATTCGGGCCGCCTGCTACAAGTCAGCACCCATTGCCCAAAATCGGACATAAAGATGAAGATGCGGCATGTGACGAGCACTCTTCTCAAGGGTCTTCTAATTCCAGTTCGGCGTTCCCTGATGCTCAACCCGTTCCGATATCGCCGCTATCAGAGCTACCATCACGGCGGCACTTAGATCATCGCCGTACCGCTTCCATGCCGACAGTTCCCACCATCATCAAGAGTGGAAGCGCATTATCAGCAAAGCGTCGCTTGATCCACCTGAACGATGCGCAGCCCGCGAGTCAAGCATCCTGGAAACGCCGACGGAGATCTCGCTCTCCCACGTTCGAGCCTTCAATCCGGTTCGCAGCGACCCCACGGCGCTCTGATCCGCCCAGCCCATTTTTCTCTGAAGTCGTGCCCCAGGACGGTAGAAGTCAAGCGAATGGAATCGGGTTGATGACAAAAAGAAGCTCGACTCCGTTTGCCTACGCAACACCCCATAGTGGCCCCGCCGATAACGCAGGCAATAATACTAGCAACGAGGGAGCAAGTGATGGTGGGCGCAATTTTGAAGATGACAATAACGGGGCAGCTGAAGAGGAGGCCTGGGAAGGCGTGGGGAGCGATGGGAAGGAGGAGGGGTGCATGGGAGGTGATGAAGATTCGATGTCTTTAGCGGAGGACCAACTTGACGATGTTAATGATGATTCGGGATATGAAATGTGAGGGAAGGAAACGTACAAGCGGCGCTTCAGCGGATGTGTTGGGAACATGTGCTGAATATACTGTATCATTATCCCGGATGCTGTGGGCGTTTGATGGATCAGGCGATCCCTTCTCCCCGCTCTTTCTCTTATATGGGGACAATAGAATGCGGACTATACTATATCATACCACTCTCAACCGATCCGACTGCAATTTTGAAGCGCCCTGACATAGCCATAGCCAATCAATGAGATATTTCTGATAACATGGTGCTTCCTAAGTCTTCCTCGATTAGACAGTGCTCCAGGTCCAAAATATCTTGGAAATCAATTGATCAAAGGCATTGATTACATCACATACTGCTTAACAATTAGAGTCGCCCTTCATAGCCGTGACCTTGGCCTCTTAAGCTGTAGAAGATACAGGAGTCCTACTTCGTTCCGTTGAGATATCCAGACGCTCAGCCAATCAGCATGCGCCTAAAGGGGGAAGCAAATGCGCTGTGACCGTCTGCAGCCTCGGCAATCGGGCCCCCACCCCCGTCATCCAATCCGTCGCTTGGGCTCAAATCCGGGGAAGCCCATCCCATTCTCTCTATTTTACAACTGTACAACAAGCCATCTTTCCTTTACTACTACCTTACTACTATACCCATCTGAGTCCTTACAAGGCCCATCAGCACAGCTACGAGTAGACTGGTCATATTGCGCCTCCAAGGCCCCTCTGCTCATATATATCACGCCCTCAATCGCGCAACGCCCGGCCATCGCTCCTCCGTCAACACCCTCGGCATCGAAACCCCACTTCTCTCTCCTCACCACCACAGCACAATGGCAGCAGACAAGAAACTCTCAGTCTCGGACGTGGCGTCCCACAACTCCGCCGACAAGGGCATGTACATCATCATCGACGGCAGCGTGTACGACGTGACGGGCTTCGTGGACGAGCACCCCGGCGGCGCCAAGATCCTGAAGAGAGTCGCCGGCAAGGATGCGAGCAAGCAGTTCTGGAAGGTAAGCTGATGCCTGGGGCGAGATGGTTGGTTGTGTGTGCGTAAAGGATAAAGGCTTATGTTGGTGTACGCTGCAGTATCATAACGAGGGAGTGCTGAAAAAGTACACCCCGAGGTTGAAGATAGGCACTGTGGAGGAGAAGGCGAAGTTATAGATACGTGGCGTGACTTGCGAGGGGTCTGTGCTTGGATAGATATGAGGTGCCTAGGATATCATCGGTCATTTAGCAGTGTCATTAGAAGTCGTGATTGTGTACGCTAGAAGTGTCGGATACACGCTGACGCCAAAGACATGTTCGTTTCCATCCGCATCCTAGCGGGCAACAAAAGAGCTTCTGCTGGAACAGGAAAGTGCTATCGCAAAATGCAATCTCTGAAGGATCCAAATGAGACGTCAAAGTTGAACCAATTGCGCCATGATCTCCTAACCCCCTATCTCCTCCAGCACCTCACCGCAGATGTTATACAAGCTGCTGGCCGCGTGGTAGACAGCCATGGTGCGCTCGTCCGATTCCAGTCCATACTTGCATTTGAGTTTGTCAGGGTGCCACCTCACCAGCTCGATCCGTGCCTGCGCGCGAAGGTCGCGGATCTGCTCGCCAGTCCCCGGGGTGAAGCTGAAGGTACGGCACGTGCTCCGGTTGTCCTTCTTCACAAACGGTTCAAGACCGAAGGCCCGGACAAAGAAAAGATGAGCCATCCATTTCATGGCGTCAGCGTCGCTAAAGACAGAGCCATCCGGTGAGATTAGAGACCGCTGAGCAAGCTCGTCTGGCTTCATCGTCAATGTAGGCCAGGGTATGCCCGAGTTGCCTGAACGGACTTGCTCGGCTGACGGCCAAGACCTATTATACCGCTCGAAAGAAGCCTTATATGCATCTGGTGCGGCAGTCAGAGGTGTTCGCATGCCGCTCATTTCTCCCGCCCCGCCATCTTCCGGCGCGTTAGGACTCCGGCCCTGGGGTTCAGAGTGCATACCGGGAGACACTGATGGCCCTCCCAATTGCTGAGAGGCTTGTAGAAACCGATACTGGGCCGCGTATAGAACCTGCCATTGCCTGTTCAGTTCTGAAGCGCTGTATCGTAACCCTTGCTCTTCGTGTCGCAATTTGGCTTCCCGCAAGTCCAAACTGGCGGCTGTATACTGGCGAGACGTTGGATTGAAGACTTCCTCAGTGGATGCAGCGCTCTCGACGCCATACATATGACTGTCAACCTCTCCTGTAAATCCAAAATCAACGTTGGACAAGTCTTCAGCCGGTTGTCCTAACCAGGGCACATCAGAGCCACGTGACCAAGCTGTGCTCGAAGAGTAGACAGGCCCAGCGGTGAAGGGTTGAGAAGCAGGTGGAAAAGAGGTCCTTGGAGAACAAGGCTCCGAATGCATTCCTGTACTATCCTGGGAAGCTGCGTGATCTGTCCCAAAACTGCCATCACCATGCGCAACAGGGACCCGACGTCCAAATGATGCGGGATCTCGAAGACCAAACGCGTGCATATGAGCTGGAAGGTCGGTTCCATACTGACTACGGGATTCTGATGGGCGGAAGCCCGGTAAAGTGTTGCAGCTGGCAGGAGTATCTGGAGAATCCTCGCCCAAACTCCAGGAATGCCTACTATTTCGGGATCTCTTCCTCCAAGAGGGAATAGATATTCCAACTGTCTGAACTCGGCCTTTCGATCGTTTCACACGACGCTGAAACAAACAGTTGGCCAACTGCGACTCAAGTGGATCTTGCTTCGAAGCTTGAGGCAAGACAACCCGTTCAACATTGATAATAGGTGGTATATGCCTTTTTCTGTGACTTGTCGACCCCGCGAGCGCCGGGCCGCTTGATTGCGCTCCGAGGTTCTGGGATGCATAGACGAATGCGTCGAACGGACCTGCCACGCTTTGAAGGGCCTGTGGTACAAAAGGGGCTGAAGATGGCTGAGCATAGGGTCCACCGTTCGCCGCCCAGTACACCCCTGCATTAGGGCAGCCTTCAACCAGATAGTAGTCGACAGAGTGGCTAGCAGAGTCCGGAGAGGGGCCATAATAGTACGGACCCTCTTGATAAATCCCAGGCTGGTGGGAACGATAGCCCCCACTAGTATCCATGGCGATAGCAGCTGGATACTCCGGCTGAAAGGAATGGAAAGGGTTGAACTTTGAAGAGTGACGCAGAAGGAAATGGTGTCCTTTCTTTCAGAATGGAGCAGACACCGTATGTTGAAGCTCGAGGCAGCGCAGGTTTAACGCCGGTAGCAGCCGGAGAAAACATATGCTACACTGGCGCATTTACAAGGGGGGGTTTATGACAAGATAAGCCGAATGAAAAGAGGAAGGGGAGGGGTTCGATGATGAACGAGGGAATGGACCAGGTGGACAGTGATGATATGTCTTTCAAGTGAATTCCGGTAACTGCCTGCAGAAAATCGGGGAAATCAGAGACGAAGTCCATTTCACCGCCACGACTGTGAATGCCGTACGGGAACCGGCAGAAAGAGCCATACGAAGCCAGATCATGATGATCGAGGAGAAATGAATAGGGCCTATCAATCCTGGAGGTACAAACGACAATGTGCTCTGGTTGTTCAACGTTAAACGTTCAAACGTGACCTGGATGAGCAACTTGAGACATCAAACAAACAGTTGGAGCCTCACTCGGAAGCCGGGGGAGGGAAAGTCGCGCCTCAGCAAGAGTCTCATAGCGTACGTTGATGTGATCATGAGGCTGATTAACTGCACAGATCAACAGCATGATTCATCTTCTATTTTGACCTTCACCGGCTCTTGTAGAGTATAACTGCCAATATTCATTGCCGGGTGGTGCCATTGCCCAGGTGCAGACCATAAGTAAGGTAGGTTAGTAACTTACCGTGTCTGTGAGGGAGCGTTGTGAAGCCATATGCTGCCAATAATGATTTCGCTGACTAAGGAAGTGTCCGGTGTACCAGTAGCGCAGGAGCACAGAGCATCGGTGATCGGCGTTTCACTCGTATTGATTGTAGACCTGCGAATAACTTTCGTACGGTACCTCACTTCGAAGCTGGCAGGCAGACATAGCTGAGGAGGGCTGCAATCATGGACACCCGACGCTGGGTCTCAGATAACTTAATCAAGGTGCGTTCATACAAGATGGAAATGCAGCTGACACCAGCTGACACTCGGCAGTTCTCCGGCGCTTCAGACCCAACTGTCGTGGATTTCGTCCTTGCGACAGCCCGTGGCGCCAAATCTTCCTCGGCGCTCTACGACAAGCTCGTCGACTTCCTGGATGGCTCGGCCCCGGACATTAAGAAGTTCAGCACCGAGCTGTACAACAGGTCTGGAAGATCGTCTGGAAGCAATGGTGACGCGCTGTCCAAGAAACCGAAAGAGGCCGCCCCCAAGGTGGAAAAGAAGCGCTACACGCTTCTCGAAATGGAGGATGAGGACGCTGCGCTGACGCCACCCAAGGTCGAGAGAGTCGACAAAGAATCGCGTAGCAGGCATCGCCATGATAAGGAGGGGCGTGATAGGGACCGAGACGGCGAGAGGAAACGGGACAGAAGCCAAGATGGTGAAAGCCGGCGCCGCAGAGAGGAACGTCGCTCAAAGAAACTGAGACGGAGAGACGATGCGGGCTTTGAGGAAAGATGGGGTGATGAAGAATATATTGAGGAACCAGAGGAACCAGAGCTCGATCGGTCCGCCGCGAAAAGAGTCAAACTGGAAGACGCTGGTGCGTCGCCACAACCCGAGGAGTCGGATGTTGATGAGGAGACTAAGGCAGAGAGAGAACGTCAGAGGGATCTGGAGGAGCGAGCCCAGTTCGAAAAACGTCTGAAGAGCAAGGATGATAAGTTGACCAAGAAAGTCGTTGAAGATCGGTCGTCGAGAAAAGAGGACAAGATTCTTGCACAACGGCGCGCGCTGGCCGAAGACGCAGCAGCTAGACAAGCGGCTATGCCAGATCTTCGGGAAAGGTCACGGCAGGAGTACCTGAAGAAACGTGAGGCTGAAAGGCTAGCGCTCTTGCGAAAGCAAGTTGCAGAAGAGACTGAGGAGCTACGGAACAATCCTGATCTGACTCGCCGAGAGAAGGAAGAGTTTGCGAGAAATCGAGAAGTCCTCCGTCTAGCAGAAGAACGTTTGCGAGTAGACGATCATCGTGATGGCTATATGCTACCAGAAGACTATATCACCGAGAAGGGAAAGATCGATCGGAAGCGCAAGGAAGAAGCTCTGTACAAACGCTATGTTGACAGAGACGAGCATGGTCAAGAGCGGTTTGTCACGGAGCAGGAGGAGTGGGAGAGGGAGCAGACGGCCAAGGCAAAGGCTCAGATCACTCGCTCAGAGCGTGTCGATGAAGGGGATTATGACTACGTGTTTGACGAGGAGCAACGGATCAACTTCATCCTGGATTCTAAGATGGCTGGTTTTGACTCTGTGTCGAAGGAACAAAGATTCTTGCAAGAGAAGTTGAAGGCTGCAGAGGCCAAGGCTGCGTCTATTGAAGAGACGAGAAAAAGCCTCCCTATCTATAGCTTCCGGCAACAGCTACTTGACGCCCTTGACAAGTTCCAAATTTTGATCATTGTCGGGGAGACTGGAAGTGGAAAGACAACCCAAATTCCACAGTACCTACATGAAGCAGGATATACTAAGAATGGGATGAAGGTTGGGTGTACCCAGCCTCGCCGGGTTGCTGCCATGAGTGTTGCTGCAAGAGTTGCGGAAGAGATGGGTGTCAAGCTGGGAAATGAAGTCGGTTATTCGATACGCTTCGAGGATGCTACGAGTGATAAGACCATCCTTAAGTATATGACGGACGGTATGTTGTTGCGCGAATTTCTCACTGAGCCGGATCTCGGTGGTTATTCCGCTCTGATGATTGATGAGGCGCACGAGCGGACTCTCCATACCGAAATTTTGTTTGGATTAGTGAAAGATATCGCAAGATTCAGGCCGGACCTGAAGCTTTTAATTTCGTCTGCCACTATGGATGCACAGAAGTTTGCGAGGTACTTCGACGATGCACCGATCTTCAATGTACCGGGAAGGAGATTTCCGGTCGACATACACTATACAAGTCAGCCGGAAGCAAACTATTTGGCTGCCGCTGTTACAACCATTTTCCAAATCCATGTTACTCAGGGCAAGGGCGATATCCTCGTCTTCTTGACAGGTCAGGAGGAGATCGAGGCCGCCGAACAGAATCTACAGGACACTGCTCGAAAACTAGGGTCAAAGATCAGAGAACTTATTATATGTCCTATCTATGCAAACCTCCCGTCAGAATTGCAGAGCAAAATCTTCGAGCCCACGCCTGATGGAGCTCGAAAGGTGGTGCTGGCAACAAATATTGCGGAAACGAGTCTGACCATTGATGGGATTGTATACGTTATCGACCCCGGCTTCGTCAAAGAGAACGTTTACAATCCTCGAACAGGCATGGAATCATTGGTCGTAACGCCGTGTTCCCGTGCATCAGCAAACCAGCGTGCCGGAAGAGCAGGTCGTGTCGGTCCGGGGAAATGCTTCCGGCTCTACACCAAATGGGCGTACTATAATGAGCTGGATGAGAATACGACTCCGGAGATCCAGCGAACGAATCTTAACAGTGTTGTTCTGCTACTGAAGTCACTTGGGATTAACGATCTTATCGACTTCGATTTCATGGATCCGCCTCCGGCGGAAACCCTTATTAGGGCACTGGAACAGTTATACGCTCTTGGAGCGTTGAATGATAGAGGCGAGCTCACGAAGATCGGCCGACAAATGGCCGAATTCCCCACAGACCCGATGCTAGCCAAGTCAATACTTGCAGCCGACAAGCTTGGCTGTGTTGAGGAAGTCCTGTCTATTATCGCAATGCTCGGCGAAGCGTCCGCCCTATTCTACCGGCCAAAGGATAAGAAGATCCACGCAGATAGCGCCCGTAACCGTTTTACTAATAAGGAAGGCGGTGACCATCTCACGCTTCTCAACATTTGGAACCAGTGGGTGGACTCGGACTTCAGTTACGTTTGGGCGCGCGAAAACTTCTTGCAGCAACGGAGCTTAACCCGCGCTCGCGACGTGCGCGATCAGCTGGCCAAGCTTTGCGACAGAGTCGAAGTCACCATCAACACTGCCGGGGCGAATAATCTGCCTCCTATTCAGAAAGCCATCACGGCGGGTTTCTTCCCGAACGCTGCGAGGCTGCAGAGGGGAGGCGACAGCTACCGGACGATCAAGAATGGCATGACGGTGTATATCCACCCGAGCAGCACGCTCATGGAGGTCAACCCGAAGTGGGTCATCTACTATGAGCTCGTGCTGACGAGCAAGGAGTACATGCGCAGCGTCATGCCCATACAGGCGGAGTGGTTGGTGGAAGCCGCGCCGCACTACTATAAGAAGAAGGATCTGGAGACGCTGGGCACGGAGAAGAAGATGCCTAAGGGCCAGGGAGCGGCTGGTGAGAAGAGCAAGATATGATATTCTGGGCATAAGGCTGGAACGGAGTGGATCATCTGTGTGGTCTATACATAGCATAGCATATTACGGAGTTTGAACATGTGGGAGCTGGAGTTCGTCGAGTGGAGAGCCATAGCTATCCGTCAAGTCACGCTGTCAGCCTCGGAGTTATATAGGCCGTTCCAAAATGATCAAGGTATCATGCTAATTTTACACTTGTTGTACAATCAAAAGCAGACTAGCCACCATCCGTGCATTGAAGACATCATTTCTGCATTCCATTGGGATCATACTCCTCAAACGCCCAATTCCAGACCTTGTCATCCGTGAAATCCGAATCCGGACCCTTGCTACTCATCTCACCTATATGCTGCAATAAACTCGGAACTGTGACCCATCTAACCAGGTGCTCTTCATCAGCCCACTCCTCCAACAGCTGATCGACATATCCCTTATCCTCACCGCCACTCATATGGCTCCGCAGGCGGTCGACGGCTCGCGGGATGACGTCGCGCGGGAAGATGAAGCCCTGCGAACAGCACCCGTACTTGGACATCTCGTGCACGCCGGGCTGCATGGGCTGAACGGTCCCACGACCGAGGAGGAAGTACAGCATGATACAAGCGGGCACGCCGACCAAAGTCATCAGCGCGATTACCGGGTTGGAGAGAGATCCACGCAGCCGGGGAGAAGAGGCGCGTGCGGCAATCAGAACGCATGCAACCGTCGAGGCGGTGAGCAGAGACCATCCCAGGTATCGCGGCCATTCTTCGCTGTTCCAGCCAAGGAAGAGCTCGGTGTAGAACAAACGCAGATACAGCCACTCATGCCCGTCCCAGCGCATCTGGTCATCTGCGCGTTCAGCGGCCGCGAGCGCACGCGGAAACCAGCCCCTGGCCGCTAGAACATCATCTTCCAGCATGGCCACCCATGGCGCACCTGTATCATAGCAGTGCTGCAGCGTGTAGGTGTAGTCGAAGACGGTCTTGTTCTTGTATTGATGCGTGTTCTCCCAATACACTATCTGCGCCTTCGATTTGACAGACACATTGTACGTGACGACCTCGTCGACGAGCTTGCGCAGCCAGGAGGAGCGGTAGATAGGGTGGTTGTGCGGATTGATGTGCGCGATCAGCGTCACCAGATGCAGCTTCGCCCTCTCTTCCGTGGTGAGGCCCTCCAGCAACGAACCGATGGTCGCGGAAACGTACTGCTCCTCCTGCCGTGGCCGCGCGATCGTGGATATGCCGAGACACAGTAGCGGATTGGGGTTCTCGGGCAACGGTGGAGGCGTCAGCGATTTGTTTGCGACGCCATAGACGTAGTCCAGCGCTTGCTTCTCGCGCTCGAGCGAGTATCCTCGTTTGTAACCACGATAGGTGTCGAAGAACAGCGACGTGGGATCGTTGTAGCGGGTCACCTGCAGATAGCGGAAGGCCGCCAGGTAGAAGAAGGCGAAGCACAGGAGGCTCCAGCCGGCGGGGGTTGTCCAGAGCCTGTGAAAGAGGCTTGAGGCGCGGCGTAGGTAGCCAGCGTACAGCGGCCGAACGACGGCGGCCCGTCTCATTCTCATGGTGGTGGAGCGGCCTTGCGGTCCTCCCTGGAATCGAAACGCTCAGCCAGACATGACGGAGGGTTCAAGCAAAATCAATGTTTGCTCTCGCCGTCGGTCTGAAGTCTGCTGCCTTCGGTTTCACCAATGCTGGAACGGATGAGTGGAGTGTGAATGTTCGCAAGGTTTCGCGGGGAGGCGCAAACGAAGCTACGGGACGCCCAGCCTCGCCAGCTACACGGAGTATAATTCACTCGCACGCGACAATGCGCCTTCTTTTCTTTACCTCTAGAAAGTAGGATGATCCTTGTTTCTTGAACAATTAACTCCGTACATAGCTACCGGTCTCTCACGTATAATTTGAGTTGAGTGAGAAATTTCTAAGTGCTGTACCACTGGCCACCACCTGCTCTGACATGCCGCGAAGCCAATAAGCTTGTTCGTCTCTGGTTCGTGCGCAATTGCTCCCAGCTATCATGAATACAAACCGGCATGCAGGCTGAATTATTTATTAATCAAGATTAACCTTTTGATCCGGCAGCCAGGATTGGATTATGCACGCTTATCAGCATACTGTCATCCAAGGGTATGACAGCTACTAAAAGACAATGCTGGTCGTTTGTAAGCCCGGCTGAAGCATCCTTGTCATGGTATCAGAGGGCTTGGGCATGTGTGACTGTGACTAACTGTAGAGGCTGATACGCTGGGATTTAACTCCATGCAGGCGAGCGGTCCGCAGACGGATAGATACCGGTACGTGAAGGGTTACGAAGCAAGGTACAATGAATACAAAGTTCGATACAAGCAAATTCGAGCTGTTGTTGTCCAGTGACTTGTTCATAACATGCCGGGTCGATCGGGAAGATACGGGGTGGAAGGAAAAGGTCTCGAACCATATTGCTCAGTAATATTAAACGTCTACTCTGGCAGAGACTACCTTGCATATGGTGAGCTGAGCAAAGATCCTCAAAGTGGGTTGATTTTCAGGTCCGAATTAAAAATAATAATGCCATGCAGCGGTGGGCTTTGCTTTGTGCTGCTGAGTTGCTGATGGATGGTTATCGATGTACGTAGTACGAAGTAGGTACTTACTGTGCATGCGGTAGGTACCTCAGTAAGGAGATAAGATATGGTGGCGCTAAAGTACCTTATCGTAGCCCCTTGGAACTGCTTTGGCGCGCTAAGGGGGGATCCCGCGTCAGCGTGTCATCAGCCCGTCCCGAATCACAGGGAGCAAAGAAAGTACGACATGACCTTGCTGCCAACATCCTTTCATTCCTTCTTCCCCAACAACTTCTCCACCATTTCAACGATACTCCTGCCAGCGAGGCTTCTCTATCATTCGCCTGCATCCGGCAGTTTAATCTTCAAACCGCCTCTTGTTATCCTCTTCAGAATCTGGATTCTTCTCTCGTTCTTGAAGGTTGCGCGCCATCGGTCCTTTTCCGGATGTAATTAGGCTCGATCGCTTCAAGCTATCCGCGATAGGAAGGCACCATTATCGCGCCCAGTAACGACATCATCCCCCGGCCAGAGCGATCCATCCGGTCTCTACCTCAACCTGGCCAGTACGATAATATCTCGATAATCCAGTGGGTCGATTGTCTGCGGGAATACTCGAGGATCATCGTGATTTTCGTACCCGTAGGACCTCACCATGGCTTTCCGCCAGCCAACCCACGCTCCTCAGCGTCAGCTTCCCCTCCCTCCGCGACCCGAGGCTATCAGAACCACTAGCTATCAGTCATCTCAAGCCCTCCGCCAACTCGAAGAGTCGCAGGAGTGGGTGCTGTTCTCACCCTCGCAAGCACCATCCACCACTCGTACGCATACCACCTCGACCTCACGAACACCGCGGACAGCTGGTCTGTCGCGTCTCTCCGATTTCGGCTCGCTTGATACCGCTGCGCGCGCTTACGACAGAGAAGATGAAGACGAACGAGAAGACGAAGAGGCGATTAATGAGGATGAAGACGATGAAGGCGAGGATCTGGATAGTCTAGATAGTCATCTGCATGCATTTAGAGAACCCTCCGTCTATAATGCATCGTCGAAAAGAAGGCTTGATCAGAGTGGAGGGACCGTCTTACCTACACACGACGGCTTAGGAACATTTCCAGCTTCGAGTTCGGGCGTCCAGGAGCAACTCTGGGCTTTTGAGCAATATAATCCACATAGGAAGAGTCAGAGGCGGCGGCGATCGAGCAAGCCCCTCGACTCTGTTGATCAGCGTGAAATGGACGAGACGTCCGCTCAGAACGAGCGGATGAAAAGGATAGAGCAGTGGAGAATGGAGCAAAGCCAGGCGTTGCTGGACGAGATTCAGAAGGAAACGAGGCGTCGGCGGATGACAAGGGAGAGTGATAGACGCAGTCGCACTGCGAGCATGGGGCAAGAAGGGATGGTGACATTGGGCTCAAAAGACCGGAAGAGGGGGCTTGTGGATGGCAATGTAGCCGATGGTCAAAACACTGGACCTGAAGCAAACGCAGAAAGCGAGGGTTTCTGGACCCGAATCACGAGAAGGGTGATCCGGGATCTCATGGGTATCGATGAATCCTTGTTGTCCGTCATTTTTGGCGAAGCTTTGGCAGACGAAGGGTCGGCATCACCGGTCACCACTTTAGACATGGATCGCGTGTTGCAAGATGAGATACAAGATGACCAGCCTGCAAGCGGCGGTTGGGAAGATCGACTTTTGCAACGCATTGGAAGGGCATTGGGCATTCTCGTCCACCAACTGTCTGAGCATCCCGGTGCGTTCTCAACATATCTTCGCACCATTCAGGAGACCCCTGAATACGCTGGACTCCCTGCTTCGTCTTCAAAAGGACAGGCTCCGGTTGATATTCGACAATCTCAGGGCACACCTACCACACCATCCGACATCCACGCCTCAACGTCAAGTCCATTCTTCAACCCCACCATACCTCTCGCACAGCAGGAGCCGTCGCCGGCCCATCATGCTGCTCTCTGGGGTATCGAGGAGGAGTTCCCTCAATCCATTCCGCCTTCAGAGGAAGCCGAGCGCCTAGCACGAGAGCGTGAACACTGGGAGCGTGAGCTCGACGTCAAGATGGTGTTCACCTTCCTACGCGATCGCTTCAGGTCCCGCTCGGCCCCAAGCTCTGGTGAGGCTTTCCGCTCAGCATCTCTCTCGACCTCTCCCGAAGACACCGCGCGGCGGGCTGTCGCACGCGTACAACAGCATCACCCACTCGTCTCACAGCAGCGTGCCCAGCAGCAGCGAAGGCGCGCAATGCACCAGTCCCAGTCACAGCACGCCTTAGCAACTTCAAATTCCAACTCCGTCTCGGTGCAGCGCTGGCGCCGCAGCATTGCTCTGAAGGACACGAGCAGTTGCGCGAGTGAGAGTACGCGAAGCCTAAGCGTCTCGCGCCGTAGCAGGGGGAGTTCCAGACATTACTGGGACCTTGGCGGCGCGGGTAGTGAGAGCGCTGTCAGCGTCGTTGCTGCTGGTGGACTGGGCGGTTGGGGCGAGGTTTAGATGCTTCGGCCTGGAGCTCTGTGCGGGTGCAATTCAAGGAGTAGTGCCATTGCAGGTAATTTCAGTGGTCGCAATATCGGAAGGTTGGGTATTATTGACGATGGAACGATTACGGCGGAGTGGGTGCTTCATATTTTGCTCATCATGTCTTCTCTCATCTCATACAATACATGCTCGGGCGGAGCCGGCGTTGATGCTGCCGGAGAACTGAGTCTCTCCTGATGTCTCCTCTATGTGTTTCTTCGCTGTCCAGCCATATCTTTACGACCTAATTGCTATCATATCTCACGACCTGGTGTTTGATTTTTGATTCTCATCTTATCTCCCTTCGTCCATGTGTTATAGCATATCACTGTCGCTCATAGCATAGACATCTAGAATATAACGCCTCGAGGCTACAATAACGGACAATACCTCTCGTCGTACTTTATGGTAGTAGTGAGCATGGACAAGGCGATCCCACAATCTCACTGCGGTTAAGTAGTGGACTGAGCGGATCCGTGTTGGCACGAGACGTCGCTCACCAGAGGCATCACCGTTACCGCAGTTTCAGAAGCATAGGTTCAGCATAGGACTACGCATAATGCGAGGAATGTGACAGAATCATGATCATTGAAGCCCAGGTGCATGTCTCAATTCTAAAAACAAGCAAGCTATCGCCAACCCTGATGTTGGAAACACAAAGTTCGCCATTTGCCATTCGTCACCCACG
The DNA here is from genome assembly GCA_001599915.1 of Symbiotaphrina buchneri. Lineage (NCBI taxonomy): Eukaryota > Fungi > Ascomycota > Symbiotaphrinales > Symbiotaphrinaceae > Symbiotaphrina > Symbiotaphrina buchneri. The sequence goes on from BCIG01000027.1 coordinate 353,185, forward strand.
TCCGAAACACACCACCTCCAGCTGTCTTCTCAAACCATCTAAGCAGCGAAGGCGTCGGGGAAGCGGCGCATGTTGTACTCGAGCGGGCCGTGGTTCTTGAGGAACTGGACGTAGGCACCATCGACCTTGACACGACCCTCGGCGCGCTTCTCGAGATACTCCTCGCGGCGGAGAGGGGTGAAGCCCCAGTTCTTGGAGACGATGATCTTTTGGCGGCCGGGGAACTTGTACTGCGAGCGACGGAGAGCCTCGATGGCGGTGGCGCGGTGGGTGTCACGGGTCCGGACGGAGAGCAGGATCTGGCCGATGTTGACACGGGCGACGGAGCCGTTGGGCTTGCCCCACGCACCGCGCATGCCGGTTTGGAGACGATCGGCTCCAGCGCACGACAACATCTTGTTGATCCGGATGACGTGGTATGGGTGAGCGCGCACGCGCAGATGGAAACCTTCCTTTCCGGCAACCTTGACGAGGTACCTGCCAGTAATGTCAGATCTTGTCCCCACCACGTCTTTCTTCCGTATGAGACTTACTTGTTGGCGCAGATACGCGCGGCTTCCAGAGCCTCGGAGCTCAGCTGTTCATACTCGTTTGACACCAAGTGCACGCACAGAGGGAACTCGTCGACACCCGCACGCTTGCGGCCCAAGTCGAAGATACGGATCTTAGGGTCGGGCACACCGCGGTTGAACCGGGACTTGGGGTAGGGCTAGAAGAGACATCGTTAGCATTTCCTGCTTTTCAGATCGAGCAGAACCCAGAGTCATGATCAAGCAGTCCACCGCTGGTAACCCAGCGATTTCATTGCCAGAAATCCATCGTCGGCCATCGATCGCGGGGAATGTCGAATCGTACCTTGTTCTTACAGTAGCGGTAACATCTCGCGGGACGACGGGCCATCTTGACGGTATTATCTTTGATGATGATACTGTCGTGTAGAGTGTCGTGAGACGGAGTGTCGAAGAGGGAGGCGGACTGAAGTCACTCGCTCGTCTCAAGGCTCACTCCAGCGTTGGATTTCTAAGCTCGGTAGTGGCGGAGGAATTACTAAGCCAATAATTTCGCAGTCACCCTTCCACACAAACTCGCTAGCCTTGCCCTAATCTCTATGGAGCACACCTGGGCGCATTCTGAGTCACAAAAGCAAGGTTTCTTAATTCTGCAGACGTGATATTGAGTTACTTGCAGGGGAGAAGGAGACGCCATTGATGACAATGTGCCGCTTCACCAATGATCTGGGACTATGTAGAGTCATTGGGCGGCGAGACGTCCTGTCTAGCGGCGGAGTGATATCCAGCCTAGCGTAGGTTGATTCACATTGGAGTCACAGTCTTCGATAGATAGGATCCTGAAACGGGCGTTGAGACACTTCAATGTAATTGCCACGCGCCCATGCGAGCTGCTAAGGTATCTGTACAATCGACCGTCCCATGCCTTTCCCCTCAACTACTGCATTTAAGCAGTAGTACCGCTCAGGATATCCGAGTCACCAGCGTCCAACACAGCCATGGTCGAGCAACGGAAGAGTTTACCGCAGGCGGTACCCAACTCAATCTGAGGAAGGCGTTAGCATCAGGTTATTGACCCTCCAAAGCCTTACAGGAAGGCTTTTTCGCAGGGTTCAAGACCCTCGTGGCATTACGCCAGTCGTTGGGTCGCTGCCTTTAAGATCTCCATTACGGAAGATCTCATCAAGCAGTTGAAGCGAGCGAAATAAGAAAGTATGATCAACTTACGTTGTTACCCGCGAAGTGGTGCACGTTGGTCTTGGAAAGCATCGAGTAGTATTCGAGCTCGGACTTGCGGAGAGGAGGAGTGTTGCCGGCGATGATCACCAACTTGGCCTTGCCGGAGCGCAGGGTCTTGAGGGTAGATTTGTAACCCAGAGTGACTGTAGAGATCATGATCAGCAATGGTCTTTTGCGTCGACTTCCTTGAGGGCGGAAGATATGACAAGCGGATGCATACCTTTACCAGACTTCATCACAAGCGCCAGGCGCGAGTTGATGCTGTCGGCAGTCTTCTTTGTCTTCTTTGTTGGTGCCATCGCTGCGCTTCAGAAATCTGTCGCGGTCGGATTTCTGATGGATATGTTTGATGCGCTCCGGACTCGTGTTGCGGTGTTGACTTGCTGAAGCTCGGGGCTGAATATTTTGGTCCCAATCAAGCGAGCTCGGCTTGGCAAGGGCACAACCCTAACCTGACCACTTTCGGCGATAGGGGGGTGAGCCACTGTCGTACGGATGTCTTATGTAGCTACCTTACGCTGCATGCCAATCTAGATATTCTACGATTTGGTGATCACATACTTGGTATCGTTGATCGAGTTCGTCGGATGTATTGAAATCGTTAGAGAGAAACAGAGTGGTATAGAGCTTTCTGCCAAGTCATAGACCTTCCAACAACTCCAAGACCCAACATCACCGGGCATCAGCTATACAATTTGAGCATAGTGTGGAGCAAAACAATCCCGTGTGCTCAATCAACCCTCCACAATTGGACATTGTAATGGTGTAGACTGCGTAGTCTGCTGCGGCCCTTCACCAGCAGCCCCCCGATTGAACCACCCCATCCAGCTTGATCTTTTGCTTTGGGACCGCTTCAATCCACCAATATTGCTATCTTCCACTTCCGGATTCTCCTGTACTAGTCTGAGTGGCCTGACAGTCCTCCCTGCGATGACGTTGCCTGCAGTTCCAGTGCTGACACGCGGCGGGCTGCTGGTAGAAGTAGCTGATGTTTCGCCATCCGCTGCTCCGCTAAGATCACTGACAACGCTATTCGAAGAAGAATTCATTCTTTGGTTCTCCTTGTCGCCTTTTTCAGCGACAGTTGAGATCTGGCCTCCACTGACGCTTCGTCCACCGAAGAAAGACTGTCCTGACGCAGTAGGACTGAGAGGACCGCCACCTCGCGCAGCGGCAGCAGTGGGCTGGCCACGATACATCTGGTTGACAACCGCAGCAGGCTGCCACTCAGATCTCGCCCTTCGGTGTACACCAGTGCGGAGCGACTGTGATCTTGTCAAAGGAATAGCTGGTGCCTTCTCTGGATCCTCATTGGCCGAGGGAACAGGAACCGCAGTCTTCATAGGAGCGGAGATATTAGTGGTAGCGGGAGGTGGCATGATGCTGGACGGCTTGGTTGGACGAGTCGTGCCTCGACCCGTTATGGACTTAGCGCGCTGCAGCAGAGAAGGCTGCTCTACAGCCCCGTCCTTTGGAGGCGGCGGCGGTGGTTGTCCGTCAATGGAGGAGTGATCATTTCCAGGAGCTTTGGGGCCCGACATGAGATCGGGCGTCTTGTCTAAAATTGCTTCAAAGTCCTTGTGCTGCAGTAAACGCTCGATGATGTTGTTTATGTAAAGGGTTAGAGCCTTATTCTGGTCTCTCAGAGACTTGGCCTCTGCCTCCAGTCGACGGTAGTTCTCGCTTTCTCCTTCGGCGACAGATTCAAGCTCGTCGGCCAAGGAACCCAACCCAGTCCTAGCGGGAGAAGATGAAAGCTGAGTGTCATGATGAGGCTGCATAAAGTCGGACCTCGCAAAGTCACCGTTGAGGGTCTTCTCATTAAGCAGCAACTGATAGCTCTCGTTGTCCTCCATCAGCCTAGCGTTTGCCATACGAGCTTCCAGGAGCATCCTCTCAACCTCTTGCAGACGGCCACCGCCCATATTCTCCATTTCAATAAGCTTAATCTGAGCTTCAGCCAGCTCCAGGCGCAATGATTCTATCAATTTGTCTTTTTGAAGGATCAGGCGGGAATTGTTGCTGCTGGAATTGCTCCTCGAGATAGCGGGCGGTGCAAAATGACCGTTGTCGAGATTCGGAGAAGAGTTATTGGCTATTCAACGTCAACATCAAGAACATCATGTAGTGGCAGAGATGGTCCTACATCGTCTTCCTTGCCTGCTTTCATCATCCATGTTTGCTCTCATGCCTTTCTGCGCAAGCGTCTCCTTCAACCGTTGGATCGTCATCTGCAGCTCCTCCTCATGGTTGTTCGTATGCTCTTTATCCTGCATCATAGCCGCCCTTTCAGTCTCGTATATATTCTCGATCTCTCTCTTCTGCCTCAGCAGGTCCTTATTTTCATTCTGCAGACCCTCTATTCTTTCCTCGCCTTCGTAGAGTCTGTCCTCCAGCTTCGCCTGCTCGAGTAAAGCATCATCAAGACGCGCCTGCGCCATTTCCAGCTGCTTTCTGTATTCATCCGACGCCAGTTCAGCCCGTTGGAGTTGGGCCTTGAGATCATCGATCAAGGCAGCCGCTTCAGCCCTAGCGTCTTCGTCGGTGTCTGCGGCAGCCACGACATTACCGGACGAGCGGGGGGTGGAGATACTGCCAGGACGCTTTGCCGCGGCCCGAGCGGAGACTGGTGTATTTGGCCCATTTCTAATGGATCGAGTGCGGGCAAGGCCATTGGACGAGGCCGCTGTGGCGGGAGTTGGAGACTGGTTGACCCTGGATGAAGCTCCAGGGGTAGGAGAAGCTCGCGCACCTGGCGAGGGACGCCCAGGAGTATTCTCGGTAGGGGTTTTCTTCGCTGGAGTGGCCATCGTAATGATGAGAGTTGAATATGACAATGAAGGAATAGAGTCGAGGAAAATGTCGACAGGATGGAAGTTGGGCCGTTCAGCAAGGAGACAGGGGCCTCTGCATAAGGTAATATTGTTGTTCCAGGTTGTTGTCCAGCTGCTCGTCTACAGAGTACACCGAGAACGGGTACCTATTCTTAGGACGCGCCTTTCTTATCAAGCAAGCACGGCCTCAACTCGCGGGCCAGGGGATGATATTTGTACGAAATTAAGGGAGATTAAGGATGGGAAGGTCGAGGGTGGATTACCCGATGCTGCCACAGCTGAAATGATTCCACAGTTATCTAATAATAATGAGATTCACAGATCTTACTCCACGATGGCGATCTCATACAGGTAAAGTACGGGTACTTAGATTGGCAGTTTCTTGCCTTGCAAGCTGTGTGACCAGTCACAGCCTCACAGCCACATTAACATTCCTGTGGCTTCCCGGACGACTGCATCAGGTACCGTAGGGCTTGACGAGGCAGGCACCACACGGGAGCGGACAGTCACTACTACCACCTTAACCCATAAGCTTCCGCTAACAACGGCAAGTCACCGCGTTGATCATCTCCTTATTCTCCGACCGTGGACCTCGACTGGACAACTACAGTTGATGACGGATTCGAAGGCGCATGACACGCTTCGAACAAAGCCTCGATTGACAAGTATCACGGATGTCACCATTGTGCTTAAAGTAGTATGCTCTTTGGGAACTATGATATCAATGCACCTCGTCTGAGACGACTTTCTCACGTACCGTACAAAATAGCATTGATTGCTATCGCAAAGAAAATCAGACCCAGGGTATCTAGGCTAAAACCAGCCGGAAGAGCCTCGAGCGAAGGAAATAAGGCAAAAGAACCTCGAATGCTCGCCCCTGCAATGCATTGTAATGAAAAATGCGCCAAGAAATGTCGCCCATAGACTCAATCGCATCAAGACGGGACCAAACAAGGCGCCACCGATGCTCATCGTCAATTCAATTCATCAACGTCCCATTGCATTTCATCAAAGTAATCAACCGTCATTTCCCCTTCAACGCCAACCCACCGCTTCACCTTTCTCGTGTCATCCCCAAGCAATCTCCGAATCACACAATTGGCACCTGATTGGCAGATCCTCCTTCGTCCCAGGTTTTTCCACCTGGGTCCCACCGGACCATTGACATAATGATACTGTCCGGCAAAACGGTACTGACGATCGTCGCTGAGCGGATAGTATTTGTCACCCCAATGGCCCGCAAAATAGAACCAACTGGTCGGTGCCTTCGGAGAGAGTTGGGAAGCTTTGAGGGTGTCTGTAATGTAGTCATATCGGTAGCTGTGCATGTTCCGAGATGGGTCCCAAAGAGGCCCACGATCGGTTATATCATGCAACAACCCGAATGGTAGTATGTAAGTATGGACGCCTGGTGTGGCATACATAGCATGACTTCCGGTAGCGGAATACGCAACGGGCTGGCAAAAATTTGTCAGTCCTGGGTTCCGACGTCCTTGGATGAAAGCAGGGGCTTACCCGTTTACCAATCTTTTGCACTGCGTCGTAGGAGTACGCGGAACCGAAACTATGCTCCGAAAAATACACCGCCTGGGGTTTGCCTTTGTAGAAGCGGACAACATTGTGTTCCCAATCCCCAACATGGTTGCCGAACCTCACATCGAGGACCACGTTCCCAAGGTTGAAGCTGTAGAAGTAGAACCAGAATGCATCTACGATGCCATGGCCTTTGTCCACTACGATAAGCACAGCAGGCGCTCCACTCTTCCCTCCCCGGATCTTCTTTTCAAGTTGTTTCTGAGCAGGAGGACCTGAGCGTTTGTTCTTTGCTGAGCTGCCCTGGGTGGGTTTCCGAATTGGGTTATCCGCGAATGTGGATCCTGTATCAATGCCTTCCACAGCTTCATACCATAATGCTTCTTCTGCCGCCAGATCTTCCGTATCATCTGTGTCTCCATCATCATCATCATCATCTGCACCTGAAATGTCGTCCGTGCCCTTCGGTGGATTCGGCCTGTTCAATTCGCCGGTGAGCCATTCTGGTCGCTCCTCGACATTATCATTGCTTGTCAGGAAAACAAACTTTCCGCCCTGATACTCATTGAGTTCGGCCAGGTTAGTGAGGTTAGGATGATCAGAGTGTGACCGAAGAGGAGTATAGTTGAGGTACGGTGTGGTATGAAGGAGATGATCTTCTATATCACAAGGCCAAAACTTTTCCGCTGAATATAAATGCACCAGTGGAGCATAATCAATGACATATTGAGGAACCTCCCGCATGACTCTTTCATCATCATCCCAATCGGCGGGATCAGTCTTGCCTTCAGTCCACGCACTGTGAGACTGCGCAGGGGGCCCGCTGCTGGAGGGGTGATATTGCTCCTCAGTTGGAGCGAAATGTGATGAGTCCACTTCACTGGCGATTGTACGGAAATGTGCGGCACCACATATTCCTAGATGCTTACAGGCCTGGCGGTCCCACCATGACTTAGAAGATGCAATCCATGCATCCTCTTCCTCTTGCTCCTCCGCTGTCCTCGAAGGAGCCCTTTGCTTATAGACCTGGGCTATCGCAGTCCACACCAGAATCACCCAGATCGTAGCAAAATACAAGCGCTTCTTTCTGTGCCGTGCTCCAACAGGCCGGATGTTTATGTTCGAGTAGGATATGTTGAGAGATGTATCAAGGTCGTGAAAAGAAGCGAGGACCGCTTGTCCGGCATCCGGCGGACCGCCGGACTTGTAGAGTTCATGTAGGGTAATACTGTCGAGTTCAAGCTCGATCCCGCGCTCGCTCGATGGACCGGCGTCATCGTGGAGGTGGATTGGGTGCGGGAGAGGGGAAGAGGACATGGTAGGGGCCGGGAAGCCAGATGAGGAAGCAATCCCGGTTGTCAAGGTGGATGTCTGGGGAATGGGGGCCAGCGCCGCATGCCTTTGCCTGATCAGAGCCACTGCATGGGGCGAAGCAAATACATATTAGCTGAGTATCAAGAGGAGTAGAGCAATATATCAGCAAACGTGGGAAACGTGTGATAATAGTGGAAGATAAACGCGGGGTATCAGTCAGCAGCAATGACTCTTTTGAGTCCCCAGTATAGAGGACTTCGGAGCGATGCCCGCATCATGATGTGAAATCAGGTCGCAAAGATTGCAAACCAGAACATTATTGCCGGTCTCCGGAAAGCCAGGGGAGACTTCGGCTCTAGGCCGAGGGCGAAGGTTTGCCGCAAGGTAAGACAGGTTGCCCATAACGCCGGTAGTAAAGGCCGGTCACACATATCATGGACAACGATCTATCATGGTTTTGGTATCATTGACGTATGGAAGGAAGCAGCGTGACCTGGATCCACAGAGCGCGTCGCGGTTGGTAGCGGATCTGCTCGGACATAGCGCGAAGCTTGGCCTCCGGAAGTAACGGAAATCGCAGGCCATCTTATATGAGGTAGAGCCTTATGTGTGCTGACAGCTGCTGCAGCCCCTGTTCCGATGACGGATGGAGCCCGAGGTAAACGTTCCGCAAGCATCCGCGGATGAGAGGGGAAGGACGTCGAACATCGTAAAAAATTATATAAATTATACACGAGATGATGCAACTTACTGGCGACGCCGGCTTCTGAAAGCTTGTCAAAACTTCCAAATATTGTTGCACTGTTCGGCGATTCCGAAGCGAGGAAACGCTGGTCCTGTTAAAGGGTACGGTAGCTCAGGTTAGGTCCCTAGCTGCTGGATGCTCGGTGGCTTGCGGGACGTAGCGGGCTGACTGATATAATAATACTGCGTGATGGAGCGAAAGGACGTCTGAAGGACCAGCCTTACAGAGGAAGCATAATACGTTCTAGAGATACGCATCCAGAGCGTGAAGTAAAGCGGTAGAGAAAAGAAGAGGTGACGAAGAGATGAGCGGAGCTTTCGCCTGCTGCTGCTCGCTGCTGCTGCTGGTTGCTGCTGATGATGATGAATTACGGTACGAGTTACCAGTCGAGCTGATGGTGTCAGCCTGCTTGCCGGGCAGCGAAACCACCGCCGTCACCAGTCCATTATTCGGACGAATCAAGGCTGGTCTGGAACGGCGATCCATACTCACCTTAGGGGCATTTTTGGTGGTCAGTGCAGCTCCAGCCCAAATTTGGATGTATTCGTAGACTACCGCTTTAGCTTGTAAGACCACGGCAACTCCCTTCTGGACCCGCTTCGATGTTAAGTTGCGGCAGATCACATAGTAGCCAGTTGTCGAGAGCACATGTTTGTTCATCTTCACCCTGCTGATGCGACTGCGGTGCACTCTTCGACTGGGGAAATGCAGCAAGCAACCGAATAAATCAAGCACCTCAATCCAGTATGCGTACAGAGTGCAATGCTTTCCTTGCTTTTCCCGAGCTACAGGTACCTTATGCGCCCCGTGGCTCAACTCACTAATCATGAAAATGATGCTGCAAGAGAAAAAAGGGAATCGTTGATCGAAGCGAGAAATTTTCGCCGACTCAAAGCATCTCTTTCCTTCATTACCTTATTATTATCGTCGCTGTCAATCAATAATCGTCGAATGGCACCTGAGGTTGCGGGAGAGGACCTTCCCAAAAACACACAACATCTTGCGACCGATGACGAGCCTCTTCTATTACTTGCTTGAGGATACCAGAGTTTTCATTGCTTGTTGCGCATTGAAACAGGCACTGAAAAGTCCTTTGCCGGGAAAATGGCAGGAGAATTGGTTGTATCCAAATATTAATATATATATTGCAATATGTTATTTACTTTTAATAATTCCACAGTACTGGCGCAGTGGTTTGGGAGACGCTCCCAGCGGTGTGTCCGAGAAGAAAGGCGGTGCTTCGGCACTTGCCGCCCCTAACCGGGCGGCAAGCGCCCTTACAAAGCACAGCAAAAGACGTTAGAGTCTTTTCGCAGGGTGCCCGCCGATTGGCGGGCGCCCTGACTTTATGCCACTCTCATTGGTTGAATCCACGTAGCAACGTAGAGGCCCCGGGTTCATTCCCCGTCCCGCACATGTTTGTCTTGTTTATTCCGTTTGTTTCTTTGTCTCTTTTGTCTCTTTTGCTGCGATTATTTTTACTAATCGTCCATATCATCATCAAGAGCATCTTAAGGTCGGATTCACCTCAGTAATCAAGTCAACTCAGTTTAACTGAGTGCGGGGCTCGCCTAGCGAAAAGCTCCGAACAGCCCTCCAAACCGCGTCGCACGAGTACGGGCTATCATCGTTGATGCGTTGAAGCAGTCGATAGGTGGGCCACAACCTTCTCTCAACACCAAGGCATAGCATCATATGCCCCATAACACCATGGCGCAGGGGCTATCTGTGGATATCACCTAAGCAATCAGTGATGGCTTCACCTCAGCCTGCGGTCGCCAGCCGCGCCGATGACGCGCCGTGGCCTGGAGATGAGGAATGGGAGTATGAATACTCTACTACTGAGACGGAGGTTCGCGCCTTGCTGCCAACCTTAGCATCTTGAAAAGTATGATATTCTAAACTGCTGTATAGGATTATTACATGATCGTGGACCTATCATCTGCAGTTCCTCCTCGACCCAAGGTCAAAGCTGGGTCTTCGAGACGCGCGGCTGCGGAGCCAGAGGCAGAGACTGAGGCGCCCGGTCCGAGCCAAGATAGCATTGCTGGGACACCGCAGGAGTCTCGAGAAACATCTCCAGGAGAACCGGCCAGCGAGGTCCAGATCCTTGACCTTCATACGGCCAATCCAATCATCTCGTACCAAAATCAGGTCTACAGCTGCAATTGGGCCACCAGTCTGGGCACAGATCTGATCTTTGCACCACCTTCGACTGTAGATGACACGGTAACGCCTCTGAAGTCAACGCCCAGCTATGATCTCATCGCAGCCACTCCCGCTCGGCTGATCGGACAGCCTGTGACCCTCCTCCCGAAGCAGAGTTACGCTCAGGAAAGAGGGAAGCGCCAAAGGTCCGCTACTGAGAGTGAGGAGCCACTTCAAGGCGCTGCCGCTCAAACAGCCTTCAAGATTCCCGTCGGTCCCAGCTCTGGTAGACAGCGCCATGAGCAAGCGCGGTTCCTTGAGCGTCTTATGAGTATCAAGCAGGAAAAAGGCGAGAAGGACTATGTGACGGTGTTTGCGCATAAGGGTGGAAGAAGGGCTGCGATGGAAGGAAGCTTGAGCGCGGGAGGAAGCATCCCTGTTGGTGATATGGAGGTGGGTGGTACTTTGTCAAGCACAACTACTCGAGGACGACCGGGTCGTCCAAGAGGGCGGAAAAGAGGTAGGAGGAGATCGCGAACAAGCTTCTTTGGACGTGAAAGAGAGACGACTGAGGATGGCTCACAAGCCGAGAGCATTGCAACGCCGCGAACCTGGAATGAATTGGACAGCCAGGGCGCATCTATCAGCGACGCGAGACACGAGATCAGGGTGCCGAAAACAGGAAGAGGAAAATAGTCAAGTGGATATTGACATGGCGGACGCCCCTGCCTGAGGGCGTCTATATGTTGTATTTTCGGAGCGCTCCGATTGAACCGCAAGCCGCCAGTCATGGCCTAGTATCCGCGAGAGATGCAATTGGGTTGTGATACAATGTGCTCAGTACTGAAACTATGCCCTCCGGTCTTCAGCGGCGCCTGAGAATGGTCCTCATCTGCAAACGATAAGTTCGCGTTTCTGGGAATCACATAGATGCATTCCATGGAAATGTGAGTGATAACTCTACATGTGAGTCGTTCCTGGCGTGGAAAGGCTATTTAACAACATGTTCTCTAATTTCATCCATGGTAGATACGGGGAAAGCATATCGCAGATCGATTGGCGAGAGTGTAAAAGCACGCCGTCCTACGCTTGCCCGTCATACTGATTTCAGTGCCTTCGCTACTGGCTTCCAAATCTTCGCTCTCTATGCAATGGCCGCTGGGCGGGCTTGAGGGGTCTTGATTGCTTGAAACGGGCCTTGTCCTCCTAGGAGCTCAGGGGAGGTTACTGCCAGGTTCCTGCGAAGCACATTCATACTCCAGTTGCCGCTATTCAAGATCCGGTAAACGACCTGGAAGAGGTGTATTTGTCGGTGTGGGACCGTTCAGGTTGTCTGCTGCCCCCATTGTCGAGCTCTCTGCTGTGGCTCACTATATCCGCAAGCCATGACAGGTAGCTTGGTGGGGCAGTCTCTGCCATCTTGATATCATTCGTACTGTTGGTGTCATGATTGTCCGTGCTTGTTGGCTGAGACGCAGTTCCTGGGACACTCCCTTCTGGGCAGGATACTCCATGGCTGCAGGCATACGCAAAGAGCTCGACAATGGCATTGACCTGGTCCTCCGAGAAGTCCCCTCGAACGGCGTCTCCGTTTAGCTCCACTGCTACCGGTGTGGACGTTGCGAGTTCCTCATTCCTTGGAACAAGCGGTACTGGCTGTGGGGCTGCACTTGACATGTATGCAAGATATCCCAGCAGCTCGAGGAGCGCAACCCCTTGGGCGTACGTCATCCGACGTTCAATCCTTGACGCATTGATAGCACAACCGGTGGTGTTGCAAACTTTCTTGCTGTCAATGTACCCTGGGCTTGTTTGGTGCAGAGTATAAAGGAGCTCAACATCACTCCGGTTACTGAAGAGTTCTCGAGGGGCCGCGGTCGACGTCAGGGCAGACTTGACTGGGGTAGGGAGGATCAAAAAACCTGAGACAAAACGATTGTTAGTGGTCAAAAACCGGTGCACGGTGGATGAAGCAAGCATGGAATTGAGGTGCTCACCACTCGGCGGATATTCCTTCTGAGATCGTGGAGCTGGACGAGCAATAGAACTGCTCACCAAGAAAACCAGGAACGTGAACTCGACCCACAAGGGCTTCATGCCAGCACGAGCTCCTTGTCTACAACGCAGAAGCGCTCTGCACAGGCTTTCAGAAAACTATGGATTGCTAGAAGAGAGAAACAAGCCAGATGCGTAACAGAAAATGCCTCCAATGTGGGCGCTCATGGCTGGATCTTATAGTACATTCGTTCAAATGACATAAAGTGGCTCAGGCTCGAGGCCTCGCAAGCGTCTTCACAGCACTCCTGCATGACTATATCAGCATACCGACATACATTGCTGGAAATGTGAATTTTCCCCCGTCTGATGGTCTCCGGGCTGATCACACTGGCGTCTGATTGAGCGCACATATGTCACAGGAGGCACCCATGACGCGTAGCTACATCTGCCTGACTATCGTAGGCCGGACATGAGATCAATTCTGGTGGTGAAGCGACGGAGTATCGGCGAGAATTCACAGGGAAGATGGAGTGTTGGAGCTCTCTAGCTGTTTGAGGCCAATTAAGCCAATTTTAGACGTGAATTCAAGGTTCGTAGTCTAGGGGCATGACGCCAGCCTTGAGCAATGGTTTACAATCTTCAACAGCAGCACGAGATCCAAACTGTCATGTGAACCAGCTCTCTTGTGCCAGTTCGTATTCATCAAACGTTCAGAACATGCGGATCATATATGATTCATTCCTATCTATGATTCAGTCATCATATAACAGCCAGCAGCCCACTCACGGCATATTTCTTGTCGCCTGATGACTCCAGAGCCCTTGCATGCGTGGTTCTAACTAGCTTACCTTACGTGCTTATGCCCTCCACCTTCCAGACTTTGACTGCGGCATCAGCACCGACGCTCACGACCTTCTTGATGGAAGTCTTGGTTCCTTCCAACCACTCAACGCCATTGACGCCGTCTTTGTGCGCATTGCTGGCTTTCACTCTCTTCCCCGGACTCTCCACACTCCACACGTACACGTTCGTATCCAGGCCGCCGCTGACAGCGTAGGTGCCCTCCTTGTTCCAAGCAATCGACGTGACCCGCCCTGAGTGTGCGGACCAGCGGTTTGTCACCATCGTCCATCCGTCAGACTTGTAAACGAAGATCTTGCCGGACGAGTCGCCTGCGGCTAGGAGGGAGCCGTCATGGGAGAAGGCTAGGGCGGAAACCGCGGAGCTGGAGTTCTTGAGTTCCGCTTTTGGTTCCAGTGTCTTTCCGGAGAGTGTGAAGACGCGAGTGGTCTGGTCATCTCCACCCACGGCAACAAGTGTGCCTCTTGCTGCTATAGCCGTAGGTGCGAATTTGGTCAGAAGCTCACCAATCTTATTGCCGTCCTCGTAGATCTCCACACCGGTGTCCGTTGCCACTAGAGCCTTCTTTCCACTTGTCGCAATACCCTTTGGTTGTCCAACGGTCTTGATGGCACTTCCAGTGAAAGTCTTCGCCGAGCCATCTATAGATCGCAGATGGTCGTCCCACCCCACGCTGAAGATCTTGGTTGGTCCCTCCTCCGTTGCGGCGAAACCGGTCACTTGGTTGGTATGGGTCTCTCCGTCCACTGTCTCTACTGATCCAGTCGCAACATCCCATGCACAGACGCGGCCCTCATAGCTGCCCGTCCATAACGTATCTCCTTGCGCCCCTGGGCTTTCTGTGGATCCAACGGACGTAATGTTCCTTTGGTGGCCCTGAACCACCCGCAGCTGCTTATCACTACCTTCTGTGAAGTAATTCAGCGAGCCATCCAGACTCAAGCTGATTACCAGGCCATCGGTCCTTCCGTTCGGCCATACCACCCCAACCTGGTGGTTGGGTATGCTGACAACTCCCTCTTCACCAAGTCTCCAAGTCTGGACGATCTTGCCCGCTTCGACATCCCATACCTTCACCGTCTGATCCGCGCTCGAAGTAACAAACTTTTTCGAGTCCTTTGCCCAGGAGACTCCGAATATGCTACCTTTATGCTCCCCGGCGCCTATCTCTGTCTTTACCTCGCCAGTCTTGCCATCATAAATCCAAACCTTCCTGTCTGCGCCCACGCTTACCAGGCTGGCTCCGTCGGGACTGAATGCAACGCCGTAAATGTAGTTAGTGTGCTGATTTCTGAAGCTGGTGTTGAATTTGAAGGGCGCCCCATGGAAGAAAGCCAATGTATGGTCATCTCCTCCAGTAGCTGCGCGCAATGGCCGTTGCTGCCGTATTGAGACGCTATTGATCTGCGAGCTGTGTCCTGATATTTCACCAACAGAGTTTCCACTATCTGCGGTGATGCAATGACCCATACGCTCCTTCCCATTTCCAACGGCTATAATCCTTTGGGAGTCGCCATCCCAAGCCAGATCGTTGATGCGCCCGGATATGATAGGGTATTCGCCTTGTTCAAAGAGGACCATCAGCAATCGCCCTGTGTAGAGCCGGCCCTTCCAGTTTTGATACCTTTAGTTGCGCCTTCTCCCACGCAATCCCAGACTCTGACTGTTCCAGTAACATCTCCACTGGCGACATAGAAACCCGAAGGCGAGAAGCGGGCAACTGACGTCTGCGTAGTATGTCCGGTATATTGTGTACTTATGGAAGGGTTATCTATGTTTCGGAGGAAGATTGATTTATTGGACTCCAGCAAACTCAGCTTGCGGTCACAAATGAATTCTTTCTGCAATTTACTTACGGCGTAGGCTATGCGCTGTCCCTTGGGATCGCTGGAGAGCTGTGTGGGCTGGCCCCGCGTTGTGCTAGGCAAAGCGGCCCAGATGGCGTCTGAGTCCTTGGTCAGATTGCTCGGCAGAAGATGCGCGCAAGATTTTGATTGTCCTACCTGGAGTTATTGACATTGGGGAGCTGTGTGGTGCGCACGATTAAGAAGAGAAGTTGTTTATAGAGTGAGTGGTGCCTGCACCTAAATGATTGAGTGGGAGGAGTAATTGAGTACACAGATGACGACGAAGCTACAAGCTCGGCAGCGGTGGCTCGAATTATACGAAGTATACGCCCGCAGAGTTTCACCAATGTTTGACCCAGGCAACATACGTGAACACCAGACCTTCTAGGCTACAACAACACATGACTTTCCCGGGGATGGTAGTAGTATTAGATGCTCCCATGGAGCCGCTAAGCAGCAGATTAGAAACCATGTTGCCTTGCACCATAATGCCCGTCGCTGAGCGTTCGACAAGGGGACGGAGGGCGACACCGGCGCCACAGTAGAACTCAGGTTACATGCGTAATATACAAGAAGATAATGTGCCAGACGATGAGCAACGACTAGAAAGGGTATCGCGTCCGCCTTTTCTGCAAGTCCCACTCCAAGAGTTCAGGATGTTTGTGCACGCTCGGCATGAGCCCAATGCCAATGGCCCGTCTGATAGCTTTAGCAAGCTTTCTCTGGTTCTTTGGCCGAAGACCTGTTTCTGAAGAGTGCTTTATACGGCCCATCGTAGTCGTATATTCGGCAATCATGGAAAAGTTCTAGGCGCAAAGTCAGTTTGTTGGTCGGCCCCATCGTTCCAGGCATAGCGCGTACCTTGTATTCATTGATGGGATTGATGTTCAGTGCATCGAAGGCATCAATTGTAGGTGGCCCTCTAGTGCGCCATTTCTGTGTTTCCCGTATACTCAGATCATGAGGAGCGTAGACGTCCCCGGCCTTCCACCTCCTGGTTACCAGCTTTTCTATGTCTGCAGCCCTGCCTGATTGCTCAAGGGCTTCTATCTGTTGACGTCGATTTAAAGAACGCTGATCCATCTGCGCGAGCCGCTTTTCTATTGATTTGTATATCTTCTGGTTCCCCTTTCCCTGCCCTGCAGTTTGTGGGGCGTTTGAGGGCCGTTGCCGGGGAGGTGTTGCTGTCCGGCTCTGAGGTGAAGATCTAGGAAACAGATCTGCATCATCAGTCTAGGTTGTAAAGCAGTCGCTTCTGTTCAAACTCACCACTGATAGCATTGCCCTCCTGCCTAACCGCCGCGGAAGAAAAAGACGCGCTCCAGCACTGGCAGGGCCTCAAGGCGCGGATGAAGGTAGTTTGTAAAATCGTTGAAGGCATTGCAGTAGAGCGCTATACGGATAGAGGAGGGAGAGAGAAGAAAATTGCGGTCAAGACGCCAGGATGCGTTCTGCAATGCAAGAGGATGTGATGCAGTGCGCTGTGCGTTGGTCCTCTGCGCGGAAACTTTGGATGTTGCGGAGGCGGAAGTTGCCGAACGAACAGATCCTCCTCCGCAGCTCTTCGGATTTTGAGGTAATCTATGAGCACAATTGTCCATGGGATACGCAACGCGGCAAGTGAGTAAGGATGTGGATATTATGAAGGCGCCTACCATTCGTGTGAGTACTTCGAATGTTGTCACGCAGGGCCGACTCGCTGACGCTTCTCCAGACAGGACCACGATGAGGTCCTTCGTTTTCAGACGGCTAGCCAGCCAGGAGACATATATCTGCCACCGTTGCTTTATATCCTACCGGCAATTGACACATCGCAGTCAGGTCAGACTACCGTCAGATAATGTCCGAAGGAGGAGCTTTTTTGGGTGGACGAGGAAACCACCCCGCAAGATCAGAGACGAGCCAGATGTGGCTCGAGGTCTGGAGCCGTTGCTGGAACTCAATAATAGCGTGAAGACACAGACGCGTCCTCCTCCAGCGAAGGCACTCGTAACAGGGCTCAGAACTTTTTTTCAGGCTAAGAATGAAAGCCGAGAACCGCTGGTGGAGTTCGAGGCCGTCCATGCAAGGCGAGCCTTCAAACACCTGCAGGAAACTAATAACGACGAAGAAGGCTTTGGCCTAACGACGGATGACCTACATGTGGCATTGTTTGCGCTTGTGCCCATGCCCCACGATAACACTGCAACACATAATCTGCTGGCGAGGGATTTATTCGAGGAGATCAAGCGGAGGAAAGCGTCGGATCCGCGCGTCAGTCTGCTGAAGGCCCTGGAACCGTATGTGAAGATTCTTTGCCAGACAAAATGTTCTGTGGAAGGCAGAGAGATTGCTCTGGCAGACTGGAAAGAACATCCAGTGAAAAAGGGCACGAAGCGTGCAAGAGTGCTGTGGAGGCATGTCATGAACGGTCTAGCCGCGGAAAATTCAACCGCAGAACTGGAGCGCACCCTCTCAATTATGGAGGAGAATGGTGTTCCATTCGATGCCCAAATGCATCAGGTCATGGCGACCTACTATGCTCAGAAGGATGACATTGCAGCCACGAAGAAATGGTTCGCCCGTCCCATCTCGGAAGGCACCGCGGCTCCTACAGGTGCAACGATCTCTACCATATTGCGGTTCTGCATAAGAAATGACGAGCTTGATTGGGGCTCTGATATCTTCCGGACCATGCTGGAAGATAATCCTACCAAGGAAAGCTGGGATTTGATTTTCCAATGGGCCGCTGCCCAGGGAAAAGGCGTCGATGAGATTGACCGGATGATCCAGGTGATGGTGCGGCGTAACGAGAACAATGACGAGATACGACCAGACATTGAGACCATCAATGGCCTGGTCGAGTTCGCTAATTCGAGAAACGATCCTTATTCTGCAGAACGATATGTGGCATTGGGCCAGAAATGGGGTATTTCACCTGATGCTCGCACATACATCTTACAGATGGACTATCGTATCAACGTGGGTGATCTAGACGGCGCAGTAGTTGCGTACAGAAACCTGCAGGGACAAGAAGTAGCTCCCGGACAAGATGTTCCTGTGACAAACAAGCTGATACAAGCGATGTGCGCGTCAAGAAAACATGGGCCAGAAGAAATATTTGAGATCGTGGAAGACTTAAAAGAAAGAGGCGCAAGACTGGAGCCAGCGACCGTTTCTGCACTCTGCATCCTGCATCTGAAGCGAGACGAAATGGAGGACGTTTTTGACATCTTGAATACTGATGCCTTCCACTTTTCTTTGGATCAACGTGCTGATGTCCGCAATGTATTATTCAATTACTGTCTTGACAGAAGTGTCAGTATTGGCCGGGTCTGGGATACTTATATGATCTTTAGGCAGGTCTTTGAGGAGACGCCAATTGACATACGCACGAGAATGATGCAAGAATTCTTCGAAAGGAAACGGTCCGATATGGCGGTGCACTGTTTTGGTCATATGAGACAGCATATTCGTCAAGCACAGCGTCCCACGTTGGATACTTATGTGCAATGCCTCGAAGGTATTGCAGATGCCGGAGATGTGGAGGGGCTTGAGCTTGTTCACAATATGCTAAAGATGGATGTGTCCATTGAGCCTAACACACGCCTATACAATGCTTTAATGAAGGCATACACCGGATGCGAAATGCCATTGCGCAGTTTGGACTTCTGGCAGGATATTCAAAGCTCGCGCGAGGGACCAACATACAATAGCATTATCATAGCCTTGCAAGCATGCGAGGTGGCACCGTTCGGAGAAAGGCACGCCCGAGAAATCTGGCAGAAACTGCAAAAGCTGGACATTGAAGTCACACGAGAGGTCTATACTGCTTATATCGGGGCGCTTGCGGGTCAAGGCCTGTTCGATGAAGCGAAGGATTTGATCCAAAACATGGAGAAGGAAGTCGGATGTGTTCCCGATGCTTTAGCGTAAGGCCCCTGCAGCAGCTACCTACATCGAAAGCGGATTGCTAACAATAAATCAGATTGGGAACATTTTACAATGCCACTCGGAACTCTAATAGGAAGGAGCAAGTGGAAACGTGGGCATCCGAGAAGTATCCTGAAGTTTGGGAATCGTTGATCAAACTCGGACAAAGCATCAAGGAGGAATTTGGGGAGAAGACATTCAACATCAACAGAAGTGTACCCGCATGAGAGGCGCTGTGTTGATATTTGCAATGAAAGACTTAGTACGCACATTTGCCTTGTG
Source organism: Symbiotaphrina buchneri (assembly GCA_001599915.1). Lineage (NCBI taxonomy): Eukaryota > Fungi > Ascomycota > Symbiotaphrinales > Symbiotaphrinaceae > Symbiotaphrina > Symbiotaphrina buchneri. The sequence goes on from BCIG01000027.1 coordinate 372,407, forward strand.
TTAACGGCCCAACCGTGATAGGTCACTGGCAGTATATACAGATCATGCTGTAGAAATAACTATCTTGTACATATATTAGATCGGTTGAAGTACAAGTGATGCACCCAAATATCACAGCGGGACTGGACGTATAAAGGGGCTTCTGTACCGCTTCCAAGTTCAGAAAGAGTGTGAAATAGCCGCCTGTAATTAGCCCCAATCGCTACGTACGAGGTCAATATCTTCATATCTGTACATAAAGGAATATTTATTATTCAGTACTATCAGGAATTTTAATCAATATTTGATTTGCTATCCCAATTCCTGGTCGTTGCTCTGAGACGGAATTACTGAGCTGCCCCGCGCAGCAGCGTAAAAGGGGTATTAATAATGGACGCCTGGCGGGCCTAAGTCCGTAAGTCCGACCACTGGTGATGTACACCTATAACGTCACTAAGCGGAGGAAAACACGGGAGCAAAAGAACTTTGGAGAACATTCAAAACGGGCCGTATTCCTATATTGAGTATAGTATAGAGTGTCGAAATATTATTGTTTTTTTTACCTCAGTGGCTAAATTAGGCAACCAAATATTAGAGCAGCGCCAGACACCTCTTCAACCATATGTTTACCCGTTGTAGCCCTCTTGCCAGACAAATAATATTTGCCGAGCATCGTCACTTCAGTTCCCACATCCCCGGCTTTCGACAAATTCTCAACTCGCATTATATACCTACCTCTGAGAGATATCTACGCTTCCCTAATCTCACACCGGTATCATTCATTCACAACGAGGCTATGGCTACGCAGAAGGCCGTGGTCATCACAGCTCCGAAAGAGGCCAAGGTGCTCTCTGATGTGCCCATCCCAAAATGTCCTCCCACGTGCATCCGGGTAAAGGTGCACTCTGTTGCATTGAATCCTACCGACTGGAAGCACGTTGACTTCCTTGCTGACCCAGTAAGAGCGCCGCTCGTCCCAATGCTGAGCCATGCACATGCTAAATCGGATATAGGGAGCGATTGTTGGATGCGATTACTCTGGATGGGTCGAGGAAATTGGCAGTGAAGTGACGAAAGACTTCAAGAAGGGGGACAAAGTATGTGGAGCCACACATGGCTGTAAGTAGCACAAGTCCCCTTACAAGCGCCAACGCCTAACTCGTCATCCTCCTCAGCAAATGCCGTAAACCACTCCACCGGCGCATTCGCCGAGCATACCCTAGCAAAGGGGGATGTGGCTATCAAGATCCCGGACACATTGAGCTTCGAGCAAGCCGCAACCCTCGGCATTGGTATCTCCACCGTTGGGCAAGCTCTGTATCAGTCCCTGAAGCTTCCGTTGCCCAACGAGCCAGCAAAGGAGCCATTCCCTCTTCTCATCTATGGCGGAAGTACTGCAACCGGAACCCTGGGAATCCAGTTTGCGAAACTGTAAGGCAGCCTTGAATTGCGGACTCAAACATCATTACTAATCTAGCTGTTAGTTCCGGCCTTACCGTTATTACAACATGTTCCCCGAGAAACTTCGGACTCGTGAAGGAATATGGCGCCGATGCCGCATTCGACTATGTGAGTACAATTCGGGTCGAGACCCCACCATCCCAATTGGCAGCTGACCTCTCCCAGAATGACCCTGAAACTCCCAAAAAAATCCGGGAATTGACAAACAACTCACTCAAATACGCTTTTGACACCATCTCGGAGGGCAATTCTGCCCAGATCTGCGCGGACAGCTTGTCCACCGCCGGGGGTGTCTATACCCAGCTCCTTGGCGTCAAATCGCCCCGTGAAGATGTCGAAAGCAAAGGAACGCTGGCATACACCATATTCAACGAACCTTTCAAGATGGGCCCGCAAGGCAACATGATTCCGGCCAAACCAGAAGACTTTGAATTCGCCAAGATGTTTTGGGAGCTATCCAGGAAGCTCCTGGCTGAAGGGAAAATCAAGGTGCATCCACCAACCGTGGGCCAGGGTGGTCTGGAGGGCGTGCTGGATGGACTGCAGAAGCTGAAACAAGGTAAAGTCAGCGGGACGAAGTTGGTCTATACCATCTCGGAATCTTTCTAGCTGCATTTAAACTGCATGGATGAGCGCTGGGTGGGCCTGGCATGTTATTTACTCTCATCTGGTTGTACCATAGAAGATGCGGAAACCATAAAACATACATGAAAACCGCTCGACCGAAACAAGGGCAGCCATGCTGCTCCTTGATCAAATCTTACGGCGGGCAGACTAGCGCTTTGATGATAATACAAAGTATGTCATGCCTTTTGTCAGCATAAAGCGGTGTGAGATTCTGCCGCAACTCCGCCCGTGCACGAAAAGTTATCCAACAATCTTAGCATCTCCGCATCGCAAGTCCTCTATCTACTCCTCTGGAGCGTCTAGTCACAATGGTGCGACAGCTCAAGCATCACGAGGCAAAGTATGCGACCCTATCGCCCATTCCCTCTCTTTGCCCCTACCACATCGCTCCGGTGTTGCTAACTCCTCTACCCTCAGGCTCCTCCGCAAAGTCGACTTCACGACCTACGCCTCCGACAACAACCACCGGCGGGCGGAAGTCGTGCGGCGATACTCAATCCAAAAACCCGCGGACTACGACTCCTACAACCGAATCTGCGGATCCCTCAAGTCTCTCGCACACAAACTCGCCGCGCTGGAGCCATCGGACCCGTTCCGGCTGAAGCACGAGCGGCTGCTGCTCGAGAAGCTGGGCGACATGGGCGTGCTGCGCGGCACCGACGAGCAGGGCGCCAAGCTGAGCGAGGTCGAGCGGAAGGTCGGCGTCGCTGCGTTCGCCCGCAGGAGGCTGCCCGTCGTCATGACGCGCCTTGGCATGGCGGATACGGTCACGGCGGCGATTAAGTTTGTCGAGCAGGGCCATGTTAGGGTCGGGACGGAGGTCGTTACGGATCCGGCGTATCTGGTTACGAGGAATATGGAGGATTTTGTGACTTGGGTCGACTCGAGCAAGATCAAGAGGAATATCCTCAAGTATCGGGACAAGTTGGACGATTTTGACTTGCTCTGAATCGAAAACAGGGCGGGTTCGACAACTATTGGAGCGGGAAATGTCTACCTTTCTTTTCTGTAACGCATAGCATGGCGTCCAGGGTATAGGCGTTTTGAGCGGCGATTCGCCCATGGACATGTATTAGCTACAGGTGCAGGTGGGATCAACATGCCGTCATTCACGAGTGATGTCAAGGGATGGTCAATATAGCGTAGAAGAAATTTGATATGAAGTTGGCCGTATCATCATAAAGGCGAACCCATCTCATCATAAGCCGTTGCGGTCATCCCTAACCAGAGAAAGATAAGAGTCAAAAGTCATCATCGTAAAGAGCTCATATCCAAAAACAAGCATTGGAACCTTCGATAACAACCCCCAGCCCACCTCTAAATATCATTAGATCCATAAATCTCTGCTCAATGTAAAATGCTGTTGACCAGTAACGGGATAGACTCTCTCAGCTTCATACGGCCCGAAAGCAAATCTTGCAGCTGCTCTGCTAGTATGTCTTCATCAGCTTCTGGCTTCTTGTGTCCTTGTTCGTCAAATCTAGGGGGTAGTTCAATGGTATCATCGGAGTCAGCCGAAGGCGTAGGTGAGGCGTCTCGATGTTTCGATCGACTTCTTTCGACCTCAGGGTTAGAGGCAAAAGGGGCTGGGTCTGAGTGTCGGCGGTATTTCCGTCGTGACGGATTTGGGTTATTGTTGTGGTCGGTATAGTCATCTCGTGCCCTGTGATGTCGACGACGAGAAGACGGATGGTTCCGAGAATAGTCGCTTTCAGTGTCTGTAGAAGCTTCGGAGTGCAGATCAAACTGCACTGTCTTTGAGTGTTGTTGACCGGAAGATAGAGGAGGAGCAGCTGGAGGGGGAGACGGGGCCCGAGGAGTCCTCAAGCCATCTACTATTAATAGCTGTTAGTATGGTACTCGCCGAGATATGACATGTTCACGAGGGAATGGTGACGGGACGCACACTCGTCAGGAACACTTGCCGAGGCATGAGGGCCACTCACATTAACATTCGGCCTATCGTTCTGCCTATCGTTCTGTCTATCGTTCTCCGACCCTCTATGATCAGCTTCTGGAGGCGGCGCCTGATGGTTCGAACTATCGTGTTCAGGAGCAGCAGCTGGTGGGTAGTTCCGATATGCAGACTCGTCAGGCATTTGATGGGACTGGGCACCAGCCGTTGGCGGTGGTGGATAGTGTGATGCATCGAACGTAGGGTTCTGGTAGCCAGTAGGGGGCGGCCCGGAGGGTGGAGGTGGGAAGTACTGGTGCTGTTGGTAATAATTGTCGGAAGGAGGATAACCAGGGCCGGCGCCGGGGGAGGGTGTGTAAGGGGGTTCTGGTGTCCACGGTGGATGATATTGTTCATTCCCGTTCCCGTTCCCTTGATCGTATCCTAGAAAATATATGTCAGAAACAAGTTGATCCGCCATTCCTAACCGCATTCTACTTACGTGGTTCTTCCTCTCTTTCCCGCTGCTTTTGCCGCTCTTGTCTTTTGGTCCATTCATGAGCCCCTAATGCTGCAGCACCGGCGGCAAGCCCAGATTCTGCAAGGCCCCTACTTCTGCTCCTGCTCCCAGAATGGCGGCGCCCACTGCCTCGCCTATAGTCTTCCGGAGAGGAGTCCGACAAACTACTCGAATCAGATCTGTGCCTGCCCCTGCTTCTCCGTGGTTCATCCCCAGGAAAAGTAGCCGCCCTATCAGGAGGACAGTATGGCGCACTGGGGGGAGGCATGGCCGGATCTTCGTAATAATTGCTCCCCTGCATTGGTGGCTGGTTGTAGAAGCCCGCTGCTGGTCCTGGTGGGAAGATCGGATCCGCCCCATATTGAACCAGTCCCGTCTCCTCCGGATTCGCAGGGAGGTCTCTGTCTCTCGACCTTGACTCCGAGCGGCCCTTGCGTTCCTGACTCTTTACTCGATTCTCCCTGTACTTCTCGTATAGACCCGCAAGTGCCGCTCCACCCAAACCGGCAGCCACCACAGGTACAGCTTCTTTGACACGGCTTCGGGAACGTGACCCTGGCCTAGAACTAGACTTGTGTCGTGCGTGTTGAGCAAGGCCCGCGATGGCTGCCGTTGCAAGGCCGGCCCCGGCAATTATCTGGTTCCTATGGTTCTGGTCAAGAGCGCCCGATTTATTGGAGTCGCGGCTCTTACTTCTGCTCCTTGGTGCATAGTCATCGTCATCGGAATCGTAGTCTCGGGAAGCAGAACGGCGCCTCGACCTGCCAGATCTGCTCCGGCTTCTTCCTCCTTTGCTACCACTGGCGTATTTGACGGCTGCAGCAAGGGCGGCTGCCCCCAGTCCGAGCTCCGCTAACGTCTTCGCTTTTGAGTGGGATCGCTCTCGACCTCCATTGTCCCTATCACTGCTTCTGCCGCGAGACTTGTCCCTAATCCTTGTAATGACTTCCGCTCCAATCGCACCGAGTGCAGCTCCAGCGAGATCTCTCCTCCCGCGATGACCTGGGTCGTCTCCTTGCTTTTTCCTATGATTCCGAATGATTTCTGCTGCGCCAATGCCAGCAAGCGCACCCTCAGCCAAGTGACGCTTATGATGAGGGCTCCGGCTTCGACTTCGGCCATAGCCTTCCTCCTCTTCCTTGCGCCGAATAACCACTACATCGTCATCACTGTAGCTTCGATCATCACGCCAATCTCGATCGTCACGGGCGTATTGACCTCCGGAGTCACGGCCGCGCCCTTGGCGCCGAGCAAGAGCACCAGCCGCTGCCCCAGCGGCAGCTCCGCCCGCCACCGCAGCAAAATCATCTCTTCGACCGTCGTCGCGCTCATAATAAAAGTCTTCGGAGTGCTCGTCCTCGTCTCTACCACCACGACCTCCTCGCACCCGGACATCTCTTTGGTAGTAGTAGTCTTCCTCACGTTCCCTGGGTTGGGGCCGTGGTGGCGCTGGACGCTCCTCCCGCCGTTCCTCACGCTGATAGATATACTGTGGTTCTTCCCTTGCAGGGATCACGATTGGCGCACGGGGTGCCTCTTGTATGATGATGGGTTGCGGTTCTTGTCGGATAATAATAGGCTGAGGTGGCGGGTCAGGACGCGCAAAATATTCGGTGGAGCGAGAGTAGCGCTCAAGCCCAACCGGGCTTCGGCGAAGAGCATCTCTCTCATAGTCGATCTCATATCGTCTTTCGAACCTTTCAGGCTCCCATTCCCGCTCGCGGCGGATATCAATCTCGTATCTCGAAAGTTCCGGCTCCGAGCGGCGATAGTCAGGTTCCCGTTCACGCCTGATGACTATCTCACGCGAAGTCTCAGGGCGATCAACCTCTTTCAGGAAGTCCAAGTCATACCGTCGTCTCTCAGGCTCCCTATCTCTCTCAAGATCAATTTCATACCGCCTCTCGACAGGTGGTGGATCGTCTCGATCAAGATCTATCGTATAGCGTCGTGTTCGTCTCTCTGGTTCCCGCTCTTTATAGATAGTCAATTCTTCCTTCTCCTCTTCCACAGGGCGAGTAACCCTGTATCGGCGGATCGTCCGGGTACCAGTATGCGGTGCTGACGCGTATGACCGCTCATCCCACTCTCGCTCACGCTCCTTTACTATGACTGACATCTTTAATCGCGATGCCGGCTAGTGACTTGGATGCTTAGCCAACAGCGATGTAAATGGAACCAGCTATGTAAAGGTGTTGGGCAACTGCCTTAGTAGCCTTGATGACTGAGGCGAATGTGCGTCGGTGTCGTACTCTGAATCTATTGTATCCAGTTTGTTCGGAACAGAGTACGGGAAAAGCTGAAGCTGGAGACAGTACACCAGTGTACGAGGAAACGTGCAGTAGGAATATGAACGCTAGAGGGGTGGAAGAGAGTGCGGGTCAGCGGCAGGATGCGCCTCTTTGAATCTGGCGCTAGAGCTGGCCAAAACTGTCACGGGCCGTCGAGAAACTGTCACGGAAGGGATCCAAGCGTCAGATTCAGGGCTCAGGCAGCTTTGATCTTGGCTGACACGAAGATGTGCTTCAGACGGCGAAAAGAGCGAACAGTGTGTGAAAAAGTTGGTGATGAGTAGAACAGATGTTGCGTAAGGTAGGCAAGTAATTATAAGGTAGCGCGCGGCCAAATCGGAGCCATTCTACCCTTTTCTTTTCCTTCCCGGTGGGTGCTGGGGTTGGAGGGCCGTCAGCCGTATATACCGTGGGTACGAGTGGGGTGAGTGGTCAATTGGCTCGCACTATTCTGCTCAGCTAAGGCTTGAGCAGCCGAGGGAAAGCAGGATGACTGGATGAGGGGGGCTGGGGCGCTAAAGCGTGGAATCCTTGGAAAATCATCGTCATCGCGTCACCTGTCCATCTAACTCAAAAATGGCGGCCCGAGGTGGAAGCATGCGAATATCTATGGCTACATTCGTATCGTTACAGGACAACTTCTAGGACTATCGTAGATACTAGGTGCCTAAAGTATCGCGACCCCTGAAAGGCGAGGTAGGAATGCCTTGCCTTCAGCGCTTGGAAGTTTGCGTCTTGAGATGTTCTGCGCCGAGACAGCTGCACGTCATTTCTGCCTTACGGAAGTATCAGGATGGCTGGCCTACTGTTGCGTTTCGTGCACACTTTGTGCGACGAATAAGCCGGCTGTCGGCTGAAGCGAGATCTTGGGTAATTTGCGCATCAGCTGCTGGTGAGGGCATTATAGAAGAATAAGGGAAGGCAGTCAGTCCTCTTCCAGGTCGGTGGAGCCCGATAATGCTGCTTGAATGGATGATTAAAATGGCTTGCCTGTCCTCAAAGGATTGATACCAGGTGTACCGAACAAACTGATGGCTGTCCCCTGAACTTGTTCGAGCAGATAATCGCCAATATGGGAGATGCTTTGTCCGGTTCTTTTGGATGACCTCCTTTCTACATGTATGAGGTGGATCATGTCTTTGATGCCAAATCTCAAACTGTACCTAAGGTAATCATTGCGCTGCTGGAGGAGCTAGTGGTACCATCTATGAAGGTAAGGTACCTAGCGAGCTAGCGAGATATCTACAACAAAGAAAACGGCCGACACGATTCTGCCATCTGTGACCGCCCCAGTCAACGCGACAAGGCCAGGTGTTCCCTTATTTTCAAACAACGGTGGAGCCGTCAAGTGTAAGAGTACTGCTCCAGCCTGCAAGCCATTGCCTTGAGGGCATTAAGGGGCGTTCGTTCACTTGATCTCCGTTCTTATGCTGAGCGCATGAAATTGAATGCAAAATGATCATTTTCACGTCTTTCCTACTCATATGCCTGTTACCGTTGGTACTATGTGCGGAAGATTATTACAAGGTATGAGGGGCAGTCGTGGCAAGACCATCAGAAGCTTGCAATTGATCATCTCATGCTAATTGGAGTAGTTATTGAACATAGATAGATCGGCGTCCGACCGGGACATCAAGCGCGCGTATCGGACACTCAGCAAGAAGTACCATCCAGATAAGAACCCTGGGGACGAGACGGCCCATCAACGGTTCGTCGTGCTTGCAGAAGCTTATGAAGTCCTCTCGGATCCCGAAACCCGCCAAATATATGACCAACATGGACACGAAGGCGTCAAGCAGCGCAAGCAAGGGGGACAAGCTCAGCACCATGACCCCTTCGATCTTTTCTCTCGCTTTTTTGGTGGTGGAGGCCACTTTGGACACGGCGGTCAAAGAAGAGGACATGATATGGAAGTCCGGATCCATCTACCATTAAGGGACTTCTACACCGGCCGGGAGACAGAATTCAGCATTGAAAAGCAGCAGATTTGCGAGGCATGTGAGGGTTCTGGAAGTGCTGATGGCCATGTCGACACATGTGGGCAGTGTGGAGGGCGAGGGATGGTCCTTCAGAAACATATGCTGGCGCCTGGCATTTTCCAGCAAGTTCAGAGCCATTGCGGAGCTTGTGGAGGGAAAGGCAACGTGGTGACGCATCCTTGTAATGTCTGCAAGGGTGAAAGGACTGTCCGCAATGTGGTTACGCATTCGCTCAACGTCGAACCGGGCGTACCTAAAGGTGCAGTCGTGACTTACGAGAACGAAGCCGACGAGAGTCCGGACTGGGTCGCGGGAGATCTGAAAGTCGTGCTTCTGGAGAAAGAACCTGAGTTAGGGCAGGACGACGAGGAGAGAGTTGACGGCACATTCTTTAGACGCAAAGGCGATGACCTCTTCTGGAAAGAGCTCCTGAGCCTACGGGAGGCGTGGATGGGCGACTGGACTCGAAATCTCACGCATCTTGACGGTCATGTGGTCAAGCTGGGCAGGGAAAGAGGTGAGGTGATTCAACCTGGACTGGTTGAAGTCATCAAGGGCGAAGGTATGCCTGTTTGGCATCAGCATCAAAAGGAAGGTGGAGAAGATGTGGGAGCGCTACATGTGGAATACTCAGTGGTTCTGCCTGACCAGATGGACAAGGCTATGGAGAAGGAGTTCTGGTCATTATGGGATAAATGGCGGTCAAAAAAGGGTGTGGATCTAGGCAGAGACAGTGGCAGACCTGCTTCTGCAATGGGCCATGATGAATTGTAATACTAGTCATAGAATGAATGAGCTTTGTACACTGCACCTGGCTGACGTATAGGTTAAGCTTACCTTTATGGTACATACTGCGTTGGGATTGTTAGTGTTTGGGCGTTCTGTCACTCCGCAATTTTGGTGGCTTGCGGACCCAATCAATTCTAGCCGCAACTGTATCTTGAGTGGCGCCTGTACCTAGACGAGGCCAGAACCGCACGCGCTCTGCAGCCATCCTCACAAGGCTTGACAGCCCAACATATCGACAGCAACGCAGGCTCGCACCAAATTCGTCAATGACTGCCTGCATCGGAGCGGATACAGAGAAGGCCCTCCTCCTCAACAACAACATGATGCCATGATCCGCCATTGATAGGTGTACTTCTCTCGGCCGCCCGCCTTAGCGGGCCTTGTTCGCCGCTTCCCTATTCTTCGCCATTGATTGGGAGCCCCACCCATTCAAAAGCCCCATATCGACAGGATAATTCGAAGCGCACTTCGGAGTCGCACCATATTGCCGAACTGGGGAAGGGGAAACTATAGCGGTGGAAATCCTGGCATTCTGGTCTGTATAACGCATACAAGAAGGAAGGTTTCGCAGGACGAAAGTTGCCGGATATGGAGAGTTCGATTGTGGAAGATAGAGGAGGACTTTCCCGAATGGACTTTTTGAAGAACGCCGATAAAGATACTAGCGGTCCTCATCCACTGGAGGTATCACCTCCCGGCATAATTGAGGCAGGGAATGCTGCTCCAGTCGCTCTCTCTGGACGCAAGAAGACGTGGAAGAAAAGAAAGCTCTCTGCGGAATCCGAGCAAGCGAACAGGAGACGATCGTCTCGTCGCCTTGCAAGCACTGTACCAGACTTTAGCCCGTCGACCTCTTCTGCTCAAGCTCTGTCTGTTCAAGCGACTCCTACGGACCTCTTGGGCGATCCTCATTGCAATTCGGTCCGACCTGAAGTTGACTCCTTGTCCCCTGAAAACACACTCAGGGGGGCCGAGATCTCGCATGGTAGTGCGTTCCGTATAGGGATCCCTGGACCTTCCTCCCTCCGAGCTGTGGACCATATCGCGCAAGAGGGTACTGCTGCTGGAGATACGTCCATATCCGACGATCGGTCAATTTTTACCCCAGATAATTATGAGGATTATCGGTTATGGAATACCAGGTCTTCACTTCGGGCCTATGCCAAGTGCTCTCGAGGTGCGAATCCTCAACAGAGGGCGCAGAGCGCGCATAATATCATGAAAAAGATGGTACTGCCGCGGAACGAACATCGTAGAGATCCCAACTCCGTGGCTGGCCTCGGGATACCCTTGAAAGGGAGTCTAAACGACTGCGATGGATCGGAACTTCTGGAGTCTCCCTGTAGTTCTGAAACGGATGAATTGATGTACAATGCAGACGATACTGGATTGATAGATGATTCTTGGTCGATCGCTGCCGCGGTCCAGTTACCACGCCCTCCGCAGATCCAGTCGAATCAAGGAGGTCGACGCAGGGTTGCCCCAAAAGAAAAGGCGCTCGCAGCATTGAGTAAAGAGACGGAGAGAGCTGAAGTGCTGTATAAAGAATGGAAAAGGAAGAAAGGTAGCTTTTCCTCATCTGTTGCTGAAGTCTCTGTGGGGCTGACTCTGTCCTGAAGATCGCATCAACGAACTTCTGAGTATTCCCTTCTACTCGGCCAGCCCGAGATACCAACCGCCACCAAAAGCCGAACCGAAGGAAGGTCAGCAGTCTAGTGGACCACCTGTTGTGCCAGACGGTTATAATCTTACTATGGAAGACGGCCTTTGTGTCTTTTCACCGACGCCAGAAGTATTTGCAGACTTTGAAGCATTCCTTGAGACAGTTGAGGAGATCGCTGGTCGTGAGAATGGTGTGGTCAAAGTTGTGGTCCCTCATAAAAAGTAAGATCACGGATTGGCGATGAGTGAACATTGATTTGACTCTGGTAGTGTCGAGCCTCCATCCGCAGATAGTCCTTTATGCACGTCTGCGACCCGCAATACCGATTCGCCGGGTCAGCCAAATAACATGGCAGGACACAACCGTGCTAACAAGGATACTCATTATCCGGACAAGAGGACCGCCCATTCATCGGAAAAGATGTCGCCGTCAACTGTTCAGCTTTCGACCTTCAAGCTGGGAATGTTTCTTAACCAACATACACAAAGTAGCATGAACCCGATTTACGATGTCACGAGCCGGCCTTGGCATGGAGAGTCTGCAAGCTTGGAACGTGCAAGAATCGAAGACCATCGTAGATATTTCGGAAAATACTGCGGCTTAGCGGATGACCAGCTATTAGACATATGGCGGTTTGGTAGCTGGCAAAACATCATGGGCGAAGAAAAGCTGATACAACGGTTCATGGACGAAAAGAATCAGTCCTTAGACACGGTCTATGGCATGGACAATGATGGTACGCCGCTCTACCCGCTCTAACAGCTCATACACCATAGTACTGACATTGTCACGGATATAGCGACTCCAGATCTTAGGGAGGCCTTGAGTCTGGGAAACCTCAAGCTGGTTGACTTTCCAGGCAATAGTTTGATGAAGTCAAGCTCTAGGATAGAGGGCATCCACACACCGTATTTCTATGTGTCGCATGATGAGTGTACGCCGTTTGGACTTCATGTTGAGGATTACGGCGCATACTCGATGAACTATCTGCATGTGGGTGCTCCAAAATGCTGGTATGTTATCAAGCCAAAGCACCAGAAAGAGCTGGAAGAATTCCTCCATGGCTTCAGCCACCCGTCTGAGACATTGCTCGCTGCTCCGGGCACAAAGAGACCCCGAAGGCCTCCGCAGTGCAGCCAGTTCTTACGCCACCAGTCTATGTTTCTTCCCGAGGAGACATTGCGAACGACCGGTCTGGAATTCACCCGTGTGGTCCAACAGCAGGGTCAGATGGTGATTACTTTTCCTTGGGCCTATCATCAAGGGTTTAACAGTGGTCCAAACATCGCCGAAGCAATTGGCTACGCCAGCGAGCGATGGGAGATCTTTATGCGGGAAGGTCTCTATCAGAAGTGCCATCGTGCAGTTTGTCTTGTAGAGCCCTTGAATATGGATTTTGACTTCGTCAAACCAAGGACAACGGCTTGTACATATCCTGCAAGAAAGCCCAAGGGTGGACGAGCAAGGGCTGGCATGGCTACACATCAGCCATCCCGACCGACACGACTCGAAGATCAAGGGATCCCTGATGAACCCCTTATGGCCGATATCTCGAACCAGAATGTCGTCACTGCCACCGGTGAGGCCCTCACCAGAACGGAGGCTTATGCGGCGGACATCCGTGATTCGTCCCAAGCTGCAACAGAGCAAGTTGAGCATACCTTGTCCGAGGAGTCTGGACCTCTTACTCCGAGTTCCGCGGGGATGGTGCACGAAACCAGCAGCTATGGCAATACTGGTGCAGAGAATACGCCAGGACCCAGAGGAGTCGAGGCTTCCGCTACCTCTAGCTTGAGAAATCACCAAGCTATGGTAGCTATTAGCGAGCTCGTTGAGCCTGCTCATGGCCCTAAAACAGAGTCTGGTGGGCCAGCTCTTTCAGTTATAACGCCTCCCGCTTCTGATGGGGACAATCGCAAAGGGAAAAAGCCTGCTCGCCGAGGAAGACGATCCGCAAAGACACCGTCGCAACCTATACAGATGGCCACACCGTCGTCCATGGCTGGTTTGGCATGATCATCCCGGTGCTCTAAGTGCAGATTAGATCAACCGACAGCCGCTGTCGCGAAGCGCGGGTCGTATGAGCCGGTTTTCTATCTGCTTGATTACCTGTATAATCCAGCAACACAGTGCTACATGTCGCTGATGTGGCTCACTCGGTTCTAAACTCTGCATTCATTCACCCTTTTGCATTCGCGTTTTCACTGTGAGCATCAGTCGGGTTACTTGGGCAAGCATTCATTTACTGCGGATGCGTGAGCATGGCTTGCTTCGAATTGGTGGACATCACTTTATCTTGTATCACGCATTATCTTCCGGCAGGGAAGAAGACTCGCGGTCCTTTATTTCCATATTGTTGGGTTGGGATGCAGAACTGGGGTATAATCACCGCCAGAGCATTGCTCTTACCACTACAAGTGGTCTCGTCAATCAACGAAGACCCTGTACATTGATTGCATTGTATACATAATTACGAGAGCTTGCAAGTTGAAAGTATCCATATCACCAATGTAAGGTAGCGCTGTAGCCCTGATACTCGGGGTTTTACCCGGTCGAGCCGTGAAGTTTAAGGTATTTTGTTGCGCTCAGGGTTCGCGCCATGATGCTAAGCGCAGAGCTTAAAACGCCAGGGGCGGTCCACCTGGGCGTTCAGAAACTGGGCGTAGACTGTTTCATCTCTTGCGCTCCAAGCTCCTGGCCAGGAAATAATAACAAAATGTCTACAGAGTGATTAGAAGGGCTCAGTTGAGCAGTATCATGGCTTGGCCCAGCCTAGATGTGCTTGTTCAATTAACAGACAACAGCTTCACTTGAAAAGGCAAGCATTGCGATCAGGTAATCTTGAGATTGTCATCCCTTTCTAGCAGATTTCCATATTTTGACCAGTATCGGTTTTTGATCGCCCAGATAAGATAGCAAGGATTGTGGGGCCAAGCCAGACCAGCGCGGACTCAACCTTGATTTACGATGGCTTGGCATTCACCGCCTGCCACAATGACCCCCTTCCGACCTTCAGATGAAGCCTTTGCCATTCGAGGAGGACTGTTCGAAGGCATCGGCCACTCTCAACCAGCGGCAGAATGCTATTCCCTCCCCCAAATCGGGCTTCAAGTCTATCAAGCAATCGGCTTGCATTGCTGGCACGCAGGCCTGCCATAACTTACCCTGCCCTCCTGGTACTCTTCATCTTCCTGGTTTATGTCCTGCTCCCCAGTCGCAACCATCATGCTCCACCGCAGGGAGACTGGCGAGTGGAGCACTCGAAAGTGTTCACGGGAACCTGGGACTGGAGGAAGCATGCGAATAATCTGATGCTGGACGACGCTCAGTGCGAGACAGCATTCCCTGGATTGTTCGAGGAAGTTGAAAGAGCCGTGAGGGATCGCAGGACGAACAAGATCACTCTGGAGGAAATGGACTCTATAAACCCGATCAATGGCTATGTCCGCGGTATGATATATGATCAACAGGTAAGCGATACCATGCTGAAGCCAGCCTGACATCCCCCTTGCTGATCGGCGCAATGACAGCTGTATATCATATCCACGCGCGGCGGGATATACTCCCGTGAGCAAGCGACGCTTCATGCACTGCACAGAGCAATTGTGACCTCGCCGGTACCTCTCCCGAATATCGAATTCTCGTTCATCTCGGACGATAAGATTCCCCCAGAAGCTACCTGGACATTAGCACGACGTCCCGAGGACACGGCAACCTGGTTGATGCCGGATTTCTGGTTCTGGGCCTGGCCGGAAACCAAAGTGGGAAGTTACAACGAGGTCCAATTGAAGGCTCGCCTGATTGAGTCGCCCATCAGCGTTCCTGGCGGCGGTGGTTATGCGTGGAGGTATAAGAAACCGCAGTTGGTTTGGCGCGGTGCTTCTATGGGTCTTGAACTGCGGGAGAAGTTCCTTCAGGAAACAGAGAACAAGACTTGGGCAGATGTTAGGGAGCTTTCATGGCACGACGATGAAAGTATGCAAAACGACTTACTCTCAATGTCCGACCATTGCAAATATAAGTTTCTGGCGCACACCGAGGGTAACTCATACAGTGGCCGGCTCAAGTTCCTCCAGAACTGTCAATCTGTCATTGTAGCCCACAAGATGGATTGGCTGCAGCATTATACGCCACTGATGCGGTCATCGGGCAAGCGGCAAAACTTCGTCGAGGTAGACAGGAACTTCACCGAGCTGGAGTCCACAATCGAATGGCTCCTGAAGAACGACAAGAAGGCGGAGAAGATCGCCGCGGAGAGTGTTCGCACCTTCCGGGAGAGATATTTGACGCCAGCAGCGGAAGCTTGCTACTGGCGGAAGCTCATTCGGGGATGGGCGAGCGTGAGCTTTGAGCCTGAGTTCTTCGTCCAGGAGAATGCCACCGCTGGGGGTGGGCTAAAATGGAGAGGAGTACCGTGGGAGAGCTTCGCGTTGGAAAGAAGGTTGGACTGGGATCCATATTGATGCCCAGAATTTCGCGCGGTTGGATATCCGTCCTGTGCTGCGAGAGGTGCTTAGGTGCTACTCACGACGAACGATATGACCTTTGGTTATAAGCATATAGTTGGGGCATGATACCCTTCTTGGATCATTCCCGGAGTTGGCGTTTTGAAAGGGATGGGGCAGCCTTTTAATTTGGGTGCACGACGACATAGACCTCGAGCATCGGAGCGCGGTTGGCCTCGCTGAGTCGCTCTGTGAGGTATCTCGTGCCGCTTGATATTCGACAGGAGATCATATCGGGCCAAGTGCACTCAATCTCCACCTTGCGGAGCGCTTGACTCAGATGAGGCTTGCATATGCTCAATTTGGCATTTGGCGAGAGTCAGAGCCGATTTTGCAAGACGACATTCTCAGCTTTGCTCTCTTTAGAGGACAGCACGCTCCTCTTATCAAGTCCCAAGTACAGTAGTGCAAATGACAGTGACGCGTTGCATCGGGTGCTCGGCGCTCTTATACTTTAAGTCCTGGCATTTTGGGTTACATCGGACAGGATAGCTTCAATAATGCATAGCAATCGAATGTTACTGCACGAATCTGGGGTGCCTGAGGACTGCCCTAAAAGGCAGGTTGTGCTAGTCACATGTACCGTTATTATCCTGCAATTCTCTTTGTACGCGCGTAAGAAGCAACATATACATCGTATGGCCCATCAATTGTCATGGAGGTGTGCGTGTTCGTTCTCCACCTCCGTTAGCACGCTCGCACGGTTGCACCGACTGATAGGGAAATTTAGCGTCCTGAAGGTCGCCGTACATTTGCTACGGCAGCCGATAACTACCAATTGCCGTAGGACAAACACGCCGCTTGCTCGCTTGTCTCTCGGTCTTCTCGCAGCTGCTGACTCACGAAGCGCGGCTCTTAGGGCTTAAGCGAGAACGCACACTGAACGGGCCCTCCAACGCATACTGAAGCCAAATCGTCAACGACCATCGAAAACCATCACCAGCGGCACGCCAAATCAGTCAAGATGGTATGGATATGATCATCTATAATTCTCGCTGCATGAAGATATGCTGCGGCTACATGGATAAATGCTGATGGTGAGATGAACAGGTCAACGTTCCCAAAACCCGCCGCACCTACTGCAAGGGCAAGGACTGCAAGAAGCACACTCAGCACAAGGTGACGCAGTACAAGGCCGGAAAAGTACGTTTTGGATGCCTCTTCCCATCAGTTTAGAAGTGGATACTTTCATTTGGGGGTGGTCGGAATCATCAAGGATGCATGGCTAACGGAGGTCTTCCACCAAATAGGCCTCGCTATTCGCACAGGGAAAGCGTCGTTACGACCGTAAGCAGTCCGGTTACGGTGGTCAGACAAAGCCCGTTTTCCACAAGAAGGCGAAGACCACGAAGAAGGTGGTGTTGCGGTTGGAGTGCACACAATGCAAGACCAAGGCACAGCTGTCCCTGAAACGGTGCAAGCACTTTGAGTTGGGGTATGTTATTCCACCGGGATTTCGCCTGGAGTGGGATGGAGATGCTGACGTGTGCTTTAGTGGTGACAAGAAGACCAAGGGTGCGGCGCTGGTTTTCTAAGGTGGTGCGCATGGGATTCGTGATGATACGGCTGCATTGTTGCATTAGGAGTGTTTAGGCTTCGGAAATACAAGTCAATCATCCTAAGCATACAGATTATCTCAAACGTGTGCTACGATATTGGATGCTGCCTTGCCACATACTGGTGTAACTCGAGCGACACGACACATGAGGATCAATAGCTTCATTTATCAGCCACCGCCTGGAACGAGGATGGTCTGTTTACCAAGAAGGCTTGGGCAATTGATCCAGATCGGACTTATGTGCACTACTGTCTCGAGGTCTTCCTTGCTACTGGACGATCTCTATTCGACCAGTCGAAAGGTAGTTCGGCTTGCCATCAAGTGGAACCGTAGTCCGATCAAGGAATTTCCGTTGTCTCTGGGGGATCTTCTAAATTTTCCCGATTATTTATGGGAATTTCGAAACGCCCGCTTCAATACCTCACGTCTCAGACGCTTATGGCCATGTTGGCTTCGATCCGTCAGAAGCCCTTTCCCAGCCTTTTGGTTGCTCCGCCACCATACCAGAGTGTCCCATGCCTGCAATCCAAGCCCTTCTCCTCTCCAACAACCCATTCGCCTCCATCCTTGATAGCTGGATTTCCTTCCACGGGCCAGTACTCTTCCTCTAACCATTTGTTTATCTCCTGTATTTTGTCTACCCACCTCTTCACCTTTGTAGAATCGACTTTTCCGTCTGTCTCTAACGCGTCCTTTGTCACGAATCTTCCAACCGTCAAGTGAGCTGAAGGGACGGTGTATCGTGAATCTATAGTCACCCCCGCCTCCTTTGACAGATCGTATAAATCCCGCCGTAAGTGATGGTAGGTAAACGCATCGTCCTCTGGCCTACGGCCGTCCGGTCTGTCTTTTCCTATGGCCTCACCGGCAGCAGGCAAGAAGGACAAGGCCACCGCGCTGGCGTCAAACCCAAGTAGTGGTTTCACAAGGCGTGCCCGACGGGTGTAGGTATGGTCAGTGATGGTCTCGATGGAAGGGCTGAGGGTCTCGAGCAGAGCAGCAATCTCGGGTTCGGTGCGCGAGTGCGTCACCTCGAGGCTGGTCATGTGGAGGTTGTCTGGTGGCATGAGCCATAGATCTACACGACTCAAAGCTGTTAGCTCTAGATCTGGAGCTCTCAGACTTATTCGACCGTTGGCAACGCACCCGGTACAGCCTCCCGCAGCTTCGCCTGTATCGTAGCAATGAGGCTCTTGAGCTTCTGCGGAGGCCGCGCCCAAAAGACCAGGCAGTACCGCGGATCCTTGTAGTTTGGGTCGGTGAGGAGCTTGACGAGCGTGGCATCCAGCACGGCACCCTCGAAATCGGGAGATAGGAGTTTGGAGGTCTGCTGCTCTATGCGGGCGCTGCGATGCCGCGAATAGATGGCCTGGATTTCTTTCTGGAGTTCTGGAGGTTAGAGCAAGCTTTCATTGCAGCTGCTGAGGCGCTGGATTGCCCGGGCGCATACCGGGTCGTTGTTGGATGCGTCGATGAGCGCCTGATACGGATTGGCCGAGCCCGAGATGGCCACCCCCGAGAAGTCCCGGTACTGCTCTTCATGGCCCTTGGTTCCGACTTCGTGGGCCATTGATTGTTGTGTAAGGCACCAGCGTGCTTTTGCTGATGTGGCTTCGTACCTAGATAGCTGTTGATTATTGCGGTCTGAACGGTCCAAAAGCCCAGCCTTGTCGCTCAGGGAGCTCCGGCGCCCTGCTCAAGCCCCCTGACGAGCCCCCAAACGGCCATTTGTACCCCACAAACACAGTCTCGGGGAGATTTCAATAAATTAATTTCATGGGGCAATTTAAGAAAAAAATTCCAGCGAGCCCTTTGTCACTACGCACAAAGCATCATTGCAATGACTCCAAAAAAAATCAAAAAAAGATGTCAAATTGAGGCCAAGAGGACTTGAACCCTATGGGAGGATTAGTCATGTTGAAAAACACGAACAGAATGTATTGATTTGACTCACCCTAACCTTCAGATAACCAGTGGTTGAGCTGGAGTCTGCTGCGCTACCGTTGCGCCATGGCCCCGAGTTCTGCAATTTTTGGCATTATTCTACTTTATGTCTCTCGGCAAAATTTCGCTCATTCACAGGCTAAGTGCCGCGGGCTTGTTTTGGGTCTAGCAGGGACAGTTCTCGCTTCCTATTGGCTTCGCGAGTGAGGATACCAGGACTCCAGCCATTGAGGCCTGCTATCATTTTCATAATTTCTGTAATTTCGGTGATTCAAGGAACTGACCTGACCTGCTCTGCTCTCGTCGGCTTTATGGGGTGAAATTGATGTTCTCTCGGTGAACTGCAGAATATTCTCAGGATCTCTGCAGTGGATTCTACGGACGCATTTCAAAGGATTATTCAACTAGGGCAGCAAGCAAAAAGCCTCGCGAAGACCCAAGAGTGGACATCCCTGGCCGTGAAATACCGCGCCAATGGTCTACAAACTCTTGGATGTGAAGTATGCCCTGAGGGCCTGAACAGATGGTGCCGTAGCATTGTAATGGTATCAACGGCACCAGAAATCCAATATGGAATTTCTAGCAACCAGCTTTCGTTATAGGCGTCTCATCGAGTATTTCCCTACGTACCGGATGAAAAGTCAGCGATCAGGCCGGCAGGCAGGGAAGATTTTCGTTGAGAATATTCGGTGCCTGGTGTTCTAGAGGAAAATCAGCATAGTCCCCGGTACTCTGTGTGGAAAATGGTGGTCTGACAAATGGAGAAAGGGACGGGCGTCATGTTCTCTGAGAAACGGTGCAGAGTCATAATGCTGATAATAATAACTCACGAGCGCCTTCAACGACGAGGAGGATGGGTGGGATGCTAGAGGATCGCAGGTGACCGAGACCGCCCTTCAATTTCCCGCGCACTATCAACTCCCGTGCATGCCTATGTCTCAACCTTAGAATGCGGACGCAGCTCCTAGAGGTTATTATAGGTAGGTCTCCTGCGTAGTGTCCACTTGAAGCTCGTCCGAAGTTCATAATGTGGTTCCTATCACCTGCGCCTGCACCAAGCCGGCCCAGTCAGCCCACATAACCCTGGATAGCTCTATTTCGCAGCTATGTCGCCATGGATTCCAAACGCCGAATAACCCAGCTGTTCAGCCCCAGACTCGCTTCCGAGAAGAAGTTGATGACTAGCTGGGGCATTGAGGAGGTAGTAGAGATTTGTTGCCTTTCATCTGCTGCTTTTGAGACAGAAGCTCGTCAGAAGCAGAATCAAATGAGTTGAAGGGAAAACCGAGAGGGTCCTATTTGTGAGCGAGTCCCCACAATGCGCCCGTGTGGCCATTGGTGGCAGGTGGGGCGAGTGAAAGGAAGCAGGTCTTGTCCCATAGATCTAGCATGCTTGGGCTGCAGACATTGCATAAACAACGGTCATGCTGATCATATGCGGGAGCAAAATAGACTATGCCATGAACTATTGTCTCGTCAACTTCAGCTGCTCATAAGTCA
This sequence comes from Symbiotaphrina buchneri, assembly GCA_001599915.1. Taxonomy (NCBI): domain Eukaryota; kingdom Fungi; phylum Ascomycota; order Symbiotaphrinales; family Symbiotaphrinaceae; genus Symbiotaphrina; species Symbiotaphrina buchneri. The sequence goes on from BCIG01000027.1 coordinate 393,117, forward strand.
TGGGCAGTAGAAAAGGAATTTGGAATCAAGGATCAGCCCACGAACAGTAAGCGTGCTGTATCAATTCAAACATGCTTCCTCTTCGTCCATCGAGATGTACCGTGTGAAAGCGGTGCTGGTCAATGAGGTGATTCCCGCTTGACCATATCGGAGGTCAACCTTGAGAGCATCTCTTTGGGCCCTTGAAGTGTCACCAAGGTATCAAGACAACTGGGCCAGACACGCTTGCCATGGATTGTGTGTACTGTCATGTCCGTCCTGGGCGGAAAGGTTCAAAGGCCTTATGTGTAAGTCTGTAGTATCCAGATAGCTCTTTTCGCCCTGGTAAAAAGCATGGTAAGCAATACACAACTTGAATAGGGAGACATCACGACTAGGGGTCAAACCCCACATATGCAGAGATCTGGTACCCGTAGTCGGGCAGTTTATCAAGGATGGCACAGGAAGCGACCATGCTTAGAAATGATATCAGAGAGGTGGTAGTGATTATGTCTATGGGAAGATTACATTGTGGGGGAAAGGAAACAAGGCTGAGAGAATGATGCTCTGCATCGTCATTCCCCAAACACCCTCAGATCCTGCATCGTTCCAGAGACAATGGGCCGCCGTCTTTCTATTAAGTCAGCAAGGCTACCTACATGCCCTTGACGTTAAGTGGACGCGCGATCATTGGTGCTGTAAATATTATCTGACCATGATCCCCTTGCGTCGTTACTATACACTCTCTGCTAGATCTAGAACCCAACCAAATGCGTCCTTGCATCATGTGAGATCCAGTAATTGGTCAATCATCACGGAATTGCACCTTTTAATCAACCTCTTGGTCATGTCTTCCCCATAGAACCCATTGTAGTGAACCCCTGAACCCCTTTCTATCGCCATCCTATTGGCGGATTAACCGAGACGGAGGTTTCCATAGGCTTCGGATAATCAATTGACCGAAGCGTAGCTAACTCCCACTGGCTGATCTTTGTCTGTGCGCGTCTTCAACTCTCATGTCCAACAACGGTACACCCTGCCAGTTGCTCAACATGCTGGAAAAGCTGCCTGTCTCCAGCAGGCCGTTGAAGCGGCCATATGGCAGTGCAGAGGATAATGTGGTGGACCTCATCTGTGTCAGTATTGCCATCTCCGCGATACCTCACTCGACGGGGACTTCAGTCGCGTGCTCACTTGAAGATGGGAAGTTAACCTCCACTACAGGGTCATGCTGAAGTGGCAGTAAGAGCTCAGCATGCATCGACTTTTGCTCAGCTCGCAGAGCTCTCCTCGTCACCAGCTGCATGTCGGCCGTCATATCCGTCGATATGGGTTGGCGCCACATGCAAATGACCTTGCTCGTCTTAGGCGCGCGGCGTTGCAGCAAGAGTTTCAGTTTCTGGATGGCTTGCTCCAACACGGTCTTGCCGGAGGCATAAGTTTCAATGAAGGTTCTCCCGGCCCATTGAGAGACCTGTCTTTGTTGTACAATGGGTTGCAGGACGTGGAATCATGGAGACTCGCCTTCTTCAAGCGAAGTTGAGACGAGCTCTTGAGGGCTGGTAAGACAAAGACACGAAGGATCTCCAGGCAAGAACGAAAAGGAAATACACTCCTGCAATACGCTGAAGAGGAAATGAAGAACAATGCTTTTGATATACCTTGCATCGCCGTCTTCCTTTGGAAGCAATGCGGAGAAACAAAGGCTTCCTATGTTTGTGTATCCACGAACCGGGCCACTATCTGTCAATGCTGCCCAAATCGGACAACGTTGCTGGTGTTATTCCGATGCCGCTGTTGCTGTCCGCTGTCCCCTATCCTCTTTGCTGCGGAGGGTTTCTTTGCGAGCCATTCGGCGTACCCGTCAGAGCTATACTCCCAGGCGGCATAACACTGAACCATATCAGTTGAGGCAGGGATAGCCCAAAGAGAATGGCATGAAAAAGAGGCAGTTTAGGGACTATTGTTGATGCGGCATTCGAATAGGCAATGTCTTGTGTAAGTAGCTCTTTATCTGCTTGCCTTGACTTGTCATTCTTTTGGTTGCCTTAGCTTGTGGAGAGTGGAGGGACTGAATTATCTGGTTTCCGAGTGAATTTTGTCACAACTCGGGCGAGCATGCATGGTGTGTAGCACTGAGCCCTGCTCCCAAAGGGGGCCGAACCTACACGCCTGCTCTCTTGCGTTCTCCACGTCGACCTCTGCACTTTCTTCCCACCCACACTCCTCACCATAGCATCTTCTTGCTCATCCGGCTCTTCTTTCTCTTGCAAGCATCTCATCTAGGAGAACTTCTTGCTTCTCTTTGCTTGAGTTGAACCCTCCCTTTGCGTCAGGATATGCGGTAAGATGAAGAGACGCTTACGTGCCGGCTCTCAAGAAGGAGGGTCAACGCCGACGACCCGGTCAACGCCGACGACCCATACGCACCACGGAACTACTCCATCTGGAGATAGTGTTGGAGGCGTTCCCCCTCCTGGTGATAACTCCGCAGAACCACAAAAACTGCCCGTGCACCCTTTCTTTGTTGAATTTCAATATAAGAAGCAGAAGAGGGACGCGTCCCATCTCTCCCCTGCTCCCAGTGCCTCCGTCCTTACGAGCTTTCCCATAGGATCTTCATCTAGCCAACATGTCAACCCACCACATGCTTCACCTTTCGTGGCGGCAGAGCGCCATGCTTCTGTACCTACAGAGGACCGGACTCATGGTGAACTCGCATCAGACAAAGACCGCGTTCCCCACACCCGGGACACTGTTAACCTTGACTCTGCAGACAGCGAAGATGAGGTTCCTCCCTCGAAAGCAACTCGACCACATCCTGCTGGACGCACCAAAGGCGTGGAAATTACTGCAGGGCAAGTTCCGTTCGGAAAACAGTTCAAGAACTGGCCAAGGAGAGGCTTGAGGGATGATCTCAGACCTGCCAGTGACATAACAACTATCTTCTCCGATATTACCTCCAAGGCAGAACAATTAGGATTTCGCCAAGTGATAAATCACCTGGGAAAGAGACGTCTACGCGTCGGCACGATGTGCTCCGGCACCGAAAGCCCGATCCTCGCGCTGCAGCTTATCGCGCAAGGTAAGTCCTCGCTCTGAAATCTCCTGTTAGGTCGTGCTCATTGAGTCTCGATAGAATATAAAGCGCAGACTGGGTACAATTTCGCTTTCGAGCATCTGTTCAGTGCCGAGATAGTTACAAACAAGCCTTTATCGAGCGAAACTTTGCACCTCCACTCATCTTGAGAGATATCACAGAGGTCCCCGAGCTCGAGGACATGCCCACAACTCCGCAGTCCCCTGCAGGAGCCTCTGAACCTGTTGGCGCCGCAACTAACCCACGCGAGGAGGAAGTCCAATGGTAAGACCAAGCAAGCGCTCCAAGTTTACCTTTCTGACATCTCCAGTTATACCGCGTACGGCGCCCTTGTCACTGTGCCCGGTGATGTGGATCTTCTCGTGGCGGGAACCTCGTGCGTTGACTACTCCAACCTGAATGTCAACAAGAAGAAAGCTTCCCAGTCTGGAGAGAGCTACGACACTCATTCCGCTGTGGTGAACTATGCCAGCAGAGCTCGTCCGAAGCTCGTCTTGTTGGAGAACGTCTCCGGGGCGCCATTTCAGGAAATGAGAGATAAGTGGAAGGCTATCGATTATTCCGCTCTAGACGTGAAGGTCGACTCCAAAGACTACTATCTCCCGCAAACGCGTGAGCGTAGGTATATGCTTTGCGTTGATAATACAGTACCAGGTCCCGTGCTCGCGGGCCAGATTTGTAGATCTTGGTCGGACAAGATTAAGGCGTTCAAACGCCCTGCCAGCTCCGCTATAGAAGATTTTCTTCTCCGAGATGACGATCCACGCGTCCAGAGCGCCAAGAAGGAGATGTCGACTACGTGCCCCGATCCTCGAGACATCGGATGGACAAGATCGCAGGCCCGCCACGACGCAGAGCGCAAACGAAATCACCTAGGGCGAAAACACCCATACACTAATTGGCATGATGATAATTCAAGTCGGATGCCGGATTACGGCTGGAAAGAATGGGGTACCAAGCAAGTCCATCGTGTTTTGGACGCGTTAGATATCCATATGCTTCGGGGCGTGGCTTGTGGCTATGATGCCCAATACAAGAGGTTCGTCCGACGTCTGTGCCCTTGTTTTCTACAATTGTTGATCGCCTACATAGTCGTGTCTGGGATCTCTCCCAGAACGTGGACAGGAATCTGGATAAGACCTGGGCAGGGCTCACCGGCTGCATTACGCCCAATGGCCTACTATTCTCAACAACACGTGGAGGTCCTATCACCGGCCTGGCAGCTCTGGCCCTTCAGGGTATTCCAATAGACAAACTCTTACTGACACGCGAGACCCAGAGAGAGCTGCAGGATCTCGCCGGGAATGCCATGACCTCGACGGTTGTAGGGCCGGCTATTCTCGCCGCACTGCTGGTTGGCTACCGCACACTCCCCGATGGCTCTGCGATGGAATTGGAAGCCGGTAACGATGAGCACACAGATGAATTCACTCCAGACACACAATACCTTACCCGGGAACAACAGAGTCTGTTCGCTCATGACACCGATGGAATGCCAATGTCAATGTCAACGCTTCTACACCGTGCTCAGACCAACAAGAGACTCTGCCCTTGTGAGGGTCGTACTATTGTGAGCAGCGCGCCAATACAGTTCTGCCAGGATTGCGGCCATTCTACGTGCATAAAATGCGGGGGCAATCCAAGGCACAACTACAAGTGTCTGCCGAACATTGAGGACCGGTCTCCTGCAAAGTTTGAAGAGTCTCTGAAGAAGAGGCTTCCATTGAGAGTATGCGTGGCGGGACCAACAGAAGAAGAACTTGAATCACTACAGAGTCAGTATCCTGCTGGCATCGCCACAGCAGACTGGACTGTGTTTCTGGAAGGGGCGAAGAGAGCCTTCGGAAAGCAACTACGGTTTAGCCAAGTCATGAGAAGCGATACTTGGACCGCTCAATATGAATCATCAACAGCTTATCTCGAGCTGGTGCTCTACCCTAAGCATGCGGAATGGCGCTTGTATGCCAAACCTAGCGAATCTGATGTTATGGGAAGCCGCGCCCGAGTTCTCTTCAAATCTCCTTTGGCCAGAATGCGGCCCACCGGTACTGACCTGCTCACTGGTTCCTGGGACGTTCGCCTACCGGCTGTTCACAGATTCAAAGTCAAAATAACCGGTGCAGGCAGATTGACTCCGTCATGGGAGGCAATAGTTGGGTTAGAAAACCTGGACCAAAGGCAAACAAATGTTTGGAGCGAGTTGCAAATATCGGTGATTGACGATGAACGCAATCATCCGGAGCTTGATATATCTGGCACGTATCGGTTTCTACCAGATTGCGGGATGGCATTGGGCAGTTTGCGGAAGAGATGTCAACAGAACGATCAAGAACCAGTGTTCCTTTTCCTGGACCCGACTTTGTACAAAGACCCGTCCCGCGACCAGTTTATCTTTTCGACGGATAAACGTCGTCTAGAAGCCAAGGAAGAGCGCCTGCGCCTAGCAGCTCTGGATGCGCATTGGTGCCCAAGCAATGCCACGTCTGAAATCGTCGGTTGCAGCGTACAAGGCACTTGGAAGCATTGCGCGACTATCATGATAACGTCCGTGATGACACATGATCGAGCTGACGTCTTCATACCCTCTCGGGGTACACATCTTGACGTATCTGACGGGAGCTGTCTTCAGTCAAGGACTGTGCTCATGTGCAGCGCTCCGCTGCTTGATTTCGTCGAGCCTCTTTTCACCACAACTTCATGGTGTCTTGTTGATGTGATCGACCAATTTCGAACATTCTCATCGCTGTCATGGTTACTTGGCACCATTCAGAATTCGGTGCCTCTCAGTGGACAACTCCGTTCTGTACTCTATCCATGGCGTGAAATTGGGAAGGTAACCACAAATTGTCCCAGATGTGCTCCCCCGGTTCCTCGAACGAAGTGGAGGTATCAGCAAGCTCAACTTATTCCGTTCGAAGATCCCTCAACGGCGGGCGCATATGAGCAAGCCATCAAGAGCAAGCCCGCTGGGTTTGAACCACGAGTTCAACTTCAGAAAGGAGAGTGCCATGACCCAAATTCCATTGATATCGGGCAGCTCGCTATCAATCTGAATGTTATGACACTTATACACCAGGCTGCGGCAAAGTTGCCTTCAGTAGAAAATCGTGCAGAAGATATCTTTGGGGCTTGGCAGGTCGATACGAACTACAAACCGGGTACAATTCAATACGCACTGCCCGAGTTCACATTGTGTAACAACGGAGAGGACAGCATACACGCACAACCTCCCAACTGGCAGATAAGCAAAGGGGCACCTGCTCTCCGCACTGAGCAGCTTCGGTCTTTGCAGTGGATGCAAGATCGAGAAAATACACGGGCCGATTTTGTAGAAGAAGAGATCGAAGAGTCAATACTGCTAGGGATGAACTGGCGTGCAGAAGGCAAAGCTGAGAGGAAAGTCTGCGTCCGTGGTGGCGTTCTTGCAGATGAGGTGGGTTATGGGAAGACTGCTCTTGTTCTGGCATTGCTCGACCGCCAGGCACAGTCCGATAGGGCGGGCACTTATGACATTATTGAGGGGAAGCGTGCTGTCAAGGCGACTCTCATAGCGGTACCCAACCACCTCATAAAACAGTGGGAGGATGAGATCACAAAATTCCTTGGTCGCACGTACAATGTTGTCGTCATCACAGGCAAGAAAACTCTGAGCGAGCTGACGGTTCAAGGTATCGTCGATGCTGACATCGTCATCGTCCCTTGGGAGATTCTCCATAATAAGGACTATTTATCCCAATTGGCTATTTTTGCAGCGTTCCCTGAGATGCCCTCGGCTTCAGGGCGAGCCTTCGATACTTGGTATGACAAAGCTTGCAGCAGAATCAGGGATCATGTCGATCTTTTGAGCCAAGAAGATACAGATGTTTCTCAGTTTGGAAACGAGTTGAGACGCAGATACCAGCACTTCATAGACACGGAGAATCCCATGGGCTTCGTTCCATCGCGACGTTTGAGAGGTGCCGCACGCGAGAAGCAAAAGGCTGCAAAAGGAAAGTCTGCTTCTAAAGTGGAAGAGTCAGAGAACGGCTTGCCACCTACCAATGCTTTCAGATTCGAGCGTGCGAAGGACTTGAACTCCGTGGGATATCCACTGTTGCAAATGTTCCTATTCAAGCGTTTGGTAGTGGACGAGTATACATATCCTGTCGGCAAGAGCCATACCTGCCTTCTCAGACTGGATGCAGAATATCGTTGGATGTTGTCCGGTACTCCGCCCTTGGCCGATTTTTCGGACATCAGAACAATTGCCGGCTACTTGGGCATTCACCTAGGAGTGTATGATGACTCTCTTGCCGTTGCGGACAGATGGAAAGTCGAGGCAAGGAACAAAGAACGCACTGGTATGTCTTTCCATAGAATTCTGGATCACCCTGCTTCTGCTGACTACCTTTAGCGGCCGAAAAGTTTCTCGGTTATCAAAATCAACATTCTGTAGAATGGCATAAGCACAGGGATGACGTTGCTCAGCGATTCCTTAAGCATTATGTCCGCCAGGTATGACAGCGACTGGGCCACAATTGACAATACTAACCGAGTAGCAGAACGAAGCTGATGTGTCTCATATCCCACTGGAAGAGCACGTGTTGCTCGTTGAGCTCTCGCCTGGAGAACATGCAGTCTATCTTGAGCTGCAGCAACTGATTATTGCTTCAGAGATGAAAGTCCCGACCTTTAATAAGAAGACTACATCTAGCAAGGAGAAGCAAGTCACTAAGGCCGCCGAAGGCACCACTAGCGCCGAAGAGGCGCTCCTCAAGTGCGCCTCTTACCTCTCTGACGACTCTCTGGGAAAACAAGGCCCAACGGGTGTTATACCCTTGCTGAAACAGGAACGACAGACCGGACTAGAGAGAATAAAGGGGGCTATTCAGTCTCTTCTCAAAGAGGCCGTGTGGCTTAATCATGGTGATCATAGCAATCCTGAGTGTCCGTATAGGACATGGTGTCATGGGATGCGCAAAGGCAACAGTGGGGACCCCGAGGTGACTCGAATATTGGATGACTTTATCGGGGAGGCAGAACGAGGATTTCGCCAGGATGACTGGAAGCAATTCTACCTTGATGGGACAGCGGCCGATTTCGCCGCGCAGTTGAATGAGAGGAAAGCGGCCTTCAGGAAGCGCATACCACAGAGCAAAGTCACAGAAAACGGGGAGGACGAGCCAGTGCGATTTGTCAGACCCCGAGAGATGGCGGAAAAGAGAGAGTTCTTGCGGTATCTGGCCACCGATCAGCTGCAGAGTGCCACAAGCGAGTTGAAGAATCGTTTCCGAGAAGCCCGGTACATTGAGAATATCGAGAAATTGCACGAGCTCAGGGCGGCAAGCCTCGATGATGGCGGCAATACGGCGCACATCTTATGCTCAAACGCCGGTTGTCCTCATCCAAGACTTCAAATGCCGGAACAGGCGTTCATTATTACGTCTTGTGGCCATCTCAGCTGTCGGACTTGCCTGGATGACCATGCAGGTAATGAATCTTGTGTGGTATATGGCTGCGACGCTCCGGCCCGTCAGTACCACATCAAGAGAGCCTCTGACCTTGAAGGCCGCTGCCTCGCACAGCCTCTGACCAATATAACGTCAGTACAAGGCGCAAGCCACTATTTTGGAGCGAAGTTGGAGCATGTAGCAAGGCTTGTGAAGACAGTTATCCCGCCCGGCGAGCAGGTCATCCTGTTCGTGGGGTCGGACGGTCTCCTTGAGAATGTTTACGAAGCTTTGGAAGCCCACCAGATTAAGTGTGCGACGTTATTTTCCAAGCAGCGCCAGTCAGATGCATCTGAAGCATTGGAGGATTTCAAGGCCAGTGACGCCCAGAGCCAAAAAGTACTGATCCTCAATCTCGCGGACGCTTCAGCCGCTGGCTCGTAAGTCATAACCAATCGGTATCCGCTCCTCGAAGAGAAACACTGACAATGGTCTCTTTAATAGTAACTTGACTAATGCGAACCACGTCATCTTCCTCAGCCCTCTCCTCGCTACCTCCAGGGAGAAATTCTTGAGCCAGTTGAAGCAAGGGATTGGAAGATGTCGGCGGTATCCGCAGGAGAGGACGGTGCATGTCTATCATGCCTTGTGCTTGGGGACGATCGATGTGGATCTTTTCGAAGCCTTGCGCGTGAAGGAGCTGGATGAGCAGTTGGATCTTGGTTCGAGACTGATCTCCATGAGCGAAATTGGTACTCCGTCAGCGAATTCGAATTGGTACCGGGGAGAAAACACGTTTGGCAGTGGTCTTTTGGGCCATCTGCAGAGACGTTACCCACTCTAGGGCGCGTGTCGGCTGCAACCTCGGTCTGTCTTTCAAGAAGGCACACACTGAGCAGCTCCATCTGGGGAAAGACTACGGTGAGCAGGGTAGCCACTGCCGGGCCGTTGCCCTTTCAGAGAAATCTCCACTCGAGAAAAGATGATCCCATCACTTATCATTTGTACAATAGTTTGCTTAGAGTAGATAATGAAGAAGGATGATGACTTGATATCTGGACCTGACTTCATTTTACTGGGCTAAGCTGAGGTATCTCAATTTGTTATCGATCCAGCTAGTACTTCTCGACTTGAGGATCCCGTGAGGCCGAAGAAGCTTTCCCTACCTGAAGCTTGACCAAAAGCTTGACTTGGCCGGAACTTCGGCAGTCAGGTTACATACAGAATATGAGTATTAGAGACCTTAGGCCCTGTAAGACAACCACAAGTGACTCAAAGGATGACGACGAGGGGTAATGACGACATTTGAACAAATATTCGTGTGTCCGTATCAGGTTGTGGATGGGAACGGGTTATCTTGGTTAGTCGGGGTTGTATGCCGTGGTAGGGTAACATCGCTTCAGGGGCGTCGTCCCATCAACTTGCCCAATTGACATAGCCGGACAAGGTGGTCAGTGAGACTGCGGGCTTCTGATTGGTAGGCCAGAGCACTTTCGGGCTAACAATAAGGCGAGAACCGTTGGAGGGTACCTTAGTGCTCGTAGTACGCCTGCATTCAGCCTTGCCTTGGTCGCCTTATGATGCAAAGACGTTGAGCAGCAACCAGGACGGTGGTAAGTGAGATGGCTGCTACATTGAGGTAACGGTTACGAATACAACCAAACCATCATGACGTTCCTGCCTTTCCCGTCTGCTCCGCTTTTTTCAGTGCAACCGGCTCGGTCAAGGAAGCTGCGATGCCTTCCGCAAGTCATGGCCGTCTCGTCTCTGTTCTGCTCTGCTGGCTATATAAAGCTTTCTTCCCATGATTGTGTCCCTTGGAGACCTCGTCCCGCAGAAGAAATCTGCACCACTACCATCACTGCCGTCTCCTCTCCCGGATGATTTATCGGGCCCCGCCCACGATGATCCAGATCTCCAGCGCCGTATGGCTATCGCTGGCCTTTTCTGCTGCCTTTGCTCTGCTGTCGGCCAATGCGCAGCAATTGGCCTCGGATCCGGGCGTGGCAGGCCCTCCTCTCGAGATTGTGCATCTATATTACGATGAGTTCGTCACAGGTCCGTCATACAGCGCCTGAGTCTTTAATTGCTCATGCTTGACGCAACGGGGAAGCTCACCACTGTCATCAGGCATTGCCGTCTCGTCCACCGGCCGCATGTTCTCAAATTACCCGCGCTCTCTCAACCCAAACAACACGGCGTATACCGTCGCAGAATTGACCGGTAACAGCACGGAAACGCCTTATCCGTCATTGGAGATCAATTCTCCACCAGGCGGGGCCATCAATTACTCGACGTATCCTGCCACTGGCGCCAACTACCAGAACTATCTGATTGGGGTCCAGAGCGTGGTAGTCGATGCGTTGGATCGTTTGTGGATCCTGGATACCGGCCGGGCTCTCACACCAGACGGCACCAATGTACCCGCCAATTACGGAGGACCCAAGCTCGTCGGTGTCAGTCTCAGCAACAATACCATCTTCCAGACCATTGTCTTCCCGCCCACCGTCGCGTATTCCACTTCTGTGCGTCAGCTGCAAGCCATTCTGTCTCGACTGTTGCTAATGGCGATAGTATCTCAATGATGTTCGATTTGACCTTCGCCCAAGTATCACCTCATCCGGCAAGGGTGTGGCCTACATGACGGATTCTAGCAACGAGGGCCGTAATGGTATCATTGTGGTAGATCTGGGCACGGGCGAGTCATGGAGACACTTGTCCAATACTCCACAAGTCCGAGCCCAACAGCAGTTCCTAAAATTCGTCTGGGGTGAGGCCATCTATATGCCGCCCGGTCCTCAGATGCCAATTGGCTACGAGACTACAGGCGCCGATGGTATAGCCCTGAGTGCAGATGGATCCACGCTTTACTGGGCGCCGGTTGGTAGCCGCTACCTGTACTCGGCACCTACCTCTATCCTGTTGAACAACACATACTACAGCGAGCTTCTGGCCGAAGCCGCCGTCGTCTCGCACGGGCAGAAAGGCTGCTCGGACGGACTAGAGACGGATAGCAACGGGATCATCTACACGGGCAACATCGAGGATAACGCGGTCAACATGTTCGACCCGTCGACCAACACCGTCAGCGTGTTTGTCCGAAATCCGAGGATCGGCTGGACGGATACCATGAGTGTGGGCGCTGATGGATATCTCTACTTCACTGAGAACCAGCTCTGGAGGTCGCCCAGCTATACGGGTGGACCGGACCAGACGGTCAAACCGTATGTTCTCTTTAGGGTTAAGTTGCCCAATAATGGGACTAAGGTTATGCTGAAGTAGAGCCTTTTGGTCGAGGCTGAGGCAGGAGTTGGTGCAGAGAGAGATAATGAGAATTCGGCATTGCAAGTTAGAATATAGATTAATTGAATTATGAAGAAAATGCTTGCCTATCCACACTGCTAGAATAGCCGCAAGACATATCTAGTCGTAGCGGGTGCGAGCAGGTGACTGCGAGGGTCTACCACGACGATTGTGGGGTAACTTTGTTCAAGATATAATATTCTTGCAGATTCCTCATGCCGGAAACAACATAACACAATTCCATACATAGAAGGCCGTCATACATACATACTTATCTATGATGCGCTAAAACCGGACATAATAAACAAACACCAGGTCTAAAATTGCTCTCCCAGAGAGATATATACATCCACACTCTCCCTCTCCTTCTCCCCCAGCGCTCTACTCTCCGCCGCGCCCAGCTCCGTCGTCGCGCCGCTCGGTCTAATCTCCGCCGCCTCCACCGGGCGTTCACCATACTGCTCGAGCTCATTCATAGCCTCCTCCGTCGCATTATAGCGGCTATACAGCAGCCAGAAAACAACGCCTGCCAGCGTCGCCGCGACCGCCAAGCCGACGTACATCCAGACGAGCTTCGGGTCGACAGCCGTGGGCGACAGAGCGATGCCGAGCGCGGACCCGAACGCGCTGGTGAGTAGGTACATGCTCATGACGAAAGATTTCATGCTAGGCGGGGCCTTAGTGAAGGCGTACTCGAGGCCGGTGATGGAGGCGAAGATCTCCGACAGCCCGATGAAGAGATATGCGGGCGTCTGGACCGCGACGTGGACTTTGTTGGGGACCGTGCCGTCGGCGGAGGCGGCGCAGGCGAGCGGGGAGGAGTAGCATGGTGGGCTGGTGTAGATGATGTGCTGGACGATGGCGGCGTAGGCCATGGCGAGCGCGCCGAAGAAGAAGCCCATTGTTATCCGCGTGATGGGCTTGAAGGGGATGTGGAATTTGCGCAGGAGCGGGTAGAGGAGTCGGTCGCAGATGGGGATGAAGATTATGATGGTGATGGGGTCGATGTTTTGCATGATGTCGTTGGGGATGCCGTGCAGGTCCATCGTACCGGCTGAAGATGATACAGTTAGTGATGTCCGATAAGGGAGCGGGCAGGCTGGATGGGAGTGCAATGCGGTGCTGAGGTGGCGCAAGAATGCGTACCTTGAGAGATAAAGTTGTTCAGCATCTGTGAGTAGACAACCCAGTAGATGGGATAGAAGACGAAGACCTTGCATGCCACTAGAGCACGCTTGATCTCCTCGACGAAGAGGTCGCTCCATTTAATGGTGTATCTGACACCGTACTCCTCCTGGTAGGATGGCTTGGCAGCATCCATGTTACCCTTGTTGACCAGCCCGATCCACATAGCTTTGAAAGCGTGGATGATGACGGATCCCTTTGGTGGGCGAACCACGTAGTACCTCTTTCCGATAATGAGGACAATAAAGCCAACGATGAACATGCACATTGCTAGAAGGTATGCCGACCAGAAGCCAATGTGCAGTTCCATTTCGGTGGTCGCAATGGCAGACAAAGAACCCACGTTGATGCACATGTAGAAGATCATGTAGATTCTCTGGATGGTGACGCCGGGATCGACGATTACTCTTTCCCCGGATTTCAGAGTGCGAATTGTCTGTTTCGTGCCACGATACTGCTCCGCAATCAACGGTGATCTAGGTAAGGTACGTCAGCCGCCGTCCATAAGGAAAGGCTCGAGGGGAAACACCACGTACACGTTGGACTTTATCCCTCCAGTTCCCAGACCTATGACGATCATAGAAGCGATAAGACCACCCAGCGCAGCACCGTGTTCGATGGCTACAGGTAAGGATGTAACGAACAGAATCAGCAGCCCGGCGATGTAGATCATGGCAAAGTACACGATCGTGTTGTATTTTCCCAGATACTGATCTGCCACGATAGCGCCAATAATGGGCGTGACATAGCACCAGAATTGGAAGAAATCCGTCAACCCAGTGGCACCGGTTTGTCCGAGGCCTATCGCTGTATCAGAACCACCTCTCTGCGTATAGTACGGGGAAGACTGACCGATGGCTCCAGGAACACCGCTAGGGTCATGATAGGCGTTCTGAATATAGTTCTGGAAGGGTCCTGAGAGACCATAGTACGCAAACCGTTCGCACAACTCGACAGCAGCGACCAAGAACGCGGACCAAGGCATTTTGTCGGCCACATGGCGCAAGCTGGCCCTCTCCTGCTCTGTTGGCTCCTCTCCGTCCAGCGTTTCTACGTCAAAGCTGGGTGCTTCTGCATCGGTGTATAGCGGTAGTTTCTCGTCTGCAGCAGGAGCAGTTGTAATAGGATCTATCGCCTCATCCCCTCCAGTCATGTCTTTCATACTCATTCTCCTTGGTTCTACCTCTGTAGCATGGAACCTAACAAGGGTGATTTAGCAAGGGGAAGCTGTGAACAAGATTGAGATAAAGACATACTGTGCGGCAACACTCTCACGTTCCGCCATCTTCACGGTGTGACTCTGTTGCAGCAGCTCGAGATCCGGTACACGATGATATGCAACAGGCGACTTGTTGAAGGAGAAGAGAGCCCTCCAAAAGGAGGACCCCTCCTGGGCGGGAGGAGGCATTAAGTAATGGCAAGGGCAGCTACATGGGGCAAACCCCGGATAGTAGTGGCTAGCAGCGCACCATGTGGTGACTGTGCGACCTCGGAGGGTCTGAGGCAATGGTGATGCTACCAGATGAAGAATAAACCGGTGGGAATGACGCTCGATCCTCGTGCTGCGAGTGGAACCTGGCGAGATGCGTGGTTGGATCACGGTAGCGGCCGGCGAATGCTTACCTTATTCTCGTTAGGGCGCCATGGCCGAAAAAACGTTGGCGATCGTTCAGGCTAAGAGAAAGCTTGGCTTTTGACAAAGGATGACAACCAAAGGGTCGGGACTATTGAGATCATCTATTGAGATCATAAAAATATTATAATCGAAGACTGTCATGTCCAATCCAGAGCATATCCATGATGGAACAAAGAAAGCAGCATCCAAGGGGCGCATGCTCGTCGTCAGACCTTTCTCGAATCTCCAAGAGCAAAATCTTTTTGTTCCAGAGGACCCGCATTTCGTCAGGCGAACCTCGGGAGGAATCAGTTTCCTTGACATCTCCAAATCCTTAGCGAACGGTCCAAGCAGCAAAGAGTTCACGGCTTGTTCTCCACAAAGGGTACAGCCACCGGAGATTTGCCGGTCGAGCCGCCAAAATCGACTGTGCCTGGCCAGGCACATCACCCATTCATCGTCCGTCAAGTGGTTCCCATAACATAAACTCTCCGAACTCGGGACGGCAATTTGTTCGGTGTGTTTTGCAGTCACGGCTTGGAAATCAAGTGTGCACCATCAGTAATAATCACGGCTGCTCCTATTCGTCTAGAACACAATAGACTCTTCTCCGGCAAACCCTGTAGCATCAGGAAGGAGATCACGAGACAAGCATGAAGTATGGCGAACTGTATGCATCACTCTTCTTCTGTGCCGTGAGCGAACAGTCCAGCATTTTAGTGCAAGTACTTTGAGCTTATGATGAATACCTTATCACGATATACTTCTCTGTTCCCAATCAAGGCAGGAAGCAGGGCAACCGCCTTCAAGACAGAACGCCCCGTTGCCCTTCGCCTTCCCATCATTCCCAATGATGTTTCTTTTTTTCTCGGCTCCTCCATGCCGAACTTAGCTAGCAAGCATCTTACTTGCCTTCTCCCGCCCTGACTAAAATGCTTCTATGGAGCTATCTGCACGCTACCTTATCTTAGCTTAGGGGAAACGCAGCAGCCTTCACCACCTGCATCTTCAACCATACCCCTACCCCACAAGGCACAAGTCGCGGGGAATGATTTGAAGAATTCTTGCTGAGCAGTATTCACATTGTGTCGGTCTTGTCTAGAAAACCATTCTACAACCAAAAGACATTGCCCGTCGAGTATCACCGGCAGGCTCTCCTGGCAGAGTAGGAGGATGACTGCTCGGGTTGATCAACTTCCTACAAAACAGCTACTCATTTATTTGGCTTCCCGATTCATGCTCCTGCACATCGACATACTTAGAAGCTGGACCTCATCATCAATGCATTAAATTATCTCACATGTGCCAGGATCCTAACAGCTACTCAGCTGCTAGGTGGACTGTTTCCGCTGTTTCCTGTTTCCTGTTTCCTGTTTCCTGTTTCCATTTCACTCGAGTATGACATACAATGGAGATTTGCTCATCTTATAACTGCTGTGCGCTGCATCTTATGATCTCTGTCATTCAACGTAGTTCTTCTTGGTTTTTTGGTCTGAACATGAGTAGCCAACAAGGTCACAATCTCTGTTCGGTTGTCCGTACGCGGAAAGTGCGACTTTGTCTCATTCCAGGATCAGGAAACCATCCTGATGGCCGAGAAAGTCCCTGGAACCAACCTTTCTTACTAGGTTTGGTCTACATTTGCTGACCAGACCATGGAAAAAGGAAGTTGCGCCAGCCCCCTCTCCATCACCTTTATTTACTTTCTCCTCCAGCCTGCATCTCTCAGTGTTTTATCTTCGATCGTCTTTGGGGGTCACCAACTTCAAGATGCTGCTTGTGCGGCTCGCCCCTCTCTTACTAGTCATTTCCCCCTTTTATGACTGCTGATGCTAGTCAGGCAACATCAGAACTTGAAGGACCACGCGCAACCAGAGACTTGCGATCCGACCATAAGCATTCTCCTTGGAATGATCACGTCGGGAGGAAGATATGGAGCAACTTCGAAGACCATATACATTCCGGCTGGACGGCAGTCAAATCAGGCTTGCGCACGTTCTTGGTCCATGAGTACCATAAGTTTCTCAAATTAGACAAAGCTGCCATAGATGCGCTGCCAGTGCACGTACTGAACATACCGTAAGTTTGGCCCCGGACCCTTTGGACCCTTCATTCCAAAGCTGTATATGCTGATAAGTTGTAGTCCGTATGCGAACTGGACAGACAATGCTTGGAACGTGAGATTCCATGGCAATGTATACAAACAACCCAACATTTCCCAAAAGAGGCTTGACCGGTTAGCCAATAAGTTCCTCTTCGGCACGTCCGTTCAAAAATTACCTCCTGAACAAGCTGCCCAGGCGCGGAACATCACTGCAGAGATATTCGTTGTGCATCAGAGCCACCAGAATGTATCGTTCTATCTTGAGCCGGCACCAAGCGCAGGTTCAAGCGGAGAGCCGGGTGGTGGAGGTGCCGTCACGCCTGGCGGAGGTAGTCAGAATATCAGCATTTCCTATCCCACAACCGTCGAGGGGGATTTCGATGCGTTTATCAAACTTGCAAATGTTTCCGGCAGCGGATTGGCTGGCGGCAATGAGACTATACAGATTCAGCGGCTTAACGTATACGCTCATTGCACGGACACCGGGAACGCAACTGCATATCTGGTTCCTCCACGAGGCATTACTGTTGTTAGCGACATTGACGACATCCTCAAAGTCACCAAGATATATCGGCCAAAAGAAGGTCTCTTGAACACTTTCGCCCGGCCTTATAAGCCTTGGATGAACATGCCCGATATCTATGCCAATTGGTCGCGGAGCATTCAAAATGTGCATTTCCATTACTTGACGACGACTCCAGAGCAGATCACCCGCAATTACATGGGGTTCATCTACAATAACTATCCTGGCGGCTCTTTTGACACCCGACCACTGAACTTCAGTGACATTTCCGCTACGCGCCATATTCGCAGGTGGCTCCTGAGGAGGATCTTGCAGACCTTCCCAGAACGGGACTTCATCCTCATCGCGGATACCAGCAACGGGGACGTCATGAAGGACTATCCCGAGATGGCAAAAGACTTTCCGGACCAGGTGCAATGCATTCTTTTACGCAACACGAGTGCGACTGACCCCGGAGATCGAATTCCTTACAATACTGCTCACTTCAGAGGAGTTCCGAAAGAGAAATACATGTTCTTCAGAGTTCCGGTAAGCCAATCTGTCCTCGTGTATAAGGACGGACATAACGTTTTGCGGTAGGATGACTTGGCGCATCTCGATATTGCGAATGGGCATTGTTACAATTCCTCCATCCAGCAGAATGTTACTTTCGGCTGGCAAGGCCTGCCTTTCGGTTTGGGCAAGAAGTTCAGGCCACCTCTATCAAGGGACTCCGAGGATACTTCTGATTAGGAGGGTCGAGCATGGAGTCTGTTGGGAAATTTCCTTGTCATTGCACTTTTGAAGTTGTACGTTGTCGAGTCCACAGCAGACCCATGGCGGCTGCTACAGGAGAAACCTGATATCATGCAGCGCCGACTGTGGCAGGTCTATAGAGCATATGTATTTGTGTTTGTCACCTCTCTGGGCCTCTTCTTGGGTGTTGCGGGCTTTCAGGATGAGTCTTTATCTGACGCCCGCCCGCAGGTGTCTCTACATTAATCGTGTATAGTAGTCCTCTAGCAAACCGAGGCCATTCGAAAAAGGCAACTCCATCACAGTCCCACCGCATCGCGTACGCAGACCGCCTATCCTCCTTTCCAATAATACCCATCAAGACAAAAACCAAACATGCCATAGATTAGATCGGGGTCCCCAAAGCCCCCTCTCCCCCACTTCTAGACCGTCATCTCAGAGCTTCTCAAAACGAGGCTGCCCAAGCCCTGGTCCCTACTCCGTACATAAAGTAGGTAGCTGTCCTCGTACCCCTCCTAGCTACCCCTATCCACTGAAAACTTCCTAATCTTCTCCGTCCATCTCCCCGTCTACCTCCGTTCCGGGTTCTCCATTTCGGAGATGTCCTATCCGCAAACTGCTCCACACCTGTCACATACTTCGTACGGAGTACGCTCTACTCACACAAGCGCCAAATTTACGACGGAATAATAATCTAATCCTCGTATCCTCCGTATGTAGGGTAGTGTAAGGTACTAAGGAAATAAATAAGCTCAAGCTTCCATTTTGAGGCTTGCAAGCGCGGCGCCGTTTTGCGGTGTCGGGGAATACTTTCCCGACTCCTCTACAGAGTAAGGTAGGTCTTCGCATTTCTTCCGCAAGCTCGAGGGCGTCTACGGCCTGACTGCGGACTGCGGCTGCGGACAGGCGAGGCAGGGATCGGAAGATGGGAAGGAAGATGGGGGATGGGGGATCGACGGTGATACGGGCCGTTGGGCTTCACGAACCCGCCGCGGTACGATAGGCTGTCTACCTTAAGGTAGCTATGGTAAGGTACCCATGGCTAAACAGCTGCGGCATACGGCCTCTCTCGAGAGCATTGGAAGCAGAGCATGCTCATGCTGTGCGCAGGAGGCCAGCATGGCAATGGCAAATGGCAAATGGCAGCCCTACCGTAGCCAGCGTGGAGTCTACGGCGCAAGCGTAAGCATATTTCGCCGCTGCGGCCCGTTGAGCTCGAGCCCGGCTCGGGCAGCGACGCGAGCGGGAAAATGCACGAGATCTGCTCTGGCGTTTGGGGACTTGAACTTTGAAGGTTTCGCTAGAGGGCTTGGCACCCTATTCCTATCTCGTATCGGCCGGCCTAGAAACACGGTGATACTGCGCTCAGAAAGGTTGAATAAATGTGGCTTGTAAGAGGCCGATCTAGATAGGGGGCGGAGCACTGATTGCGTATTTTTATTGCGTGATTCACTGCGGTATCAGAGCTTGTAGGGAGGTGAGATTTCGCCTATAAGATGGGGAGATGAACGCTCCCTCAACGGAGACAGCAGTTGCAGTTTTGAGTTTAGTGGTACTTATGTTCGCTAGTTATTTGTATGCAGTTTAGTGTACCTGAGCACCGCTTTGCTAAGCCTATGTCTACCCAGTAAACCTTATAGGTTCAACTGGTTATGAGCCCGGCTTGCCGTCAGCTCTAGTCAACTAGAAGCTCGACGTATAGCTAGCAAGTCGCTACCACTAGCTGTCCAGGCCTCGGCTCCTATCGTTTAGGGCAACCTGGATAGCAGCAGACGAAGCCGCAGGCTCCAGGGGATAGCTCCGGCAGACGGAGAAGACGAAGCTCCTGTTCCCGTGGCCCAGGAAGAGCCGCAGGAGAAGACTGCCACCGTCATGACGGCAGCAAGAAGCCATGATATGCCCAAGGGGCAGATGCTCCTGAAGTACGACGGGAAGAACTTCATCCAGTGGCATAAGTTCATGAGGCGTCTATTTATGTATACGGGCCTCCTGTACAGCGTTGTGGAGCGGAAGGAGCCACCTCCTCCGGAGGGAGATGAGAATGATCCTGAGTGGCTCAGATGGGCCATGGACGACGCGGCGGCCACGAATTGGCTTATCGCTGGCCTTGGAGCGCATAGCATGCTGATAGACAGCGTTTTGGAAGGTGCGAAACAGCAGTGGGAGCACCTCCAGGCGAAGCTCAAGACGTTCAGCAAGGACCGACTGGCTTCAATTATCCAAGAATACCATTTGTTCCATATTAAGAGCAGGGAGTCGATCTTGCAAGCGTCATCCAGGCTTGACGGTATACAGCTGACGATAGGCGAAGCCGATCTGAACGAAAAGCCAACCGACACAAACAAGCTGATAATATTCCTGAGAGGCCTAGGGCCACAATATGCGATAATCAGGACGATACTTAAAAGCCAGAACGTCTCTTACAAGGAGGCAATAAGCCGGCTGCTCGGAGAAGAATTCAAGCTCAGAGATTCGTCATCCAAATCAGCTTTGGTGGTGACCACCACCAAAAGGGAACCGCTAAAAGAATTCAAACCCAATGACAAATTCGATTGCGTGCCTTGTGGGAAGAGACACCCTTTTGAGTTTTGGGAATGCAATAAGTGGAAGAGCTCCCTATGAGGGCAAGAGTCAATCAAGAGACGAAAGGCTCATCAGGATAGGAAGAAGGCCAAACAAGATGAAGCAGCAGCAAGCAGCAAGGCCTCAACAACAGCAGCTATCACGATAGCTGATTCGACCAAGACCCAAAGCGATGTGATGGCCTGGCTTGCAGTTGCAGATACAGAAGATGACTCCGTATCTGACCCGGACTGGATAATTGATTCAGGAGCGACCCAGTATATGACATCCTACCAAAGGGCATTCGCCACCTATAGGCTCCTACAGGGCACTATCACCACCGCTGGATGAGCGAAATTGGTCTCTGCAGGGGTAGGAAACATAGAGATAACCCTCTGAAGAGGGGAGAGGGTCCGTCTGGACGACGTTCTCCACGTCCCGGCAATCAAGATAAACCTGATATCAGTTGGACAGCTTGCTATAAGGGGCATTAAAGTGATGTTCGATCAGTATGGAGTCCAACTGCGACGGGCCGGACAGTGGTTAGCGACTGCTATCCAAAGGGGAAATCACTATATTTTAGAGATGATTTGGACAACGTTTCAATCAACTGCTAAAGCAGTTCAAACAGCTGTGATATCTGCACCAGACAACCTTAGTGCAAGGGCAAAAGCAGCACCGGCCAGCCCGGAGGAAAATGGGGATAACCAGGAGTATAACCTCTGGCATCGCCGCTATGGCCATTTTGGTAGCGATAAGATGACCAGCCTTCATCAGGTGATGGATGGTGTTCCCCTGTTGGCAGAGCCTAGCGGAAACGGGCTGTGCAGGCCGTGCGATCAGTCAAAGTTGCTGAAAATAGATAACCTTATGCGGCCGCATCAGGCCACCAGGCGGCTTGAGCGCATCCATACCGACTTCTGGGGCCTATATGCAACACCAAGCCACAAAGGAAACCAATATATGCTGATGATAACGGACGACTACTCCAGGATGCTGTGGACTTATTTTACCAAGACCAGGACAGGCCTATACACCAGCTTCACAAACTGGAAAGCCATGGTCGAGACGGAGTCAGGGGAGAAGCTTGCTATAGTACAGACAGACAGCACCGGAGAAAACCACAAGCTAGCCATGTATCTGGAGCTGGAGGGTGTCCATTTCAAGTTCATCATCGCATATACGCTGCAGCAGAACGGCATAGCAGAAAGGGCCAACAGAACAGTGATGACAATGGCCCGTTCTATGCTGATAGACGCTAACCTTCCCACAGAGTTCTGGGAGGAGGCAGCTGAGACGGCCACCTGGCTGAAAAATCGCGCTCCGGTATGTGTTCATGGCCGTCTTGAAGATATAACTCCGTATGAAGCTTGGAAGCTCAGACGGCCGCATGTGGAAAAGCTCAGAGTCTGGGGATGTCTCTGTTTCGTCTATATACCCAAAGAGAAACGGACAAAGCTCGATCCAGTCGCATAGGAAGGTATCTTCGTCGGATATCACAAGACAACGGGCTATTATAAGATCTGGGAGCCGAAAAGCAAGTCAGTCAAGCATGTGTATAATGTAAAGTTTTACGAAAACAAGACCTACCCTGGATTTCAAGCAGATGGACTGATCGATACGATAAACCCGATAAGCGAAGAAGAATGGGACCCGTCCGAGCTTATAGAGGAGCCTCTGATAGGAGGAGCTTCTGAAGGAGCTCCTGCAGAGACGTCAGATGAAACTATCGAAATAGAACGAAGACAGACATTTAGTGAAAATCCTGCTACCTCTGGCGAAACAAGAGTGCAGGAGACCGAGTCTATTATCGCAGATTCCCAAGGGGAATCGAATACTTAAGAAATTAGTGGTGTAACCAGCCAATTCAGGAGGTGCTTAGTGCCTAGCAGGAAGGCCAGAGAATCTGTTTACCCGGTCAAACTCAGGCTGGGCCGAAGCGAAGCAGATCAGCCTCCAGCTGTTACAACAGCGATAATCACAAAAGAACGCATCAAAGAGCCTGCAACGTACAAAGAAGCTATTGTAGACCCTGTATAGGGGAAACAGTGATGAGATGCCAGTGAGAAACAGCTAACGGCGCTCATCAGCAACGATACTTGGGTCACAGTGCCACTGAACAGCCTGCCACCAGAGAGAACCCCTGTGGACTCCAAGTGGGTCCTCAAAGTCAAGTATCTCAGCGATGGATATACAATGGAGCGTTTCAAAGCCTGTCTAGTCAGTAGAGGCTTCACCCAGGTGCCTGGGACAGACTTCAGGGAGACCTTTGCTCCGGTGGTTCAATATGAATCGATTTGGGTGCTGTTCGCCCTATCAGCATTGCACGATTGGGAGATCCATCAGGTGGATTTTGACGATGCTTACCTAGCGGCGGAGATTTACAAGCCCATATACATATGGCTGCCAAAAGGATTGAAGATAGAAACAGGGATGGTGTTAGAACTCCGCAAAGGCTTATATGGCCTAAAGCAGTCCGGACGACTGTGGAATCAGAAGATAACCGACTTTCTGAAAAGGCTAGGTTTCAGACCTCTGCAGGCTGAGCCGAGCCTATTTCGCCATGAAAGCAAAAAGGTCATGGTTAGTTTATATATTGATGATATGCTGATCTTTGCTCCTAAGCTGGAAGCTATCAAGAGCTTTAAGGAGCAATTGAAGAAGGCCTTCAAGGTCAAGGACATGGGCGAGGTTGACTATATCTTGGGCATCAAGGTGATGCGTAATAGGAAAACAAAAACGATCACCCTGAGCCAGACCGGATATGTTGACAAGATCCTTCAAGATCACCAGAAATCTCAAGCAAGATCCATAGGTATACCGGCTGAGGGTGACGATGCTATACTAAAGCAAGTACCTCTGGAACCTGAAGCAGACACGGGAGAATATCTAAAGGATGTTGGTCAGCTCAATTACTTGGTCACAGGGACCCGTACCGACCTTGTGTTTATATCATCGAAGCTGAGCCAACACTGTCACAACCCAGCTGAACAGTATGAAAAAGCAGTATCAAGAGTCCACCGCTATCTCCATGGCACCCGTGACTACTCCATCTTGTATGGAGGAGACGATATAACCGAGCCAGACCTCCGAGGCTACTCAGACACATCGTATGGGGATGATAAAGACGATCGACGATCGACCCTGGGCTATATTTATATGCTGAACGGTGGACCGGTATCCTGGAAGAGCACCAAGCAACGATCAATCGCAACCTCCACCACTGAGGCAGAATACGTCGCCATGACTGCAGCAGCGAAAGAGGGTATATGGCTTCGTCAGATCATGCTAGAATTGAAGCAGGGAGACCTAGTCAGTCGGGAGACGAAGACGCCTATCCGGATACTAGCGGACAATCAGTCAGCTATTGCTATATCGAAAAACCCGGAGTTCCATGCCAAGACGAAACATATCGCAATACAATATAATTTCATCAGGGAGCTGGTGGAGCAAGGAACGATCGAGCTGGAGTACTGCCGTACAGAGGAGATGCTTGCTGACAGCCTCACCAAGCCGCTCTTACGAGCTAAGCTGGAAAGGATACTGACAGCTCTTCGGCTCAGGAGGTAGGTGGCTGCAGACGCGGCGAACGGAAGAGGCTATTCAACATCAGCTTCGTATAACCGTGAGGAGGAGACTTGAACTTTGAAGGTTTCGCTAGAGGGCTTGGCACCCTATTCCTATCTCGTATCGGCCGGCCTAGAAACACGGTGATACTGCGCTCAGAAAGGTTGAATAAATGTGGCTTGTAGGAGGCCGATCTAGATAGGGGGCGGAGCACTGATTGCGTATTTTTATTGTGTGATTCACTGCGGTATCAGAGCTTGTAGGGAGGTGAGATTTCGCCTATAAGATGGGGAGACGAACGCTCCCTCAACGGAGACAGCAGTTGCAGTTTCGAGTTTAGTGGTACTTATGTTCGCTAGTTATTTGTATGCAGTTTAGTGTACCTGAGCACCGCTTCGCTAAGCCTATGTCTACCCAGTAAACCTTATAGGTTCAACTTGGGGGATCGACGGTTGGGCTGGGCTGGGCTGCTACCCCGCATAGCTGCACGCTGCACGCCGCACGCCAGTAAGGTAGGCAATAAGGTAGGCAGTTGATCTATTGTATGGTAGTTGGGGGATGCAGGCTGGCTCCGATGATGATGGCCTTTGCGGCGCGGCGGCGTCGTGGGCGTCGGTGCCCTGGACGTCGTTGGAGTTGTGCTATCAACAAGCCAAGCACTCAAGAAAGGAAGGGGGGAGGTGGAGATATGGGCCTGATGAAGCGCCGTCGGAGACCTCGTATTCGACTGTCGTCTAGCTCCATTGACTACGGTACCCATCGGGGAAAAGCGATGCCGTCGGAAATACGATTCGCCTTTGATGCTGCTTATCAGTAATCCACACGGAGACTTCTGAGCTTCATGCGTGGTGGAGAAACGGTAAGCTTGGTGATATGATATGCCCGCGGCGGTGACACGCCGAGAACCGGTGTGGATTGGTGCGGACTTCCAACGTTCTACATACTGGGGGAGCCCTACGGAGTACTGTAGAAGAGGAGATAACCAACACGAGGCAATGACAGCTCCCCGCCTCCCGCCTTACCTTGTCCCTCCCCGTTTGTAACGGATTGGAGCCGCTCCGAGGGTTGGAGAGAACCCGATGTCAGGCCAAGCATGCGCAACGACAAGCTGGGTTCCAGAGGTAGTTGTGCGGAGAGTGGGAAGGATCACGATGGGTTTGTCGTCGTCATTCTCACCCTTTGAAGGTGGTTCGAAGTAGTCTTCTATAGATTTGCAGAGACTTGGGGCCCGATGACGTCCCATGCGCCGTACACTTTGCCAGCCACAGGATTCCTCGCCCTCCAAAGGAAAGAAAGTAGCTGTCAGACTGGCCTGGATTGAGTGAAGGGATTGCCATGAGACCCTCGTGTCATTTAGTGCCATCGCCGCTGCTTCAAAGCGCTGCAGATTGCATATATCGTCAAAAGATCTGTTCTAGCACCTCCGTATACGTAGTAGGTCTCTGCCTCATGCAAAAATGCTCAAGGAGACATAAACTGGGAAAAGATCCGGCGGTCAATGATAGGTTGACTAATTTGTTTCAGCAGCCGCGTAACCAGGCCTGTATCTTCCAGGAACCCTGGGGGTAGGAAGTAAATCTCTCCGACGGCAAGTAGGTCTGAGATGCAATATCAAGTTTCTGCAAGACAAGAGAAGGCTCGGCTGTGATTCGGTCAAGCCAATATTCAAGAACTTCATCTTCAACGTAGTGAGTCTGAGATGTTAAGGAGAGGTGAGCACAGGAGAAGACCGCTGAGCAGCAAAGCGTTGTAAAGGTGGTTAGAGGATATAATGATATAGTGTAGCTATGTCTCAATAATGAAAAGCGAAAGATCCTGTCCCAAAAGAACCTCAGCTATACTGGACACAGTCGGATAACAGACCCAACTGCAATGCAGTTGCGACATTTGATACGACTGCTTCAGAGGAGAGAAGGAAATGCAATTGACATTGTGCTTGGCGAGAGAATGCACGGGGGCAATAGTAATGACTAACTCAATCTAATGCAGTCATCTCCAAAGGCACGCTGGCTGCACACCAGGGACTTCTTGTGAGCCTGTACCGAGATATTGAAGACAGCGAGATAAGTGATAGGAGACAGGAGAAGAAAGGAAACGCCGCGCTGGTATGAAAGCACAGCTAGGACAATGAAAAGGCCAGATACCATCTTATCATCAATCCACCACGTAGAAATCCCGTCGGCTTACGCCCGAGGCCCCTGAGGCATCGTGAGACGACTACCAAGAGCTGCAATGCAAAAGCCGAAACTCTCAACACGTAAAAGCCAAAGCATGAGCCACCGCCGGGGAGGTGCATCGTCATTTCTGCCGTAGATCTACTGGCCGCCGGCATAGGGCGACAGGGCTCGCTAGGCAATTGAAGCAAAACACCAGGAACCCTGCGTCAGTAAGGTAAGTACAAGGTCGGATGAGAAGGGTACTTGGAGGTACAACGCGGGCTCTTCGGGAGTTGTGTAATAAGAACACCTTATTGGAGCTGAGATTATGAAGCGGTGGAAGGGGAGGAGCGCATGGAACCGTCTTCAACGTCCGAGCGTAGGTTTGGAAGGAGTCGGAAATGGAAGGCCACCAGCGTCCTTCTGGAAGCAAGTTCCTGCTCCAAAACGCGGTGATCCATGGTCCCGATATGGGACGCACCGGCCCTAGCAGGAAAGCCAAAACGAATTGGTTTCTCGTCATAGGATGTGCTTTCTCATTTCATTCCTCACCATGAGGATTTGGCCATAATGTCATTTCATGACAAAGATGGCTGCGCAAATCGCCCGGCGAAGATCCAGGAGATTCTTGGAGCACAGCTCTTGGCGGGTCAGCCACGAGCTCATCCCCGGACTAAATGACAATAAGGCCCCGATTGGAAACGAGGGTCTTCCAGGACTCGCAGCATCAGATCGGGAAGTTCGACGAGGAAATTCGGCAATGGGATAAAGTTGGCACGAGCACGGCAGGCAGGCACGCAGCGAGTCAACCAACGGAGAAACAGGGCGGACTAGCTCCAAGCCCTTCTTTGCAGGTGAGCCATGTGGTAAGATGGCGTTCTCAAACGGCTTTTTGACCGTTTCGAGCACATCGGCCGAGTTTAGAGGATGCTAGGTTCGTCGTTGGGGACGAGTAGCAGCACCAGAAAAGCTTCTAGCCGAGAAAGAAGGTTCACAGGGGTATGCGGATTGCAGAAGTGGGGTTTATCGCACACTTTGAACATTTGGCGATGATTGTGGAACTCAGGTCTCATATCGCAACCAGCTTGTTTCGGCGGTCAAATAGAGTTCGATGGTAGTCGTGATGCTGCTCTCGTTGGAGGATATCGATACGCAAGTAGACGACGGTAAAAAGAAATTCGGGGTCCGAGTGAGGGGATCAACCGGATCGGAAGTTATGAAATTGCAGTTCGTCTAGAAGCATGTCAAGGAAGGACTAGAAAATGCCTCAACCAGCGACGAAATTTCGGTTATGGAGACGGAGCCTGAGCGCTCCCAGCTCTAATGCCCAAAGCAGCGCAGCTTTCGATGCCATTTTTTGACAGTGTAAGACAAGTGACATGACTTTGAAAAGAGGAAATAATGGCATAAAGCCGGAAATATCGGCAGACTTTCGGCATCAATGCCGGCCGGCTTGGGTGCGCTCGGACGAGTTCAAACGGTCAAACCAAGCTGAAACATAGTGCAGCACGTGCGACACCTTGACCGAATAGCGATAACACCAATCAGAAAGATGCATATGAAACATCGCAAAACTCCAACAAAGATCTTATCATCTTATCTCAGAACGCTTATCGAAGACCTTATCAAAATGTCATGTGAATCTCAACTTATGTCAGACGGTAGATCCCGTCCTCAGGACTGGGGACGGCTTTCACCGCGCTCCATTTGATTGACAGTAGACGAGCCACCTGGTCCAACATGCATGATGCTGGCAAAGTGCAGCATGTAAAAAGACGAAGGAATTCAAATGAGGAAGGTCGAATCGCCATTGTCCACGCAATCGAAGTGTCAACCGTTACACAGCAGCAAGCCACCGGCGGGAAGGTCGGATTCATTTCCCAGCTGCGCATGTCGGTGCGGTGCTGTGTGCTGTGCGGTGTGGTTCCAGCTGCATGGTGCATCGCAAACGACAAACCGCCCTCGACAACGCGCGATGCGACGGTGGGCCTCGTGTCCGGTGTTGATGCAGCCGACCGTTTGCCACAAGCTGTTGTCATGTCACAGCAGGGAAGACAGGGGGAAAGAGATGAACTCGACGGTGCGCAGAATGCGGTAGTTATCGTGATGATGTTCAGCCCTGTTGGGAATTACTGGTGCAGGCAGCCCTTCGATGTTCGACCAGACGTAATAATATACTTTGACGTGACTGACACCGGTCCAGACCATTAAGAAACATCACAGTAAGGCTCACGACCCCCAAAATGGGCCTTTACGTAGTGTT
The DNA here is from genome assembly GCA_001599915.1 of Symbiotaphrina buchneri. NCBI lineage: Eukaryota > Fungi > Ascomycota > Symbiotaphrinales > Symbiotaphrinaceae > Symbiotaphrina > Symbiotaphrina buchneri. Next base: position 421,638 of record BCIG01000027.1, read on the forward strand.
CGGATGCTCTACCGAACTGGAGCTTCCGAAGAGTCCAAGACAGCCACAGGGTGAAGCCTTGTTTCACGTGTAGATCTCTGCTGCAGCGCATCCCTGTACATTTCATCGATTGAGTATCTGCACGCTGTACCCAGCTCGTTGCGAGCGGCGCTGTAAATAAACATCTTCACAACCAGAAATCCGTCCGTGCAATTAACCCGCGCCTGAAGATCTCCGTTGGGTGCGGAGCTACTCGATAAATTCTCCTTGGGCGGCCCTAAGAGAGGGGTGGGAGATGCAAGCCAGGGGGTCTCGGAACAAGTGGCTGGAGTCTATTGCGTACAAGGTTTCCTGGAAAATCAGGGGCCAGGAAAGGTGAGGCGCCCCTCGTAGAGGTGCGCCCCCTTCAAGCCACAGCCCTGCGATTGGCGGGAAAGCCGTAAAAGGTGACGCCCAGGGATGCAGAAACTGGGTCCTGGGTCTGGGGATTTTTACGCCAGCAGAGATTGACTTCGCAGCAATTGCGCACATATCACATTGCGAGCAGAACGCTCTGCCACTGCGGAAATGTGAGTGATCAGACGAAAGTACTCCGAGTACCTGTACAACCATCAACTGCTTCAGAACGTCGTTGGACATCTGGCAAACCAGCGAAGTCGGTCTGTGGAGATCTGACCTATGAGGTTGTTTCAACCCTCGCGATCTTCAGGGAACTCGCATTGGCTGGCGATCGCGACTGAAAGTCTTGCAAATTCTCCATGCGCCACAGAAATCGATGGCCAATGACTGAGATGCTACACCGCCTCACCTTAACGTTTTGCACCGTGCGCGATGTGCGCTGCACTTCTGAACTGTGAGCTCCAGGAATGTGATATACGCCTACGGACGACTTCATCGACGCAGACTTTCTGAGCGTCGGCCTTCTTTACAGATCTCCGCTATGCTTGGCAGGAATGTAGACTACAGATCCATCAAATCGAAACCGGGGAAGCAGACGATGTAGCAGCATGTACCTGCGCGTGGAAGGGGGAAGACATTCCGACCCGCAAACCTTCGCGATATTCGGGATCCACCATTCCAGCGGAGCATCGGAGCCAAAGCTCTAATCACAAGGTCCAACCGCGATCCCACGGTGCATGGTGCACGGTGAACAGTGCTTCACCGCCGCAAGACGAGATTAGAATCCATATGCAAGATCCACAAAGGGCCCGGACGGGGATCAGAGCTCGATGTGACGGGGGGCGTCAGCCAGAGGCGATCGAAGGGCGCTGCAGCCAGAGGGTTGGGACCTTTCGTTCGCGATGATTTGATTTTATGTCCAAAGTTTGTTTCGTTGTTGAAAGCGAGCAAGTCTTGTCGATTGGATGAGGTGCTCTGGAGCCGAGCGGTCAGGCACCCGGGCTTTCGTCTCGAGCCGCTCCACCGCCCACCGCGCGCTTCCCGCTGTCAAAGGCTCGATCCGTGGTACCCACCAGACAGCTTCCGACCCGGCCCAGCATTGGTGGCTCACGGATATCCGTGCGACGACGCGACGAAAGGGTCAGTTATAGTGGTTGTCACGATCGTTCAGGTAAGGTAAGGTAGTAGTTCACCTAAAGTTAGTCCGGCACGATGGAGTTTGCTTTTTCATCTTGCTTGCTGGCAATGCAGCGCCGCTACTGCACAGTAGAAGAGTCATGTAAAGGGTTTCCCTTCCCGTCCCGCTGCACGTTTGGCAGGCAATGACAATCTGATCTGTCCGTCCCGCTGCTGCTTAAGCGAAAACGTGCAGCTGCCTTGTTGCATCTCATCTTCTCCGCTCGAACCGCATGGTTTGCTTTTGCGTTTGACTGAGGATGAGGGATGCAAGAAGGAAAAATACTCAAGATCTTTTCCGCGGCACCACCGCGCGACTGCAGGGCGAGAAGATAAGGAATGAGATATTCCACAAGGTTTTAAGGTTCCTCACATTTCTTTGCATACGTAAGACGGTTACAGTATCTCCGGCCCCTTGGCCATCAATAATAGCAAGAAGTCTGCCCAGAAGTCATGAGAATCCAGCAAACTCTAAATACATTTACGGTCGGCGACCAATTTCGAACTGCGCTCTGACCTTACTGACGCTCGGGTCACGGCACAAGAGTGATGGAGAGCTTTTAGGCGGTACATTTTAACTTTCAGCCAAGTTTCACCCGGACGCCTGGGTAGCCGTCGTCCCAGGTCGGTGGGAGCCCGAGGAATGGATGGCTGGCGGTCCGTGGGAGTGGCTGCCATACCCTAAGGACGGAGCAAAGGGGATGCTCATGGCTTGTCATAATATTCATAGATGTGCAAGAAATAAGAACAGTTAGCGGACTTCACTTCCGAGCAAATACCGCACTGACTGGAGTTGACTCGACGTCACTGTCATGCGCCGCGTGGTTTCGCTCTTCGTATTAAGGGATCTTCCTCAGGGGTTTTGGTTTGTTGCTGCGTTGAGAACCTTGGAAGTCGGTGGAAAGGAACCGTGCGATGGTTTGTCTAAACCCTTGGACCATCCGAGCTTCCCGAGCAATTCAGGCTCGATGATGCCAGCGCTCGGCTCCCGAAGGTCTGGCATGACCTCGGTCAAGAGGAAACTATGTCGTTCTGAAACAACGAGAGACGCCATCCGAAGCGCCAGGTCGACGGTCAAAATCCACAATCCAATATTGCTACTGGTTACTGGAGAGTAAGATAGTGACGATTAGGGGACTTGCGTAACAGCGGGTCGGGTCCCTTCTCACGAAGCTATCCGGCTGTAGTCGGTCCACAGGCCATATTCCTGGGTCTACCTTTCCCAAAGTAGAAGCTCTACAGCCCCTGTTTTAGGAAACTGGCCCACTATGGATTCGCCGGTGGCTATCGTATACGAGATGCAATCATCTCCTGATTGACCTCGGCAGGTCAGTTGGGACTGCTATTGCGTGTTCACGAGCATTTTCAGGGGCATGTCTATTGCTGAGCCACTGACAAGTGGAACCAGGCACCGGCGAAAATCTTTACAGATGTGCCAACACGTGGGTTGTCCCCTGGTCAAGGAAAGGTGTGATCCGAGCGAAGGATCCAGGAGCTGATAGCACAACAATCCTGCATGCTTGGCATACACAGCGAGCAATTAACCCTGGTAGTACCGTAGAATATGAGAGCATTGTGGTATGTATCATTACTGCCAAGCAGGCGTCGTCATGGTCGATTGGCATTGCTGCTGACCGGGGATATGGCACCATCTCGTAATAAGGCCCCGGGGAGATAATAGCATGGTAACAATGTAGAGACGCCAGGCAGCATTCGTCAAAATGGTTCTCGCACAGAAGCTAATTATCTGTGGTCTGGGACAAGAAGCCCCAGTGTTCCCACATGGTAAGATTGATTCTCGCACTCTGTCTGACTGTAGGAGAGCGGTGACCTGAGTCAGCAGACCGGTTTGACCCCACCTCATTTCCCGTCGCATTGAATGCGACGCAAAATAACTCTGATCATCGGCAGTAGCAATTACCACTCTGGGAAGAGCCGGAGCTCTCTCCTCAGTCCCAGTCTGAGCCTAACGCAGGACTTATTTCGGAAAAATTGAAGTAGAGGCTCCGTTCGGGTTGAGGGATGAGTGGAAAAGCAAAGCACCGCATGTTGATCATCGTCAATTGTGAAGCTGAGTCGACATGTCTAGCGGCCGCCATAAACGGTGTAAATAGTTTTGACGGCGGCTACTAATCGATGGTCAAGTCTGTTCCGTGGGACTGACCGCTCCTCCACACGGCCGTTGGAGATCTGGGCGTGAAGATAGGCATGCCTGCACTGCTGCCCAACCCCACCACAAACAAAAGCCCATGACGGAAATCCACCATCGATCAAAGCAGGCGCCCTGAGGGCATCTGACTGTTATGGACTTTGGAATATTTTCCCGTGGCGGCTGTACGTACGTAATGAACATTTGTGCCCAGTAACATTTTCAGGTGTATCGTGAATATCTCTGGTTTGTTTGTCCGTCGTGGTACTGTAGTACTAGTAGTCATGCTTGGACGGTAGTGCGGCCCCACAGAGTCCAGACATCCCGTACCGTGGGTTGGTTGGACGCGGTCCTTCCCGGTCGCTGCGGCTCGCTCGGCGGCCATGTCTGACCGCTGGATTTTGCGAACGTCAAAAACACTCTTAGTTCATAGCATTCAACCGTGCGCATCTCATTGGCTCAATTCCCATCTCGAGAGGCACATGTGGTCTACACATCGTCATGCACACCAGAAAGAAGCTGGGATATACTGAGATAGCTGTTGTGAAACGTACAACAGCGATTCCTTCTCCGCGGGAGCTCAGGACGTGGACGAACTTCGGTGGGCGGTTTCGTAGCCTTCTCTCTTGGACAAAGAGACACCGGATTGGACCGCGGCTATTACTTGCCGGTGCTGACTCCCGGCACAGGCATTTCGGGGTGCCTGAATCTCAGATTGCGGTTGATTGCTTTTGGGGGCCTTGATACGAGAGACACCATCAACCTTCCAGTCCTCCAATCTCCCCCTTTGGAGAAAGTCTACGTTGCTGCTTCGAATGGTTAGCCGGAAAGCAGCAGCCACAATCCCTTGGCTGTTACGTTAGCGTACCGAACTTCGACTTCGTCCCAACCCTGCCAACCCCCCTGGGCATCTTCCTCGGCACCCGAGCGAAAATGGTTCCGACCATCCATCACCAGACCCTTCTATGGGAAGAATCCGAAGTGATGATTGGATCGTAGTTCGCTGAAGCACGTTGTTTCCCACAGGATATAATATACTGTACAGACTTGAAGGTGGGCAAAAGTGATGATAGTTGGACGTTGAATGAAACATTATAACTGGACAATACTCGCACATGCAAAGCCCGCGGCGAAGGAAGGAGGCGCACGAGTCCAAATGGAACAGGCCCTCGATTGCATCAAGTGGGCAAGCGATTCTCGGTCACACAAATCGGAACCACCAAACAATTCTTGCAACACAAGTCTCTACCCTTTGAGTGCGATGCAGGGCTGCCGTTGGCCAAAACTTATCCTATCTACTACGTAAGAACCAAAGAGCAGATAGAGAAGGACAGAGAATGAACACCGCCCTGTTTCTGGTGGCGTCTCGCCGCTCGCCGCTCGTAATGACAAGAAGGAAGGAGAGAAAGATGAAGGAGATGGAGCGACGCTTCGGGGATGAGCGACGGCTAACTACCTACGTCGTCGTTTCAGTCGCATTTGTGCTCTTTTAATCTTTCGAGATCAGCTGGTAGCCAAAACAAAAGGCAGGGCGAAACATCGCAGGAGGGATTGGGCACCGAACTTAGGCGTAGTCGAGTCTAGAGCGATTCCTGAGCCCTGGTTAACCTTCACATCCCGGTCATGCGAGACGCGGGCGCCCAGACCAACGCAGGACGAGCGACGAGGGACGAGGGACGAGGGACGAGGGACGGTTGACCAGAAATGTACTTCCGTCGATCTAAATCACCGCAACGTTTAGTACCGAACCATGCTGAAAGGTGAAGCAGTACGAAGTACTACGATGACTTGGCAAGGAACTTCCGGGTACCAACTTCACATCCTTCGTACCTCTGTACTGTTCTCTGCTTCCCCCCACTAAGCATGTACGGAGTCTTTTAGCCATCAACTAAGACTTGTGGTGGACTGCCACAATAGTAGCGTACCTGTGTACGCACGCTTGTACTCTACCTTACACGGTGTACTTCCCTCACTACGAGTATCTCTATCTCTTTATGTGGTACGACACCAACAAAGGTGCTCGATCGACCATTCGCAGCAGAAATATGGTTCCTCGAGCAACGATTTGTTCGATCACATTACAATTCACTCTAGTATTCTCCGTGTATCAGAACTCCCTGTTTCCGGAGATGCCGGCGCCTCTATCAATTTATTCGTAATAATAAGAGTAGCTAATAACAATCATATGTCGGTCTGGCTCCTAGTTTGAGAGGTACCCGAGGTAGGATATATCCTACAAGTAATGTACCGCTCTACTGGCGCTGTCCGACACTTGCACAGCTCCACCCTTCCAACCCCCCATCAAATCATTGAACCAAGGATACCTGAGGTACTTAGAACAAGGGCCGCAAGCCGCCGCACCGCTAACCCATTCCCTCCTCCGTACTAATCGGACTAGCCTGCATGGTTACCGACGGTCAAGCCTCTCCTCGGCCGGCCCTATTTACTGCCCTACCCAGACTGTCGGAGGAGGGGGGCCCATTCTTTGCTCTACCTCTCTACCTCTTACCTGTATGAAATCTACCTACGTAAGGTACTGCTACTTCGACACAATCGCCCTATACAATCCGTTACCCTCCCCCAGTCCAGAGTCCCTCTCCTCACTTTGCCAAACGTCTTCAGTCTATCATTGCCGCACTCAATCGCCGGCTGTGTGGGACCCTGCTACGGTATACGAGCAAAGAGTATCAAACCTCAAAGTAGGGCTGGGTGATCTCTTCCTGCGATCTGCGGAGCAATTCTAGAACCTACAAGCTTGCCTCAAGCCATTTCCTGCCGCATTGCCTCGACTTTCCCTTTTCCTACTGTCTATAAGGAGGTGTTTGTATGCATGGTCCTAATCCTCTCAATCTTTGCCAGGCTCAATTGGCTGATAGTCCTCTTCATAGTGCTTTCTTCGCTCGCAAGCTACCGCTCGTTACTTGACGACTCGTTGCAGCATTAGCCCTCTCTCATCGACACTCTCGTCTCACGGAGAAATACTGGACTTCGATGAAGGGTGCAGGGGCTGCGTCCATCGACGACCCTCGAAATTGAACAGATACACACTGAGGGGCTATATGCGAGGCAAACGAATGGGGAGAATAGATGACTGGTGTACGAGTTCTGCATAGGATGGACCATTTTGCAGAGTCGGAGAGGAAAAGACAGAGAATGGGTTCCTATGGAGCTCCTCCAAATCTAGGGCCAATGCCACCACAGAGTGAACTACCGATGGGATTTTCACGGCCACCGATCCCTCATAACATACCCCCGCCTCCGCCAGCGAACTATCCCCAAGAGCATATGCTGCCCGAAAGAGAGCTTCCGACCCCGTCGCCCCAGCAATTCAATCATCCACCACCTGGTTACACAACACCTGTGAACACACAGGCACCCCATCCACCAGATCACGGGTTTGCTCGTCCTGCTCTCCCTCTCCAGCCACAGCAACGATCGCCTGTCGATACGCAGCAAGTCTCGCAATTTCGGCCGTTACAGGTCGCTCCGCCGCATGAAGGGTACCAAGCTCAGCCTTTAGTTGAACCTCTCCCAGTGGGTGCCGGATATGGAGAGCCTCCACCGACCAACGGAGCAATGCCTCACGGCTTACCCATGGGTGGCCACCCAGAAGTGATGGGGACTCCGGGCCCCTATGCAACTCCGCAGATTCCTATGACACCATATCATCACCCTTACTCGGGCGCGCTGGTCGCAACACCCGCTCTGGCTCAGTCCCGGAAGAGGGCCGTGCGCGCTCTACAGGTCGGTCTGTTTGTTTCCTCTGTTTATCAGTACCTGACAGTCTCCAGGCGTGTGATGCGTGCCGCCAGCGGAAAGCGAAGTGCGATGAGGGTCGCCCAGCTTGTCTGTACTGCAAAGAAGCTGGCGTCCCATGCAGTTATCGCGATGTTCCTCCGCCAAAGTAAATCTCTCCTTCCACGCAGATTCAGGTGGTTTCTAACAATCAACGAGTAGGCAAGATCGTCAGATAACCGTGACCCAAGACATGATCCGACGTGTTGATGATCGTTTGAACGCTCGTTTGAACACTATGATAAGCCTCCTGCAAGTACTCGTCAAGAATGGCATATCTCCAGCTTCTATCGACCTCAACACTCTGATGGAACAAGACATGGAACAAGACACGAAGATGGAAGAGGAGGAAGATATCCAGGGCACCTTGGATGCACCCTCGAGTCAACCCATGAGCACGATGCAGGAAGTGCCTGCGATAGATACCAAAGATTACAAGAACGAGGTTGTTAACGAACTTGCTATTCCAATGGAGCATACGACAGCCGCTCAAAAGCTTCTCCGGTGGCCTTCAATACGTGCATTCGTTCAAGATCTGGACATTACTGAGTCATATGTGTTGGACGGTGAAGAGCGCCGTGGTCTCTTGCGAGTGTGGGGCCGAGGTGAAGGCAGAGCGCTTGATGGTGGCAGTTTGTTACCACCACGCGAAGACGCGGTTAAAACCAAAGACGGAAAGCTTCATTTTCCGGTATTCGGTGAGAACAAAGGGCCAGTGGTGGACAATCTTTGGGGCACTGAACCAGGTCCTGTTGCAACATCGGACGGGAAACGGGTGGTACATGGGGAAGCGGGTGGCTTGAGCCCAGACGGTACACTCAAGTTGGACTACTCCACTGTTAACCGCCTCCTGGGGACTTATATGGACAAAATACATATCCTACATCCATTCCTTAATCGGGACGAGATCACTTACATGGTTCAAGCCTTGTCCGCAAGATGTGGTAACACGCTGGACCCGTCAAGATCATCAGTGCCTAGCTCTCCATTCGCTTCGTCGGGAACATTGGCGGGCCACCCTGCAGCTGCGTTGAAACAACAGCAAGCTCCGAAACGGAAACGCTCAGCTCCAACGGTGGCTGGTATGCCCGCACCAGGTGCGCACACAAGCGTTCCCAAAACTCTCCTGGAGCGGTCGATACAGTCTGCAATAGCCCTGTTGGTGTTGGCCTTGGGTAAAGTTTGTGAGCATACAAAGTGGCTTCCTGGGCCTGTCCCCGACATGGACTCAGCCTCTGCTCAAGTCTGGTCCCCGCCTGTCCTTCGCAGCGACTCTCCTTCCATGTCCGTCCATCAATCTCCAACGTCTTCACAATCGGGAAGCTTCACCTCCGCAGCTTCGCCCCACGATATGGATCGTCGACCGTCAGTCGATGCAAGCGGTAATGCAGGATTAAGGAACATCGACGTCATTCCTGGTCTGGCTTATTACGGCTATGCTACTGATATCCTCGGCAACCTCTCGGCTGGAACAGAGCTCGAACATATACAGGCCTTTGTGCTGGCTGGATTGTACATGGGTCAGCTTGGTAGGGTAGTGGAAAGCTGGCTCTGGATCAATCGTGCAGGAATTGCGATACAAGTCTTGTTGCGAAGGTGTGTATCCCGCTATTTCTGAAAGAAATATACCGAAAGAAGGGACAGCGTGTCTGACCAGGCTTATACAGGGAACCATACAAGAACCTCGAGGACCACTCGGACAGGCTCCTCAGGGTGACTACGACTTACTGGACAGCCGTGCAATTAGAGAGGTAAGGTGGTCGTATCTCCTGCACATAATAGCCATCTAATAATACAACAGCGATATCCTGGCAGAGCTGGATGTTCCTCCTAGTGGGATGTCAAGATATGAAGACGAGATGCCGATCCCATTGCCGGTGCATATCATGAATAAGGAAGGCTCCGACAAGGAAGTTGAGGTCTGGCAATACTACCTCTCTCAGATCACAATCCGCAAACTTCTCAACAGGGTCCATACCGAGCTGTACAAGAGTGATGGTATATACAGCTGTATCATATTATCTCAACCTTTGCTAACTCAGGCATTTTAGATGGCAAACACTCCGCATGGTCAAGCAAAGTCCAAGGGGAGCTAGCACAGCAGCTTGTTCGATGGCGCAATCACCTGCCGGAGCAATTGCGGTGGGATGACAGCGAACCTCCTGCAGCGGAGATTAATGCTGCTCGGCTTCGCGGCAAATACTGGGGAGCGCACTATGTCATCCATCGACCTTTCGTTCATCATGCGCTGCATCCTGTCGGTGGCAGCAGACAGTTCCCCTCTTTCGGATCGGATCGATCGGTGGATGAAAACAAACAGAAGAGCGCCGCTCAAAGTTCATCTATCCTTACGACGGATCCCGCGATCCAGAAGAAGGTTTTCGAGTCATGCAAGGCCTGTATCCATGCCGCTTATCAGTCAACCGTTGCCTTCCATCGTGTCGAGTCCTTTTATGGTCGTCCTATCATCACTAATATATTCGGCACTGCTCACGCGTGAGTTATCCGTCATTCTTTGCACTGATCAACACTGACCATCTCCTTAGGCAATTCGGCAACCTTCTAGTCCTGCAGGCCGCATTGCGGAGCGAAGAACTGGGGCATCTCGTCGACCGTGAACATGTGATTTTGCTATTAGAGAAGACCATTGCATTCCTTCGACATCTTGCTCCGTTGGGCCCAACCTTTAGGACGGATGCAATGATCCTTGAGCACAGTCTCAAGAAGCTGCACGAAGACTATCCTAATTATGGGCGGAAGCCCAAGGTCTAGCCACCTACAGACCGATCTTTATCGTCCCATCTTGCACAAACTCTCCCGTCATATCCCACTCTCCGCGGTTTCTTCCCCGTCGTCCATCTACAACCGCTTCGAGCCTACCAAAGCTCAACCTTCTCGTCATGAGAAAGCATCACTTAGTTGTTCTGTATACTTGCATAAACGGCCTACGGCGCGGGTACACGGTCCAGTCACGGCAAGGCGGTTATCTGATCTTTTCTGGCATACCATGAGTCTGATGCAGGTTGATGACCCTTACTGCTTCAGAACATACACCCCCTGCGCTCCTCCGAGAGTGGCAGGTAATCATCTTCCAGCATACATCCCGGGGTGGGGATGAGGCGCGAGTACACACATTGTTGTTTGGGCAATCTGCCGTCACCTGCCTTTTAAATTTGCATTCTGCCTATATTCTACCTAGTATCGATATCCCCCGGCGGTTAGCGTTGCGCTTTCTTTCTCTTGTCTTTCATCTCTCCGTGCTCCATGTATGCAGCGAGTGCCACCGTCCGCGCTCTTAATGCATCCCGGCAGCAAACACCCCATCCCTATCATCAACACCAGCACTGGGCGGCTCAAGTCATTCATCAAAGAACCATCACTTGGTTCGCATCATCATCATCATCATCATATCCTCATCCGCATCATCGTCGTCATCGTCGATCTGTCATATCTCTCGGGCATTTCCGGTTTCTAGGTCTCGTGGGCAGGCAGGCGGCTCTTTATGTCTTTTTGTCCTGTTTTTCCCGCGTGCGCGCAAAGCATCTCTATCTTGTCGCTACTATCGCCCAATTGTATCTTTATCCGCCTTTCTCTGCCCACACACAGCCCCCCACACACGTCGGCGGGCAGGCTGGGTCTGAGGGCGACCCGGCTTTGCTTGCTGGTGTCTCATCGCCGAAATCTCGCGGCGAGTAAGGGGTGTGTCATGTCCCTTGTTTCCCGCCGCGGAAGCGCTGGACTGCTCGGTTTGATCACGCAGATGTGTCTTGCGCCGCTGCTGGCTGGTGTTTCGACTCGGCGCGCTCCTGTGCTGGATATGCGACCTATCCTACCTTACGCTTCGCCTGCTCTGCTGCTCGCTGCAGCAGGGTTAGGAGACGCGAGAAGCAAAAATGCTCTTCAGGGCGCAGGCGCGGGGTAGTTCGTCAATCAGCCTGGTCAACCAGGCCAGTCAAGCAGCCAGCCAGTCGGTCAATCGATCTCCCGGTCAACCGAACCCCTCCCGAACGCTTTGATCGCGCGGCGGGAGCCGGTCCCTATGGAGCATGACCCTCCGCCCTCCTGCGGAGACTCCCTTCTCTTGTTCTTCCCAACGAAGGAGACATGGAAGGAGAGCATGGAAGTTGGTCCAAGAGGGACAAGGCAAAGGCGTGTGTGGGCAGACAATAATAGGGGGTATATATACAATACACACGAGTGGTGTCTGTGAGTCTGTGCTGTGATGCATGGATGGATATGGATATGGTTGGATATGTATGGATGGTTGGATGTCGGGTATATAGGCGAAATATATCTTATGGACATCCCATCCCCATCTTCGCCGATTCCGATTCCTCTTTCCCTTCCGTGACGCGATGCTTGAGCTACGTGCGTGCGTGCTACGTGCGTGCCTTTTTGGTGTTTGTCACTTGCATCTGCTCTGCACAAAATGTAGAAGAAGCTTTACCTTATCACATTGAGAGTGGGCAGGCAGACGTTGATATCACGTAGATGTAGGTACAGTACGGTACGATAGGGTATGCAGATTTCCATAAGAAGGAAGGATGGATGCTTTCATTGACGTTGTGCATTGTGCATCCATTACCATGTCAATTAGACAAGCAAGCGCACTACCTACTTTACTCCAACTTGTTCGCTCGCTCCCTCCGCTGCATAAAGACTCTTTAATTAAGGAAACCCTATCCCAACCCGTCCACACGCGCGCCGCAGCACAGCACACACACACACACACACACACACACTCCTCCTTTTCTCTGTAAGGTAGATGGCGAGACCCCGTCCACCCCGTCCACCCCAGGCTAGCCCCACCAACCGAATTAACAAGACGCTGACGAAAAGAAGACCAACGGGTCAGACAAGGAAACAATAGTGCTCGAGTACGACGCCCGCAAACCGCTGCCGCACAGCGCGCTCCTGTGTGCCTCGATGGGAAAGAAAGAGGGAAGAGGAACTCAGGAAAAGGAGACCGAAACCGAAACCGAAACCGAGACTGTAGACCAAAAGCTTTTCCATGCCCGTGCCTGCCTTTGTCGCGCCCTGCCTGCTTGCCTTGCTTGTTGCTTGTTGCCTGTTGCTTTTTATCTTTCCCATCACGATCCTACCGGCGTGAGGATGACGCCGGTAGTGTATGAATGGCAACGACATGACCATCTCGAATACAACACCCTCGCAGACGGATCAATGATATATGGACAGCCCCCCGGCTCGATCACCGCAAATGTAGCAAGACGAGGTCTCTCCCTCCTGCTGTTTTCCGCCTGCATCGTCGTGCGCCAGAAATTGATAATGACGCCACGGGTGAGCAGACATTCATATAAGAAAACACAATGTATCTCGCGAGTTCCAGTCCACGATGCAATACAAGTCATGTTCGACATCCTGACCTTACAACAACCCCTCAGTGTCCGTTCATTGCCGCGTCTCCTACATTCCCCATCGTTGTATCCATACCATTCTGTGCGGATACAGTATTACTCACGGCTCTCTGCTGCTGTTGCTGTGCATTGCCTGCAGCCGTGCGACGTCCCGTCGCACCACCTTGTAGAACCCCGAGGATCTGCCTCATCACCTCACTATTCTGGTCGACGGCGCGGCGCATCTCTGCCAGCGACCGTTCAACTGTGCTAAGCCGTGTCTCCAGATTTTGACTCGCGGCGGTGGAGCGGGATTGTGAGGGGGTATTCTCCGACGATGCGGTTTTGGCTTGTGAGGCGAGGGCGTCGGTGACCGCAGCTTGGACGAGGGAGGCGATGGAGGTGCCGAGATTTGAGAGGTTGGCTGCGAGTGCGCGAGAAGGTGCGAGAAGGGATACGGGGGTGTCGGGATTGAGATGTGCCGTCGAAGCCAGCCCTGGGGTGCTATTAGGCGGGCCCATGGGCGCGTGAGGGGCATGGAACTGAGCATGACATGGTTGCCGTGCACTTGCAGGTGTTGTGTGGAACAGACCTGCGGATGCTGCTGCTTCCTCTAGAGGGTCCACCAGTTCACGCGCTTCCTGGACGAAGGAGGAGAAGGACCGCTTGCGACCGCGGCGACCCGTGCCTGCATCTGGAGTCCCTTGTACCGAGTCTAGTCCATCACCTGTGTTGTTAACGCGCATCCTCCCCTGCACAGGACCGGCGTCGACCATCCTCACACGCTCCTGGAACCGGTCTAGCAGATCTCTCATTCCCTCGACCATCTCACCGGACCCGCTCAGCCGTGCACGACTGATCTTGCCATTCTTCAGCTCAGGAACGACTCCTTCTCGGCTTTTCTCTTCCTGCCTAGCTTTCAACAAAGCGAGGACACGACCGCGCGGGTCTTTGAAGTCCCGCTGGATAGTCTCGCGGAAGAGCTCTCGGATGCGTGCCCAAAACTCCTGCTTGTTGCCAGCGTAGAACTCGTGCGCATGCTCTACACAAAGGCGAAGCAGCGCCAAGTCTTCGGCCCGGGTCAACCGTATCCTGCGTTGCTTTTCCTTGGTCGCGGGAGTGCCTGAGGGAGAATCGCCGCCGTTCTGGGGAGAGCCATAGTCGTGGGGAGAGTTGCCGTGAGTATTGCCTCCCAAAGGAGTTCCATCAACTGTCGGAGTAGAGAGCCCAGGGACCGCTCCACTCATTGTATTGCTGATGGCGCGATTTTGGGGGAGGGGAGTGGTGGTGAAGGAGCTCGAGGACTGTGCGGTAGGAGGGAAGTAGTGGAAGTTGGTGATGAGGCTTGGGTCGAGCGTAGTAGCGGAGTTGACGTCGAATGACATGAATCAACTTAGTGCAATGGTCGCATCATCGATGGCATTGGGTTCGAATATGGTGGTTCAATTGAGGTTTATCAGCGAATGCAGATTGTAGGCGCTTGTTCGCTGGGGTTGCAGATCAAGATCTTAGAGGCAGAGGTTGCAACACCAGTAGCGCCTTGATTATGTAACCGACCCTGAAACGGCCTCCGCACTTTCATTGTCAATATCAATAAATAGACTCGTGCAACATAACCGGCAGCCTAGGGAGGAGCAGTTTCATTTCGCCTCTGATCCTAGAGATAATAAAGGACCTGCTGATTATCCTCAGGACACGATTGTCTTCATTCAAGACCCAACATAATGGCATCAGTGTTACCAAGTTGACTTAAATCACGCTTTGCTACAGGCGTGGGAGATGTACAGCCGGAACATCAAGAGCTATTGGATGGTGAATATAGCCGCACAGTAGTGAGAGCATTCTAATACCAGACGTAGAAATCTGCTCGAGACAACAGAGAACAGTTCATTACTAATAGCTAAAAAGCAACGAGCTCAACGCTTTTCAAAACAGCAATGCTATGCAGATCCCTGTGTTTCGTAGGACATTACTTCGTGTGCGCAGAAGCTAAAGCTGAAAGAATCAATATGCAACTTCCGAAGGCTAAAGCCATAGAAAAGCACATGGAGGGTTCGAAATGTGATCTCAGGAATTGCATGTTTGGGCGCTGTGCTCATGACACCAGCAATCTCACTGATTCAATGCCCTTGCCTGTACATCAAAGACTGCGTTCCTCCATCCTTGCTGCGCGTTGTCATCAATAATCTCCGGTGCTCGTGCTGCTTCATCAATCCATAACTTCGTCACTGACCCTGGAGCGTAGACGCCAGCGAAGATACCCTTCTTCGGTGCGGCAATACCTGGCCGAACGTATGTATCTGGGTCCTCCTCCGGGCTCAACCTCGCCAACACGGCCTTGACGAAGGTAGCCAGATCTTTTGGATCCGCAATTCTTGTCGCCCGGAGCCGCTCACGGGCGTACAGCAGTTCGCGATTGGCGGCGTGCAGGGCGTCGGCAATGGCGGTTGCAATCTGCTTCTCCATGACTTTGCGGACAATGGGCCGAACAATGGGCTTGAAGAGGAAAGCAACCCAGGAGAACTTCGATTTCCGAAGGGTGTAGTTGAGATGGTGTATTTTGACCTTGACATTGCGGAGAGAAAGGATATGTTCAAGCTTATTGCGACCAATCTCGATGTCAATGTTGATGTCTATGCCCTTCTGGTCAAGGTGGAAGTTCGCAATACCCTCATCTGCGAGGCGTAGTATGCCCGTGTGTGCCCGCATCCAGAAACCAACCTCATCAGCGCGCATCGAAAGCCCTTCGATCTTGATCGTAGCTAGGGAGGTGAGGCGTGATGTTGTGCGGAAGCGTGCCTTGCGAACTTCCACGTCATTATATGTCTCTAGGCGGAAGCGGTAAGGTAGAAAGGAGCTGTTGTTGACGGTCTGACCCGGTTCGATAATGATATTTTCGAGCAGGAGGTCAGCCTCAGGGACAGATACTTCCAAACGTGGAATAGGTATGTATTGGATTCCCTGGATAAAGAGAGGCACGAAGACGTTGATAGCATCCTGGATAAGTTCTCCGTTGGTTGCTGTATGCACGGGGGAGAGAATGCCGATTATCTTGAGCGTAGTGTTCAGTAGCTTGTTGAGGTCTTCATCCTTTGACACTGAAAGTAGTGTCCTTTGGGCTTGTTTGAAGAGCTCTTCCACATCCTTCCGCAAGGACGTCTCCGAACCCGTGGATTCAGCTTCTTTCCGCAACTCCGCAAGCTTCTCGTCGGCGTGTTCAAAGAAGTCTGGATCAGTCAAAAGTTTCTCGGTGGAGTTTCCGACATCATTCATCAAAGTTTCGAATTCTGGATCATTCCCTGAGTGCCCTATGACCTTCTTGAACTGCTTTTCGAGTTTCTCCCATTCCTTGGAATCGCCAAAGGAGCTCATGATGGACCTGAAATTCTGAACTGCTCTGTCCAATTCCTCGTTCTTGTCCACATCATCTTGAACGGCGTCCGCAGTTGCTTCAACAGCTCGGGAGTAGGCCTTGGCATACTGTTTGATGAGCAACGAAATAGTGGAGACGGAATCATTGTAATCTGGTCGTTTGCGCAATTTCAGGACAGCCTGCTTCAAACGGAAAAGTAGGGTTTCTTTGTTCTCGCCAGCAATATGGTCTGCCACACTCTGAGCAGCGGCTTCACCAGTCCTGACAAGACCATCAGTCACGGCCTCTCCTACCTCGCCCGTTTGTTGCTTCAGATCCTGTTTGGAGACAGGACCGGACTCCTGCCCCGGTTTCTTGATGTTCTCCTTTTCATCTTTCGATGGTTCAATCTTCTTGCCGGTCTCCTCCGCTACTTGGGAAAGTGTGAAAGCGGTATCGGCGAAGACTTCACGACCAATTGTGTTAAGGTCAGAAAGGAAGATGCGGAAGTCGGAGTTGGTCAACAGTAGGCTTCCGACTGTACGAAGGCTTTCCAAAGCTAGAACGTATTAGTATATATTGGCGCCGTAATTGAAGGTCAGGCACTTACCAGCTGTAGCATCGGCCTTGCTCTTAGCTTTCTGTGCGCGGACAGCCAAATCCGCTGCATTGACCGACACCCTCGACTTTGTGAGAAACCAAATGAAGTCTTGAATCTGGTCTCTTCCATTCTTGTGTGCCAGTAGTTCGTTGAACTGTGTCAACCACTGTTTGGTATATTTGACGAGCAACCTCCCCGAATCGCTGAGCTCAGGGTCCGATGGGTTCAGCACATCTGAAGCTAGTAACGTTCGGATGTTGGCGATAATCTGTTCGGTAGAAGGGAGGTAGCCATCTGCAATTGCTCGAAGCTCCTGATAGGTGTGGAATTTTTGGTGCAGTCGGCGTTGGAGAGCTGTGTCGTCGTTGTACTGAGGAAGCAGAGGTTGGGTCTCATCGGAAGCCTTGCGGCGACCGAAGCATGAAGACCAGGACGACATGGCGTAGATGGGAGCTTCAACCAGCAGTCACTGCGGCTAGCCTCTTGCAAGGATAGAGGATGGTAGGAGAGCACGAGAGGGCAGTTTGCCGTCTCTGGTTGGAGATGAGGTTGCCTGATGATTGTGAGGGGAAAAAACCTGGAAGCTGTAGCTCTAGCTTGGTTACGGTCACCAGCAGCGTTGTCGTCATCGCGCAGTCATGTACGGCGGCCGATAAGGAAAAGTTGGTGCGCCCAAAATCCGGGGAACTCAGCTAGGTACGTACCTACCTACCTTCACTTTATCGACCGAATGATCAATATCCGCAGCCATCTCCGACTGACAACAGAAGGACGGTTAATGTCTCGGACATTGTCACTTCCTCAAGGGACACCAAATGCGGCTGAGGTCTCAATTGAGGCTAATACCCAAGGCAACCATGATTCATATCTCGACTCTACAACCTCTACCCCGATAACCGCTGCTCGGGGACTGGCCCGGCATCTCGAGCTACAACCTTCCTTGATAGACTATCTGCTTCAACCTGGCTTCCGGCTCGGCAACTACATTTGCTCCTACACCGTCATCCGCCTCGCCGTTATTGCCGTCCTCCTGCCTACCTATCTCACCGTCCAAGCATTCTCCATACTTCCAAATGCCCTCCGAAATATACCAACCCTTTTGCGGCCTAGCAAATGGCAAAGCTTCGTAGAGCGGGCGGATCGATACCGGGTAAGAGATGATCAGATTGCAGCGCAGCAATTTGACCAATCTTTCTATTTCCATCAATGGGCATATCTTAGACAGATGCAGAGCTATGACGACGCTATCAAAAGAGATGCAAATTGGGATACTCATACGGAGAAATTCGTGGTCTGCGGGTTACGGGCCAATATTGTGGTAGCGGAACCGGATGACCGTGGAAATGCTTCTGGGAAGACTATTGTGTTGCTGCATGGGAATCCCAGTTGGTCATACATGTGGAGAGATGTATGTTGTTCCACTTAGCCTTCAAGCGGACCCCTTACGAATCTAACTGAGGCGTTAGGTGATACCGTTACTGACAGCTTCTGGCCACCGTGTATTGGCTCTTGACTGGATCGGCCATGGCTTGTCCGACAAACCGACAATGGCTTCCCGGTTGACCTTTGAACTGCATATGCGGACACTCCTTGATTTGTTTGCCCATTACAATCTTCGCTCGGCTATCATCGTCGCTCATGACTGGGGCGGATGCATTGCTCTTTGTACTATTCCACACTTGGCGCCAGGTGCTTGCTCCGGACTGTTTTGTCTAAATACATTCTTCCCGGCTCGAGATACAGACGTCAGTCTGAAGTACTATGCACTATACTGGATATGGTTCCTCAGCACTGGCATCATGAATGGGTATATCCCTGAATCTGTTATAATGCGTTACATGGCTCCTTCCATAACCTCGAGAGCTGTGAATGGTTATGGTGCTCCCTTTTCGATAGCGAAGAAAACTGAAGGGCTCAGGGGCTGGGCGTTAGCGAAGACAAGCGTAACACGCTTCTCACACATGGTCCCTGCTTTCCCAGATGAGGTCTTGATTAGACTCAGGAATACCTGGCTTTGGCGGTTCGTTGAAGGGGTGTGCGGCCCGTCAAGGTTTACTCATCTGAACGCTCAAACGAGGCTGGCAAGGCTTAATGTCTTCGTGAGGCGGTACTGGAGCAATCCAAGTGATGTATCCGGCCCTGAAGCTACGACCACAATTGCATCAGCCTCTACACGTCACCAGCATTCTCTCGCCAGCACCTATCCTCCAAGAAGCTCGAGAATAACTAACGGCGAAGATGCGGTGATAAGGGAAGGAAGGCCGAAAGTGGCGGTGGTCTTCGGTGAGGAAGATCCTCTGTTGAAGGATTTTAAAGCAATACTTGAGCGGACGATTCACCCCGCTCTGCAGATCCCGGCCCCGCATGATGGGTGGATACGTGGTGCAGGGCATTACCCAGTACAGGAGGCTCCGGAAGAAGTAGCGGAGCGAACTCTTTGGTTCACTGAGCGAGTATTTGACCCTTAGAAATAGATAGCATTGCCTGATATATAAAGATAGATGATCTCAATACAAAACCTGATTATTCCATACCCAGAAGACGAACAATAAAATGTCTTTGGTGCAAAGTGCCATTTATTGCGGGTGGTGCGCGGACGGGGAGTATTCTCGGTTCGGGCTCGGCCCCTCGGCCCCTGGCCACCCCTGGCCCCTGAGCCCCTAACCCCTGTGGTACGCATTCCCGCGTCTTGCCGAGAGGCCCCCGAAAACTCTTTCTCTTCCAAAAACCACCCAAAAACCATCAGAAAGAAACCAAATAAAGCAAAATCCACAGAGAATAAATCCCCGAACCCTTCCCTGAGTGTCCGGCTCAAGAAAAAAAGGTTGCAAAAAAGATGGTCAAGCGATCACTTGAGAAGTTTTGATCTCCCCAACAGGGAATCGAACCCTGGTCTCCCGCGGCTTGTTCAAGAGGCCTTGACAAGCTGACTTTTGTTAGAACGAGTTCGAGAGTGTACAAGTTGATTTACCCACCGGAAATGATCACCACTACACTATTGAGGAATTGTTGGTTGTAATAGGTTGTGTTTTTTCAATATATATCCTAAAAATTTTCTGTTGGGCGAAAACAGGGGCTGCTGAGGTGCGAAAACGGGCGAGATAGGCGCTTGCAAAATTTTTGGTGTGTGCTGTGCTGGTAGCGGCCTTAGCGGCGAGCCGGGTGCGGTCTCTACACCTAGGCGGGCGATTATATAAGCGAGAGCCGTGACCAATAAGAGGCGAGGCAGGATTTCTACGTGCCCTTGCTTGGAATTGTTTGGCCAGGAGATGGCTCGCAGTAGGTGAGGTAAGCTAGCTACCTGCATGCCTAAATCTACGCATGGCGAGAGGATAACTACGCGTATACTCTTAAGTCCGCGGCAATTAGCTCCCGGATAGCGGAGAAAGGTATCGGTGATTGGCACCCCTACCCCTCGACGTCAGTTTCCATGGAAGCCGTACGGCAAAAGACGACTCCAGAATGCGCCATGGCGAGGATTCCGGACTTAGTCTGGACATCTCGCCGTTTGACAAATGCTTCGGGCTTTGAAGGCTGAGGCTCGCGGTGTTATAAAGCCCTGAAGTGGCCTCCTGCGTGTGAGCATACACGGGACATCCACGCGAGGCACTTGGTATTTCCAACCATATACATACCCATAGCCAGCATCTACAGAAGATAACTAGTTTTCTCCCTCCCGTCAACGAAATGTCAGCCACACGCCTCACCGGCAAAGTCGCCCTAGTCACCGGCGCCTCCAAAGGAATCGGCAAAGCCACCGCACTCGCACTGGCCGCTCAAGGCGCCAGCGTCGTGGTCAACTACCTGTCCTCCGCCGGGGGTGCCGAAGAAGTTGTCGAGAAGATCGGCAAGGACCGGGCCAGTGCAGGCGGACGTCGGGGACGTGGCGCAGGCCAAGGCCCTGGTCGCGAAGAGCGTGGAGCGGTTCGGCAAGATCGATTTCCTGGTGCTGAATGCGGGGTTACTGCTGCAGAACGGAGGACTGGATCAGGCGACGGAGGAGAACTATGAGCGCATCATGAGGGCGAATGTTAAAGGCCCGTTGTTTATGGCGAAGGTAGCCCCCCCCCATTCCTTTTTCTCTGGCGGTGATGAGAGGAAGAGAGAACGTCCCCGCTGACGCTTGACAAGGAATCAGCGCCATACATCCCTTCCGGCGGACGCATTCTATTCTTCTCCTCCTCTCTCACTGTCGCCGCGGGCATCACGCCCAACTACCTACTATACGTCATGACCAAAGGCGCCGTGGAACAGATGGCGCGCGTGCTGGCCAAAGATCTCTTCCGCAAGAACATCAGCGTCAACATCATCTCGCCCGGCCCCATTGGCACCGAGTCGTACTATGTGGGCAAGACGGAGCAGATCATTAAGATGATCAATAGCGTCCATCCACAGGGCAGAGTGGGTACGCCGGAAGAGGTCGCGAATGCGGTGGTCATGTTGGTTGGTGAGGAGAGTAGCTGGATTAATGGGATCAATTTAAGGGTCAATGGTGGATTTACGGTGGGTTAGAGGATGGGCGGCGGTGGGCTGATGCTCTGATGATATGCATCTTAGTTGATATTGATCGTCAAAGGTAATCGGTAATGGCACGCCCCGATTCTTGGTTACCACACGCCCTCTCATCTATTCGCATCGTATCAAATCTATCCGTATATCTCATCTATCTGCATATCGCATCCTGTCGTATCTATCTGTCCGTGTATCAGCATCGGAGACTATCCGTATCGCATCTCATCTATCTGGTTAATCTTCATGATGGATGGATCGATCAACCAATAACCTGATCCAGGGTGACATATGTCAGATCTATCTGTAAATCTACATCATCTTGTATCTTATCATATCGTATCTATCTGGGTTATCTCTGTGATGGATGGATTGATTAATCGATCAATCAATCAAGGACACGATCTTATACATGTTCACAAATCTATCCGCATATCAAAGTGGGCTTAGTCTGCACGCTCCACGCTTTTTGTGTATGAGAGGGGCGTGCAGTTACCAAAAACAGGGGCGTGCCATTACCGATTACCATCGTCAAATACCTAATGCTTATGAACAAGGACTGCTGCAGCCCCTTCTTGATGTTTCATTTCACAATGGGCCTGCTGAAGTTGCATGACACAGGTCTTACTGATGTAGTCGATTATTTCTATGATGTACACCAGGCTCAGCTGCCTCCATCGGCGGTCGGAGCATCTCGTATCTTCCCGCTCTTTCTCCTACCCTCCAACAATGGCTCCGTCTCACCAAACTCTTCACCTTCCACCTCCTCCTCCGCATCCACCGCTGGTTTATGCTTCGGCATGGCCAGCCACTCGCCGTCCAAGACATACTTGACCCGCCACGTGCCCTCCCTCTTGGCCGCCTCAAAGAACTCCTGATTCTCCTGAAAGCTCCTGCCGCCGCTCTCAGGCAAGAACGCCCACGTCCACCAGCCGGCGAATGCGTTGGTCGCTGCAAACACCAGGAACAGCCAGAAATAGAGGTTATTGAACATGATCGGCGTCAGGAACGTAACAGCGAAGTTGGCAAGGCCCCAGATGACGACGCTGACGGCAGCCCCTTGTGCGCGTGCCGTCGAGGGGTAGATCTCTGTGGGCACCAGCCACACTGTGCTGAGCCAGCCGATGCCGAAGATAGCGGTTGCGATGTAGAGGATGACGGTGCCGGTGATGGCCGGGGCGAGGACGGGGAGGTGGAGCTCTGCAGCGTTCATGGCGAGGGCGGCGAGAAGCGTCAGTAACGCGAAGGACGTGGCCAGCCCGACGGCGCCCCAGACCATGAGGAAGCGTCGGCCCAGGCGGTCGATGAGCATGAAGGCGAGGGTCATGAAGGCTAGGTAGGAGATGTAGTTGCCCTGGGAGAGGTACTCGGAGGTGCGAACGGAAAAGCCAAGGAGCGCGAAGATTTGTGGTCCGTAGACGGAGACGGCGCCGTACCCGGTCAGGGCTTGGTTGATCTGCCCCATGATGGTGATGATGGTCGGGTGAAATTGACTGCCAGAAGGACGCAGCATGTCGGTGTATGTGACGGATTTAGACGATTCTTCTTCCTGTGCCCGTATGAGTTCGTCAAGCTTATCTTTGGCAGAGTCTTGCGAGTCTGGACCGAGAATTGCTTCGAGCGATGCAAATGCATCGGATTGTCTGGAGCGATAGAGATACCAGCGGGGAGTCTCAGGTAGACGGTGCATGATGGTGATTAGAAGCAGCGGGAAGATCTGCATGACGATGATCGGAGCGCGCCAAGCCCACTGCGACCATTTTCCAAGAGCGATGGTGACACCCAGGTTGATCCCGAACGCCATATTGAGCCCGAAGATGTTCATCTGGAACCCTTGCGCAAGCGATTTTCCTCTTGATCCATCGGAAGCCAGCTCGGAGGAATACACGGGGATGACAGCATCAATGCCGCCGACACCTAGACCCATGATAACGCGGCCGAGCAACATCACTCCCAATGCACCACGCCGGTAGCCGAAGCCGGAGATGAACATGAGGAGGTTTCCTACCGAGGCAGTGATCAAGCAAGCCAGGATACTGGCTTTGCGGCCTTTGGCATCGGCGTACCTTGATGCGAGGACGGCACCGATGGCGCAACCAATGTAGTAGACAGCGACGATGACACCAACGATGGGAGACTCTTCGGTAATGCCCATTGTGTGCAGGTAGTTACGGTTGGTGTTGACCAGAGACATCATACCCTGGTCATAGCCATACAGGGCGATGGCAGTCGAGGAGAAGAGGACAATCTCATGCTTTTTGGAAACAGGACTGCGGAAGGGGAGAAACATTGTGCTGGAGAGGTGTCTGGCTCAACACGATAGAAAGATACGTAAACAGGGCGACGCTGGTGAATTGCTCGAAAGGCTGAACGGATGGCACGGTATCTCTGGAGGATATCTGAATTGAGAACACAGTCGTGTAAAGACCGTTTCAGCGCTTAACTCCACAGTCGTATGTGTATTAGGGGTTTGAAGTTGACCACAACAGCCGAGAAATTGTGAATACACAGTCACCCCCGCCTTGGGCCGGAGGTGCCTCGCTCGTCGTTCTTCCTAGCAACGCCGTTTTGAGGTCTTAATTGGGAAGGAGCTTGAGCCTGAGAAGGGAAGTAAACCTCGTAGAGCACACATCAATCGTGCATGGATGTGTTGGCAAGAGGATTGTTGGGCCCTTGAAAACCGGAGATGGGGGAACGGCCTCGATGCCGCTTGCTTTTCTCGGCCGCTGACGTCGGGTTGCAGGCGCCTGTGTTGCAGCATAGGGCAATGCTTAAGTAAGCAGCCAGCCTCGCGCTTTAGCCTTGGACCCACAAAGAACAGGGCGAGGGTTTCCAGATCATCGTAGTAGTTCCGACTTCTGATGATTAGCTAAATCCCGGAGAACCAAGGATATCGCACTCACGATGCCTTGTCGAGTAGGCCACATTCTCAAAAGACTAGGAGGCTTGCCGGTGTGTACAGTGGAAAGCGGATGGAAATACCACCAAACGCGAAGCCAATCTACGATCCTCTGGGGCCATTGTACGACTGTCATGATATGACTCAAGGATGTTGCTCTTCGAGGCAGTTAGAACTTTAACCCTTTCATAGAGTCAGCAAGCTGGTTTGTCCTTTGTTGCCGGGGGCCAACTTACCCCAGCACGGCCGGCAATTCGGAAGATCTCGAGTGGGACACCACATTGGACACCCTGTTCTTGTAAAGACAATGTCTGCGGATTTGAGGAGAGGGTATTTGAAGAGAGACCGTGTACTCAGACGGACGGCTTAAGATGGCGAAGACATTGCATCGCATTTTATGAGATGGGTGTTGCCTGCTGGGTCATGATGGCGATTGAAGACATGCCGCACGCTGGGAGGAAGGCGTTAAACTGTGTAGGCGTTGCATCGCAATCCATGAGATGGATATTTGTCTGCCTGCATTGAGGTGGTGATGTCTTTGTAGTGGCGGACATTTGGTAAGAGTGATTCTGAGAGCAAATCCGCATGTTCGGGCGGACGGTAAGAAGTCGTCGGTGTAGGCCTTGCATCTCATTTCATGTGATGGATATTGTCAGCCAACATTGAAGTGGTAACATGTCGGTGGTGGAGGATATTTTATTTCTGCGAGGGAGACCTGTAAGCAGGGGACGTCTGAGAGCGATGTAAGAGGGTGACGTACGAATCCGCACGCTCTGATGGACGGTGTGGACTGATTTAACGATAAAGGCCTTGCATCTCAAACCAATGTGATGGATATTGTAAGCTTTCATCGATATTGATGTCGTTATTATAGACATTTTGTTTCGGAAAATTGTTGAATGCTGCGCACCTCTGGTGAACGCTGATGGCAATGAGGTTGTCTTAGTTTCGCCTACCCGTGGCTTGGGTAGGCTACTCGTCCCCAGCACTGCGTAGAAGTGCAACCTCGGCGCTGGAGAAAGAGAATGAAGAAAAGAGCTTATGCAGTAGAAGGATCTGTGGTGTATGGTGGTTGTGGTTGGTGAGCGTTGAGGAGGGAAAGAAGAGATGAGGGGAGAGGTGAAGAGGGAAGGAGGAAAGAGAAGAGAAGAGGGGAGATGAGCAGAGGAAATGAGAGAAGCGAGCAGCAGTGAAGAAGCAGGCTAGAGTAAATGTAAAGTGAATGCTGCTGGGTGCTGACTGCGTATGAAAAAGATTTTAGATGGGATACCATGTGGATAGGCTATGATGCTGATATACGGACAGATAGATATTATACAACGCAGCTAGATGATATTGCGAATAGATTTGATACGGGGCAAATAGATGAGAGGGTGTCTCAGTGGCTCATCCCAGTTACAGCTCGCCCAATGTGAGTAAACAGATGAAACGCGGGGCTACCGGGGCTACCCCAGGCTCCGTAAGGTATCATATTCGTAATCTCACCTTATGTACTGCATAAAACAGATTACCTATATGGTTTTGTCTGTGCCTTGAAAATCCACCATCAGGGTCAGGCAGGAAGTGGCCCAAGTGGCCGTGGAAAGAGCGGAAAGTGCGGAAATCCACGATTACTGAACTTCATCCGCGACGGCTCGCTTCGGACAGCAGCGAACCTTCGGGCTTACTTGACAGCGAGCCAGTATTCCCGCAGCGTATGATGTCTTCCGATCTCCCCCAAAAGAGAAATCTTTTCTCTCCATATACCTCGTCCAACTGAATGTGCAACTGTTGATCTCTCATGGCCGGGTTCCCACTCACACCAACATCCTCCGCGCCGCCTCTCCACACACGGCACGCGTCGCTGCCGTCGCTCATACATGCCCCCTCCATGCGCCCACTGAACCGCCTAGTCACCCGCCCATTCGCGGGGCGGCTGGGCGCGAATCAACCGTATGCGCTCGAGCCGGAGAGTCCTGAGTACCTTGAAGCCTTGAAGAAGACGCCGGATGCGGCGCCGCAGCTGACGTGGAAGGAGAGTTTTGATCTGAGGCCGTTGAGGGAGCTGGATCTCTGGAAGATGGGTGTTTTTGAGGGGTTTGGTGAGTGAGATTGTGTTGGGCATAGCTGCTTGCGAGATGTTGGACTGGGTAAGAAGGGTGTGGTAGAAATATGGGCTGATATGGAGATAGTTACCTGCTTGTTTATATTCCTGCAAGGCCTTGTCGCGGTAGGACTTGACCCCGTAGCAGAGTATTTCCCACCAATTCCTTCTATAAGAAGACCATTCGGCTGAATTTGTGGACAGTGAGACGTCCGTCGGGCCGCTACTTCCTCCTATAATCGGCGATCTTCATCTGATGCTGCAGCTCTCATTGTTCATCTACGCGGGCGGCCCTGTGTCGGGTGGGCATTTTAACCCGCTGATAACAATTGGGACATTCCTTGGACGCCTGGCCACGTTCCCGCGCATGGTTCTGTATGTGGCCTTTCAGGTGGCGGGCGCGGCTGTTGGAGGATACTTTGTCAGGGCGGGAGTTGGGACCAAGGTTATGGAACAGGTAGGTCTCTCCTCTCGTTCAGTCTTTGTTAGGTGCCTGCCGCTGTGGCCCTTTCACGCAGTGTGCCGATATCTTTCAGAAAGGAATAGAGAGAAGGTGCATTGCAATTGCGACATGAAGGATACTGACACCTTCTCCAGCTAATCATCCCGGGCTGCACCATAACGCCATCGCTCATCACCCCAGGGCAAGCCTTCGTCCTGGAAACAATGTCCGCACTCGCCT
The DNA here is from genome assembly GCA_001599915.1 of Symbiotaphrina buchneri. Classification (NCBI taxonomy): domain Eukaryota; kingdom Fungi; phylum Ascomycota; order Symbiotaphrinales; family Symbiotaphrinaceae; genus Symbiotaphrina; species Symbiotaphrina buchneri. Next base: position 448,616 of record BCIG01000027.1, read on the forward strand.
TACTCTTCCTTGCATTTGGCCTGGGCCTCGACCCACGGCAGAAATTTGGGCCAAGCGTGGGACCCATGGTGGTGGGTATCGCGACCGGACTCGTGGCGTTTTCCAGCGCTTTTTTGGTCAAGGGCTATACAGGAGCATGTGAGTCAAACAACGATATCTTGTGGACGGATGGTCTGAGCGGCGAGCGCTGACATGTGTATCATTTGCGTAGCACTGAATCCGGCACGGTGCTTTGGACTGATGGCGGCTTCGCAGCAGTGGACGTATCATTATGTGCATTGGACTGGAGATATCACGGCGGCTATAGTGCATGGGATTATATATTGGGCTATTCCACCTATTCAGAAGGTCGATCGGTAGTGGACCTGATCAATCTATGAAACTGGCTGTTCTTCACCTCGTCCAGCAAGGTCCATTACCCGCCACACGACGTGAGAGGGAATTGGAAACATCTCCCCTACCACCATGACTGCCTAACAACTATCGCCGACCAACATTATGTCTCTCTGCTGCCAGAGACCAAAGAGGAGGGGATCATCCCATACAATACATGTCAGCGAAAATTTGCTTCGGGCGCTCCTTCCGCCGAAACCAATTGTGGATTCCACAAGCACCAGGGAGCTCCTCGTCTCCTGGTTTCTTGCGCCTTCAATTGTTCTCTGATTCATAAGACAAAATAACCCACCCACTCTTACATAATCAGGGCGCATGGTCTAGTGGTATGATTTCTCTTTAGCATGCCTATCTTCTTCTGAAGAATGGCTTGACATAGAGGAGGTCCTGGTAAGCTATCCCTTCCCACCAGTAAGCTCGCAGCAAGACAAATGACTAATATCTTTCAAAGGGTTCAATTCCCAGTGCGTCCAATTGATCATTTCTTTTTGGTTTTTTTGGACTGCGTATGCATGGGAGTGGGGCGCGGAAGGGTTAGCCCTTTTCTTTTTGACGGCTGGGTGGGGCCAGTTGGCGGGCTTGGCGAGGGAGTGAGGTGGTGGCTACATACTGGCTCCTGAGGAAGGGGGTTGATTGCCCGCGTTAGTCTTTTGGAGGGCTTCTGTTTGATGATGCTAGAGTCGAGCTTGGGCATATGTGATCCTACGTTGGAACTTTGGAAGGTCCAAATGCCTTGTCCAAGTGGGAATTCCGCAGCTTCAGTTGACTGCCGTGATGCCCAAGTACTCCGATATCTTCCTAGCTCCGATTAATAATGCTACGTACCTTCTGACCGGGGCAGAACAGCACGATCAAGCTCCAGCTCCAGCTCGCGAGGAAGCCAGATAAGCCCCAAACTGCAAATTCCCCTCATTAATAATTGCTCAGGGCGCAAGACGGGACGTGGGCGCTGGGCCGCTAAGCCTGTTCTAGGCAAATCCACTCAATGGCACGAGTTGACGCCATCGACATGGATGGAAACATGCCGTGACAAAGCATCGGTAATCCATCTGCCGGCATGGTGATAGGCAGTGATTGCAGAAGGGGGGAATGGGATTGTGTGATGCATTATTGGGATGGTCGATGAGGGGTAAGGTATATAGATGTGGCGCATCTCCCTCCTTTTTTCTTGCTGCAGCGCATCGCCGTACCGCCTGTTCCATAGAGCTTGAGCATCACCCCACAAATTCGATTGTCTTCATAACACACCACCATCCTCCACAGCCAGAATGTCCTCACCATACAAGAACGTCATCGTAATCGGGGTGAGTCCCTCTCCCTCCCCTACGCGTCCAATCCCCCTCCACACTAACCCGCCACCAGGCCGGCGGGAACCTCGGCCCGGCCATCGTCAACGCGCTCCTCTCCTCGCGCAACCCCACATTCAGCGTGTCCGCACTCTCCCGCTCCACCAGCAGCGCAACCTTCCCCTCGGGCGTAACCGTGCACAAAACCGACTACAGCCACGCCTCGCTCGTTTCCGCACTGAAGGGGCAAGACGCGATCGTGAGCACGATCGGCGGCGCGGCGCTGGGGCAGCAGAAAGCGATTATTGATGCGGCGATTGAGGCCGGCGTGAAGAAGTTCATCCCGAGTGAGTTTGGCGTTGATACGAGTAATCCGAAGGCGATTGAGACGTTGCCCCTGTTTCAGGTTAAGCAGGATGTTAGGGAGTATTTGGATAGTAAGAAGGGGAAGATTGAGTGGACGGGTATCGCGACGGGGCCGTTCTTTGATTGGGTATGTCCCGTTTTGCCTGTATCTTGCATCTTCGGATATATTTGCACGCCGGTACTGACCGCACAAACCAGGGCCTGCAAGTCGGCTTCCTCGGCTTCGACCTCAAATCGCACACCGCCACCATCTGGGACTCGGGCTCACAACCCTTCAGCACGACCACCCTCTCCCAAATCGGCGCCGCCGTCATCGGCGCACTAACGCACCCCTCCGAGAGCGCCAACAAGTTCCTATTCGTGCAGTCGTTCCGCACGACGCAGAACGAGGTGCTGGCGGTGCTGGAGAAGGTCTCTGGCACCAAGTGGACGGTGAACAAGACGATGGTGGCGGAGCGCAAGAGGGAAGGTACCGAGAAGTTGCAGAAAGGCGATTTTTCAGGGGTGGGGGATTTGATTCTGAGTCTGGTGTTTGCGAAGGGCTACGGAGGAGATTTTGAGACGGAGAGGAGTGTGGCGAATGCGCAGTTGGGCTTGGAGGAGGAGGATTTGCAGGAGGTTGTTAGGAGGGTCTTGGGGAAGTAGTAGGACGTCTAGGTATCCTGTCTAGCTGCAGATCAGGTCGAATAACGGACGCCTCTGGTGCGTTATAACGAAGTTCCTGACGTTCTTCTTTGTATTCACTCCCGGTGGCTCCTGCCTTGGAAGTACTTGCTTGACCTCTTACTCGACTACAAAATCATCTTGCACCCGCCAAAACGGCCGGCCTAGGCACCGACAACGTCCTCCATCGAAATCCCTTCATACTCGTCCATTTCGGTCTCCAAGCATTTGACCAAATCCTTGAGAGCGCCCTCTATTATTGGGCAACTCGGCCCACCCAAACACGTATGCCCTCTCTCGTCCGTCAAGGCGTGTGCTCCTGCATAAGTATCTCGCTCGCGGACAGGTTCAGGCACTTGATATCCAGCGAAACCCTACAGTAAGGATGATTCTTCTGATCTAATCGGCAAACTAATCTACCTAGTAAAGGAGGGAGGCTCGGATCAGTCACAACACCCAGGAAGATCTCCCGAACTTTTATTCACGAAGCCTGTCCAATTCTGTCACAGGTTCATCGTGCAAGATGTGCCTGACTATCAGGAACACCAGATGACTGAAGACGGCAATGACTTTACTTCTCTGGACAGGCTTGTGAGCGAGATGAGGAGATGGGCAATCTGATTAGGGAAAGTGAAGGCTCCGAGCTACTGGCTGCAACAGAGGCGTTCTATATCGTGGTGGTTTTCGGTGCGGAAAATAGCTTATTCCTGGTGTCCCGTCCTTTTCATTGCTGACTATTCAAAAAGCCTATCTCCAAACGAGTAACTGTGTCTCTATGCCGAGACAGGAAGGGTCGAGTCGGATAGCTACCGGGGAAAGAAAGTTTGTCTGGCGCTGTGGCGATGCGCGATGTTCGGACAAAAAGCCCTGTTCCGCGTCGGAACGCTCCTCCGGCTCCGTCTAAGCGACCCAGGATCCTAACGCTGAGAGGTTTAGCCCGAAGGAAAGAAACGCCCCGGCTCCATGTTTATCAGCCACTACATTTACCGGCGTCCCTTCGTTGCGCTGCGATCCGATCACGGCTGGGTTCCACCATGTGTTGCCTGGTAAAAGGGTCGACGGAGCAAGCCCACTTGCTCAGATGGGTATAGCTGTGACGGAGGATTCTCTGCAGGTCCGGTGGCTGTGTGTCGTGCGTTCGGGGATCTCACGGCACGATGCCTGCCTTATATAGGTCGGTCGTCACTTCCCTGTGGCGTCCACGACTGGCACACATAGGCACAAACCTACATCTTTCGTTGCCTCTTCCTGCTGCAAGCTGTCTTGCAGATTATATTCGGTCACTTCAAAGACACATGCAAAGACCGACCACCGGTCTCTTTGATAATATCGATGGCGCCATGGACGAATCTCCTGGTAAGTCGTGGAGAGGTCAAATTGCTGGGTCCATGACTGACCGTACACGCAGATGCCCGGATCGTTGAAGTCGATCCGGACGGCGATGTCTTCCTGGATGTATCCTTCCCCAACCACAAGGATCAGGCATCGGCCCTGATCCGATACTCCGTCTCCTCTAAAGTTTTGAGTCTCGCCTCGCCTGTCTTCAACGCCTTGTTTCATTCGCCTTTCCGGGAAGGGCTTATCACACAGGGGGGTAACCGAGCGCCAATTCACATGGAGGAGGATATTTCCGAGCCGGAGGTCATGGGCCTAATGCTGAACCAACTACACTTCCGCCATGCGAAGATGCCACCGCGAGTCGGGGCCTCGACGCTCGGCGAGCTATATACCTTAGTGGATAAATATGATTGCAAGCCCTCCTTCGATGCGTCCGTGGGAGAATGGCTGGGCCTACTCGACGCAGACATGTTGCACAGTGACCCGGACACTATCGCGGGCCTGGTCATGAGAGCAATGGAATGGCAGAATACGCTTCATTTCGAGCATTTTACCGACTCTTTCGTCAAACTATCTCAGTATACTGTCCAGCAGCAATGTGAGGAATGGGCGAAAGATACCAGCGGGGTCAGACTGGTCAAACTAGCGTGTATGTGCTCCCAGTCTAGCCAACTCGGCCCGCCATCTCTCCCTGCGCACTTACTCACTGATGTCCCAGACAAAATTCAAAAGCGGAACGCCGAGATCTTCAACAAGATCCAGCGGCTCATTCTCCGCTCCGTCGACGACCTCGGCTACTACCGCGACAGCTACGACTCCAACGGGAGCGATAAATGCATGATCCTCTCGCGCTTCGTGTTGATCTATTCCTCGCTGCGGGAGATGTGCCTGCTGCCCATCTCCGGTCGGTATAGCTTGCACGATGTGTGGAAACGAGTGGAGGATGTGCAAGGAGACTTGGGAGATCAAGGCCATGCTTGTGAGGCCGGGGATAAGTGCCCCTTGGTCATTACGGTGGCGGCATTGGCGGCACAGGTGAAGGAGAGATTGACGAGGCGAGAAGATGGGATTAGACTTGAGGAGATATAGCGTCTTTGCGTCAGAAAGGCGGTCTATCGCGCAGGATGAGACGTACGAGAGGGATTGCTGCCATATGCGTGGAGACAGCGCAGGCAACTGTATCTCCATTGTTGGGCCGCCCTCACATTCTTTCTAAAGGAATAAAAAGGAAACTTTTGACGTGAATGACCAGCTCTGTACGCTCGTTTCTGGATCACAGGAATTTTGTAATGTTCTTTAATGACACCTTTTGACACCGGCTTCTTTGTATTTTACCTATGCAATATGGGTCCGTTGTGATGGGTTCAGATCTTGACAGCAGCGCGGTTCTTGGCGTCAGGGTTTCAGGGGCAAGAAAAAGGGGCCCACCACCGATGATATATCAAAGCTGCAATATCAATGACATATTCATGTCAAGACAACATTCACCGCTTGTAAACAACTGACCAACGTAATTCACACCAACGTCTCCTGCCTCGAGAACATATTCTCTCTTGACGCGAAAGGATGACCATAATGAGTTGATAGCTCACTTTTGTCTCTCTTGTAGATTGAGACCTGCTCGGTACTTCAAAGGGATGACTGATATGTGTGGCAGGTCAGGTACTCGTCCAAAGGAGCTCAAGTATCTTTCCATGCTTAGGTACTGCTGCGCTGGAAATTCACATTGCGGGTCTGACCAGGTGGGAGGCGTGTATAGAGGTACCGATTTCTGTTCCTCCTAGACCCGCACCTCTTCCGCCCATCCTCCATCTCGTGTCTTCAACGTGCTCTTAGACCACTTCATCTCATCCCCTTTTCTATTGAAATCTCTCACTTGTCACCACCTGCAAACCGCCTGAATCTCGTCTAACAATGTCCACGGACGCCGTGACGGCTCAGCCCGGCGAGGATATCGCTGTATCAGTTGCGCCGGAGCAGCCCATTACAGTTCATTTCGACCCTGCTGGAGATGCCTCGTTACGACTAAAGGACTCAACTGTCGATCCTCCCCGCAGTTATGTCTACGTAGTGTCATCCACTGTTCTACGTCTGGCATCCCCAGTTTTTGCTAAGATAATGTTCAAACCTCACCACCGGGAAGGGCCGACTCCTGGGGAGATGAGGTACTTCGAAATGAAGGACGTCAACCCTCATACAGTCGCCATCCTTCTCAATGTCCTCCACTTTAAGGAGCAGGCAGTGCCGGACACAGTGACCAGGGCGACGCTTGATGATCTAAATGCATTGGCGTTTCAGTACCAGTGCAAAGGCACTATGAAGCTTCACGCGGAACGTTGGTTGGGGCATCTTATGAACAACACAGCCTCCGCCGACGACTTGGCTGATCTTCTGCGTCTGGCATTTTTATTTGATAGCGCAGCCAGGTTTTCGGAGACCAGCCTGAGGTTGCTCAAGGCAGCGAGTCCGGTATGGGCAGAGGATCAGCTTGACACGGTGATAGCAGGCAAATCACCGGTAATCAGACTCTGGTGTAAGTTGTCACCGCTAGAGGCAGCGCCTTTTTACTAAAATGAGACTAGATGACTTCCATGTAATGCATCGGGGGTTTACAGATGGGCTGCATTGGCGAATCGAGGCGACGGCCACATCGCTGCTCTCCCATAAGGAGTCCTACCCGACATCGGATCGGAAATGCATACGATGCGAAAGGATTATGCCCAAAGAAGCCAAACAGTGCCACCCATGTGGCGGCAATAGAGAATTCAACTACATCCAATGCAGTACAGCATCCCGTCTGGAACATTACATCAACAGGGTCGAACAAGCCTCCCTTTACCCCAGGTCAGACGACCACGATGAATGCACCGCGGCAGAAATCAGAGCGAAGGTCACTAAGATTTTGACGAGCTGGACACATGCATGTGGTGCACATGATCGTTGCCCTTTGAGGGTTGAGATCCAGGAGCTGGAGAGTGGAATGACCGCGGATATGGATGCTGCGGTTGGCTTTCAGTTGGAGGACTACGCTGACATGCTGCAAAGCGGGTAGAGAACTAGGCATGGAGGATGGTATCTGGCACTCAAAAACTGATGGGAAAATTTGTGGAATAGGATGTCAGTAGCTGGAAGCTTCTTTCCTTGCGGAGCATGCAATCTGCATACTGGATAGATCTCAACGGAGCTAGGGCCTGTGCGGATCAACTGGGCTTACGTTTAGATACACTGAGGCTTACGTCGTTGCATTGCCTGAAGTGCACATTACTAGCTATAATGGTCCCCGGCAGTTGTATCAGTCCATATAAATCTGAGGGTATCTTGCGGTGCAAAAGGGGACAGGCAGGCGGCTGGAAACAAAGCGATGCTCGCCGAAAACCAGGAAACCTCATCTTGATATTGCGGGAAATTGCAAGAATATCTTCGAAACTTCTGCTCCTCCATCTGAGCCACACTGGCGAACTTCTAGCCTTAGGCAGGGAGGTACCTTTCCTTGAAGTCATCCAAGAACAGACCCATTATGACCTCGTCACGGTCTTCATGCAGGATCCTCCGAAAGACCTTCTCCAACCTGCGGTAAGCAATCCAGAACGGGCAAGACACCTTCCTCCTGCAATTATGGATGCTGCGCGTCACGTTGAGCTCCACAAGACGCTCATATATGGCGCTAAAAGGCGTCTGGTCCCAGCCGTAGAAGAGCAAGCGGTCTTCTATTGTAGATTGGTTCCACTGCTTGATGCGGGACTGCCGCGTGCAAGGATGTTTGATGTTCAGCGTGTTTATGCAACCGCATCTGGCGCACCGCTCGAGTCCGTCCTCCTCTGCGTCCCAGTCTGCCGGCTGGATGGCGTCGCACATGTCGCAGGTCAGCTGCCGCGAAGGGATGGTCACGTCCTGGTAGAGCACTTCCATCTGGATGCGGCGGACGTGGTTGTAGATAAGGGCAAAAGCTTGCTGGACGGCTTTGTCCAGTTCATCTGCATCTGTTAGCTTGTTCTTCTGGACACAAGGGGTTCGGGGTTGGGATCGGGATGGGGATCGGGATGGGATCACCTACGCCATATCTGGACATGCAGTCTACTGTCTCCGTTAATCATCATCACCTCCACCTGCTCCCTCGCATAGCCGGTGTCCATATTGACGATGAGCCGTTTTGAGAAATGGTAGAACCCTTCTTCATGGTTGAATGCCAAAGAGAGGCCAAGGAGCGATACCAATCTCTCGACATCCTCCGCTGTGCGGCAGGAGCCATACGCAACTTCTTTGCGGTCTGTAGTGGGCCACTTGACCACAATATGGCGATGTAGCCAGGCTGTGCCCCATGGCGCGACAGCAGGACCGCACATGTATTTGTCACACAGATCGGCGAGACCATCGAACAAATCCACATCGATGTTCTTAGGAATCTGATCGTATCGGGAATGCAGGAGATGGAGTAGAAGCTCCCACGCGCGCGGATCATCCTCCCTCAAGATCACCGTGGGCCGGGCTTCTCGTGCCAATGCCAGCCCCTCCTTGAATGGAGACTTGAACATCTTGTCGAAGACTGGAGAGGCTCTGCTTAGTAAACCAGCGGAAACGTGGAATTTGTAACTGCGATGTATGACCAGTCCTTGGCGTTGGTAGCCGTTGACTTTGTGGTCGTAGTTGCAATTTCTGGCCTTGCGCAAGGCGCCATATCCCCAGCCTGCCAATATTTTATCCTCATCTGTACTGTTGACCCCAGTATGCTCAATGGCCAGAACAACGAGGTCTCTTTTGTGTTGGGCGCTGACCGTCCCTATGTCGACAAACTATTTTGTGCTGTTGTCTTCCGCCGGTTTGCCGGGAAGCATACCGGCCATAAAGGTGTTTGTCGTCTTGATTCTGACCATGGTCACAAACCAGATGAATATGTTAAGAAAATGGCGACAAGACGGTGTTGGAAATGTTTATAGTCTATCCCAGGTCGCTGTTATGGTCAGCAAGATACCCTGGTGGATGAAGCTCGCCGGGGAACGACAGCCGTCCGATCTTTGTGAACGTACTAAGCTGGTTTTATCCATCATCCCAACATTGTCCATGATGATGATAATGGACTTGTCCTAAGGAAAAAGAGGGATGAGATGCCCGATTACTGCAAAGATAGCGCTGGCTATACTGAGGAATCCAGATTACCTTCCGCATCGCGCGACCATTGTGTGTGCGATACTAGCCCAAGTTTCCATGCCATTAAAGTAGAGATTTCCAGCATTGGCTCAGCCCTTTAGGAAAGAATCCCTCGCCCAATGCTCATGACTGCCTGAGGTCCACCAACTTCCTGATCGCTGAAGCGCCGATTTGTGAAGAGCGTCATCATGCCCATGTCTTCCATTCACATCTGCTGCTCTGCACCAGACAATAGCGTAGCAAACAACCCCTCAGTAAGAATATTAACCATAGCGCGCATGACAGCCCGAACAATCACGAAAAAGAGGGGTAACCCCTCATTTGCTACGCATGTTTGCGGTGCATATGAGTCATTTCCAGGGGGTGACACAGCGTAGCAAACACACGCAGAGGGGTAGCAAACATACACCGCTGTCCTTAAAATGCGGGTTCCCGGCCCAGATTCTGGATTTTTTTTTTCTCTTTTCTCTCCAGTAACCGCTATCCTCAGCCTTCTTTTGTATATTATATATATATATATATATACATCCAGTCTCAATCTTGCAGTGTTGAGCGATGCTTCGTAAGTCTTACTTTGTTACCATTCACTCTCTCTTAGGGTACGTCGCTTGAGTGGCATCACTGACTTGACTGAGTGAATCTCCAGTGCAGACACAATACTTCCAGACTCTCCAAATATTTTCAGATTCTCCCAATATTTTCAGATTCTCCCAATTTTTTCAGACTCTCATTGTCCAGGTGCAGCCCCGGCGCTGGTCCTCGTCCCATCAAGCCTGATCTCACCATGACAAAGATCAAGCAAGAGGTAGGAATTGCCCTTCATTCCCGACGTCTTTCGCTCGCTCATTGGCCAGGCCCTCTCAGAAGGCGAGTACGATGACGGAAATGCTTGGCCGGACTCGGACCCAGATGATTATGATGAAGAGTCTATGTACTCGGAGGATGAGGATGATCCTGTGAAGATAAAGGAGGAAAGCTTCGACGCAGCCCGCGTGATTGTAAATCCTGGCACAGCGGAAGAAGCCCTTTACATATTTGATACAGATGATGAGATCGATGAAGATAATGCAGAGTTTCAGGACACCAGTCCAGACACCCAACCTTTTCCGGTATGTTGTCTTTTGTCTTTGGCATTGTATCGTACTGGCTAACATGGAACAGGGACAACTGGAGCGCGACTGGACAGCCCCTACCCCGTTGGACCTGTTGCTGAGGGAAATTGCACCGAACAAAGGGAGATCAAGAAATGTTTTCTTTACAGAATCGGTCGACTGGGTCAAGTCCTTGACGGAACGATATGCGAAAGAGACCATAAGTTTCGATGAGTTGCTTAGTCTCCTGCCCACGGACGCCAACTGGGTGCGGTTACCCATGAAGCACTTTGAGCGACATCGGGGTAAAGAGTGCCTCTTAACTCTTGGACATTGTCCACAATATGCCGAAGCCGTGGCCGAGTCGCTCGCTGATGTGTCGCCGGGAGCAGCACGCAGCTTTACGACTGTCATGCTGAGTACGATTGGACGACTCTTTGCGCCAATGCCGGTTATCGACATCAACCTGCGTAAAGACTGCAGGAAGCAAGCGTCCAAGGCAACAGAGCGCTCCGGATACTTGAAATGTGCGCCCATTACAAGTCTCGGCAGAGAATTCGATCTCCTGGTAGCGGAAACGATCCTCGAGCTCACAATCGCACGCAAAGAATACAACATCTCTTTCAAACTGTGTCTCACATACTCAGTAAAAGCCAACGACGTCGCGTTGGGTCTGGGATTGAACCCGGTCAGCTTTCCCTGTCACCTTTCTACGCCTGCGAGATGCAGCTACTTTGCGATACCGCCTCGCTGCTCGCGCTTTATTACACGAGAGTGAACGTACCAGTTTTTTGTACATGGGCGCCACGCACGTAGCCGCCGACAATGGCATCCGTGCTTATAACTCCCTTGCTTATGACAGAAAGCCGCTCAGAGTGTATCGTCCCATGCATGAGAAGGTCAACTGAGCAATATTCTCTCGTGCTGAAGCCAACGTCGTGACCGCGGAGCTTGAGTCTACCGAGTCTGCAATCCTCAACAAGATCAAGAGCGACGTGAGCCAGTCCACTTTCGCTTTGGAAAAATACTCTTTGTCCTTCCAACGAGTTGAGGTAGCTCGTGCTGGAAAAGAAGTCTTGATGATGGGCTATCCAGTCCCAGAGAATGAGCGAAACGACGACGCGATCCTAGACGCAATGGATGGTCCAGAAGGCGGTGAAACGATCATCGGCCACGACCGTCCAGACATTGTCGACGTGAAGCGCGAGGATCCGGTCGACATGTGGGTGGAAATACGTAAATTCCTTTGACAAGTTTCAAGAGAAAGATGAACAGGGGAAACTTCATCGAATACAGTCAATGGTCTGATGAAGACAAGAGGAAGTTCAAGCTCGCCCAGCAGTACACGGCAGATGATCTGGTCAAGAAAGCGACATTTCTAGCCCGGTTGACATGTGGGTAGAAATCCGTAAATTCCTTGACAAGTTTCAAGAGAAAGACGCCCGGGGAAACTTCATCGAGTACAACTGGTGGTCTGATGAAGACAAGAGGAAGTTCAAGCTCGCCCAGCAGTACATGGCAGATGATCTGATCGAGAAAGCGACATTCCTGGCCACAACGACGAACAATGCCGGCGCTTCTGTGGTTGCGAAAACTTTGCAGAGAATGCGGACCGATTTATCGCCATGCTGGACGAAGCTCAGAGCGATCGGCCAACGGAGACATACGTATTCCTCGGAAAGCTTAGGAACGCGGGGAAATGCGAAGGCATTTGGGTGATGGAGACGAAACACAGCTCGGAACACTGGGCTTTCAGCCCAAGCACAACCTCCGGTCAACGAGTTCGCGCCACAACTGACGATGTCGAAGTTCGCATGATTCCGGATGTCACAATGGAAGACGCATGTGCTCCTTGAGCAGAATAGGATGCACCCAAGCATTGCCCTCATTCTTGGATGATGGGAGACGAAACACAGCTGGGAACGACTGTGCTTTCAGCGCAAGCCCGACCTGCAGTCAACGAGTTCGCACAACAGCTGATGATGTCGGAGTTCGCACGATTTTGGATGTCGCAATGGAAAACGCACATGCTCTTTACAAATTAGGATGCACCCAAGCATTGCGGCTTTCCCCAATATGCGGACATACGCCGGAAAGTTGCGGAATGCTTAGAATCTTAGATACCCTCTCGATCCAGCGGAAACCGAGTTCTTTAAGCAATATTTCCAGCTGAAAAACTCCGTCTCTGTCAAGATCAACTACAACCGCGTGTGGTGGGTCGACGTCCCCAGTGGCGTATGTGAGATCAATCCGGTCACAATGTCACGTTTCAATCTACAGAACGTGCAGGCTGTTCGCCAGTTGCTGATTTCGGCGATTGAGAAAAAGGTATTCGGTGGAAGAGATCGCAAAGTGATTATTGCTTTCTACAAAGATCAAGTCCGATTATATCACGTGATGTTGTTTGAGTTGCAGCGCGACGGTATGTCCGCTGATGAACTCCCGGAGGTGAAGACGGTCGATGGGTACATGGGGAACGAAGCCGATTGGGTGATGCTGGACACAGCCGGATCAAGTTCCGCAAAACGCTCCGATCTTGGGTTTGTCAACAATGACGCCTGGGATTGGGAATAGCAACATCAGTGCAGACACATTCCTTGAGGCTGAGATGGAGAAGAGGAACCAGAGAGGTGGTTGGAAGCATCGGCCGGCAACTGATGACAAGGTGATACTGCGGAAGCCATTCTACATCGAGTATCAAGAATGCCTCACCAAGGCAAACTGCATCGTGCAACCACTTGTGGAAGAGCCTCCTGTGGAAACCGCCATCTTACGCACCGGAGATTACAGGGAGACCACCGAAGACGCGGTCTGTTCCAACGGAGATGCAGCTACTTTGCGATAGAAGCCACGAAATCACTGATTAGAGACTTTTGCCGAATTCTATCCAAGCATGCCCCCAATGACGAGGACGATATCTTCGAGAGATCTGCGGAAGATCTCGATGAAGCAAGGGGGCATAGCATTGCGCGCCTCCTTCCCGTGGGTCGAGGTCTTGCTATAGAGGGAATGCACGTCGCTCATCGACAACGCGCTGCGGCGTTGAGTGGCCATCAACTTGCGCTTAGTGAAAAGGATCAACGGGCACTGGATGAGCATCAAGCGTCGGTGCTGCGAAAGCGGGAGAAGAAGAATAGACGTGTCACCTCTAAGGATTCCACTGCTAAGTCCATATTGGGCAAGGAAAACGACATGGTCGCATACCGAAAGACTGCGCACGGTAAGGCAAAGGAACAGGAGCATCGGCGCTTAGAACATGGCAGGAAGGTCCGGTATGAGACCAATAAAAGAAACCAAGAAAGAAAAACGGCGGAAAAGAATGAGGAGAAGTACCGCACCGGCAAGGAAAAACGTCCGGAACAAGTAGCCCTCACCGAGGAAGAAACCCTTGCAAAGGAGAAGGAAGAGAGCCGCATGGAGGAAAAAGTACAACCAGACAGAGAAGGGAAGGCAGCCATCGAAAGATACCAGGCCCGCTCGAAGGAGGAAGGTCGTCTAGCTAAACAAGAAAAAGCAAAGGACCAGGAAAGAGATACTGGTTAGCGGCTCCTCTCAGCCTTATAGGTAGTTAGACTATCATGGACCAATCTCCAGCCGTTTCCTCGCCTCTCCGAGCGCGTCCCATTGCAATTTGCCTCCTATATGCTATTGTACACCGAGAGGCGCCTGTTGGTTTCCTGAGCTCCCCCTAATTCTCCGTTTGCCCTCATCCCTTTGAAGTCGGTGCTCAGGAGACCCTCCCGCAGCCCTCCAACGGCATAAGTCCCTTCACCGTGGTACGGCAGCAATATGTCTCGTCTCCAAGGGCCCCCGTTCTTCCCCCTCCCCGCGCGGACTTCCAGTGTACGGCTATTGGACAGCTTGTGCCCGTCATGGGAGGTCATTGTTCAAGAGTACCTCGCGAAGGGAGATAAAGGGAGGGTGACCGGGTTGCTCTGCTCTGCTTTGTGTATTTCTGTGGTGGGGGCGAAGGAGTGTTGTTCTGCCTCTCTCTAATGTGTGATGCTCTTCTCTACTCTCTTCCCCTTCCCTCTTCTAAGTATGTCCTTGTCTCTCTTCCTACTTCGTCTTTCCCCTCGAGAGTCCTCTCTCTTTCTTGTGCTAGTATGCATAAATTGTCCAGCTGGGACCAGTCGTTCCTTGGGGAGGACCAGGCACAATGCTATTGTCCCATTGTAATGCACGAGACAAAGGCTGGTGAGAGACATTCCGCTTTGTTCCTGCCGCAGCACCAATACCAACAAACCCCAATTGTCGACTCAAAGGACGCGGAAACATTGGTGCCCAATAGCTTCGGCAAGTCCAAGCTCTACAATCGACCATGCGCAACTTGATCCCGGGCACCCTCAAACAGCGGCATTGAGCCACCATGTCTCAGACGCACAGTCCCATCCCACCAGCCTCTTTGCTCCGACAATACTGGGACAATTCCGGGACTGCCCGCAGACTAGCCTATAAAAGAAGCCTCCAGGAGCAACGAAGTCAAGAATTCGTATGCGCATGCAAAAGGATTTCCATAGGCACTTTTCGTTGAACGTTGATCTATCGACTTTTTGAGGAAACTTTGCACTTGTGTTTTCACTTTTGCGCCCACCACTATGGCGAGACCCTCGACGCGTTGGCGTCGAAGTCTCAAAGCAATCCTTTTCATCGGCCGTACCCGGCCGGTTTCCGAGACCGTTGAAGAGGTAAGAGAACTTCCATTTATTGACCCTGCGGCCAGGGGTCGCAGGGTCCACCTGACCTTGAGGTTTCGAGGCAGCGATGGAGATTTCCGTTGGTGGAGATTCATTGTCCTCTTCAGCGCTTATACCACAACTCGCCCGTTCTTAGTCGGATGGTTCGGGAAGCCGATAGGGGCTCCGGCACAGTCGTTGTTCGGATCTTCGATGACGCTCCAGTGGCCATCCGCACATTGATGACCATTTTTCATGAAGGCCAAGGCCCTGTGCCTGTCCCGCACACCCTGACCCTGGACTCCCTTCGCGACTTCGATGCCGTCGTCCGTAAGTACGACTGCAGAGTAGTCGTCTTCCTGGATGTTGAGCGCTGGCTAATAGGCTTGGCAGAGCTCCTTACTGATAGACGTGAGCTGTTCATTCTGCTCCTGCTGGCCGTCTCATTGAGGCAGCAGAGACAAGTAGCTTCGATCTCGTCCAGGCTCATCCAACTCCTCTCGCCAGCTGAAATCGAAACCCGCTGGCCCGACACTTGGCCCGGTGCACGAGCAGAGGCAACCGGACGACTTCTTCTGTGGCACAACAGGGCCCTCGTCACCGAGCTCTACGAGCGCCTCAGCGCCGCTTCTGCGTCCGCTGGTCGATGCCACGGAGCACAGTCCTTGGTCTTGCGAGGTATGTCTCTCCGGGCTCTTTTCGGAAACCACTGCTGACTGCGAGTGCAGAAGGCTCAACTGGACCCGCGGTCAACGCTGGTCGGTTGCATGTCTGCATGCGTATCTCGCCGAGTTGGCTCGCATGGGCCTTTGGCCTTGGCCAGCGTCGATCACGGAGGCTCCTTCGCCAGCGGAGATTTTGGAGCGTGTTGGCAGGTTCTGCAGGTCAACTGCGGCTCCGCATGGAGGCCAGATCGATCCAACAGATTATTGCCTTGGCGTACTTGCCTTGCAGGCCTTGTATATAGGCCTACAGGAAAGGATGGCGCGGGTTCGAGGTTTTAGTTTGGAAGATGTCGACAGGGAAATGAAAGGGTGCAGGTGAGTACCCCCCTTGCACCATCAATCTGATTGTTATGACAGTTATTACGAAACGACAGATGTTTTGTATTTCAGGTTTTGGGTTTTGGCGTTTGTTTGGATCCATCGGTGAGTCTTTTAGCAATAAAAAAAAAGTTCGAAAAACATTTAATCTTGCCCATTGTTGTGACCTGTAAGAGTGTATCTGCGCACTACCAAACAAAGATCCCCCGTAGCTGTAGTAGTAGGGTCTCGTAATACTGCTTTCATTGTCTCTTTCCTTTGTTTCACTTGCTTTGTTCCCCAGCGGCCGACCCGTGACAGAAGAGATCTCGATTATCTGGGAGATCTCGACCATCTGAGAGATCGTGATTATCTGGGATATATCACGCACACAAATCTCAGTGAGGCCAGTGAAGCCGTCTTTCCCAAATCACCATCTAGGAAATATTACACACATCCTTTCCAATGAGACCAGTAAAGCCATCTATCCCAACCCACCATCTAAGGCCTCCGACCGACACTATACACGAGTTTCTCATGGGACACCTGCCCTCTCCGATGCAGCTCAAAACCCTCCTGCACGTTCCCCACACTCAACTCTCCCATCTTCCGCACCGGATTCGGCACAATAACATGATTCCGCAACCAATCATGCAGATGCGAATACAACTCCGCCGCCAGATCATGATCCGCCTGACTAGCCTGCGTGCACATCAGCCCCTGGCCCTCACCGAACCTTCTAGGAGACTAGGAGGATAAGTGGAGAAGCGACCTACGGGCCAGAAAAACTCCTTATAGCGATGATCCTTCAGGAACGCCGTCCACACCAACACATCGGTGACCTTCACATTCCGGGGCACATTCTCCGTAAACGCCTTCCCCGGGCGGACAGTGCACATGACACCGTCCTTATCCCCAATAGCCCGCCCGCAGGACTCAGACGTCGAGGCGTTGCCGATCGTGTCGAACGCGTATTCGATGTCCGGCACCGCCTCGCGGATCTTCGGGATCACGTCTGGGTCGCGGTAGTCGAAGACGAAATCGGCGCCGTAGGATTTGACGGCGTCGAAGTGTCGCGTGCTGCAGGTTGTCGTCACTTTCATCCCGCTTTGGTGAGCGAGCTGGATTGCGAAGGCGCCGACGGATGCTGGGGTTGGGTTGTTAGTGGCAGAGTAAGGGGGTGGAGGGTACGGGGGGGTAAGTACAGCTGCCGCCCCAGATGAGCACCGAGGGACGTTGGCCGGGCCCGCGCGGGATGGCGAGGCAGTCGTTCGAGAACAGCGCCAGCCAGGATGTGGTGGCAGCCAGCGGCACGGTGGCGGCTTGGGGGAAGCTGATGTTGACGGGGATGCGGTAGAGGATCCTGCTGTCGGCGATGCAGTGTGATCTATGTGTGGCCTTTAGCTGACTTGGCCGTGGCACGCAGAGCCCGAAATCAGCGGGAGATGTTACGCATATGCACCCAGGCCTTTGATTTCACCTGCACAAGGAGCAGTCAGCGCGAGAGACCATGTATCACATGGGTCAAAAGCAACCCGTACCTCCCCATATCAACGCCGCGACTTTCTCCCCAACGGCGACATTCTGTACCGCGCTCCCTACCTGCTTTACGACGCCGGCGAAGTCGCACCCGTATACGGCGCCCTCGCCGAACGCTTCAGCGTCGAATGACTGGACTGCACCCGGCATCAACCATCAGCAGTCTGAATGGACCCGTACGCCGCCCCTTCTCCAAGCAGGGATCGGAGGCATACCGTCGGTGGGGTTCTGTGCGGCCTTGTACACTTCGACCAACACCTGATGTGGGGCTAGCGGGGGAAGCTCGAGCTGCTGCTCCACCAGCTGCTTCCCGGGCGCGGTTACAATGGAGATACGGGTCGTGATGCTCATGATTGGAAGATCTAGAGGAGGATGATACGGGTGGAAGGTTGAGCATTTAGATCGCCATAAGTCAGAAAGCCAGGGTGTACACAGGGACTTGTGGGGAAGGTTGCGCGAGCGTTTCGGTACGTCATTGGGATCGGTCCGATTGCCGGTACTCTCGGATTATTTTACTGCTACGTGTACCCACCTATCTGCAGTACGGCCATCCAATGCAGACAGTTGCTATTATTGATGGAATGCACCATAACCAAAGGATCTTTGTTACAGTCTTTCTCACAAGCAGAAAATCTCTAATATTACTCCGTGATGGGAGACGCGTCCTACAGTTAAAGATACTCAAGGCAGCGGCGATGCCCGGCTCGGCGCAATTCGGCTTCGGGATAATTCAATTGCAATACCAAAGTCGGGCTAACTCCAACGGGGCAAGCAATGTGGATTATTAACGTTCAAGTCAATCCTCCCCATTTCCCCTCACGCGATCTGGACCCTGTCGCCATAGACGTAAAGCATCGTTGTAGCCCATGTGATTGATTATCGGCTCATCTGTCTCTACGCATCACACAGAACGTCATGGCATCCATCTCTGAACCGCCAGCCGCTAGCAACCAGCTGCAGCCCAACGCGGGGTTGAGCAATGGCGCGCTGGATGTGCCCACCTACACCATCATCCAGGCCGACGGTCTCTACCCGGTTCGTCACAATCCAGATGCCATTGACTTACAAGACTAACCATGGCGATCTCAGGACGACGTTATCGAGCAAAAGATCTTCCTCTCGAACCCCTCGCATCCGTACAAGCTCAACTACCTCCAAACAGGCCTGTTTCCGACGGGCACGGCGCACCCGAAGCCCTGGTCAGACGTTCCCAAGGCGCTGAGAGAGCAGGTTGATGGCATCATGGTGTTGAAGATGGCTTTTACGGAGCAAGACCTGGCGCTGTTTCCGCGCCTGAAAGTGTAAGGAAATCTGGCAGCTTGTTACCCCGCTTTGGTGAGCTTATAGGATCTAGGATTGTAAGGATGGGAGTCGGATACGACAGACTTGATCGCGTGGCATTGGCCAAGCGCGGGGTCACAGTCTGTAACGTACCAGGTCCGTGTCTTTCTGATCTTTTCCCTGCTTGCTACAAAGAATCCCCCGTAATCCAAGCACTCTAGACTACGGCACCGCCGAAATCGCCGACCACGCCTTCGCGCTCGCACTCAGCCTGCGTCGCGGCGTGCTCCTCCACCACGACCGACAGCGCGCACCCTACATAGCACCCTGGATGTACATCGACAGCCCGCTCGTGCGGCGACTCCAAGGCGCGACCTACGGGATCCTCGGTCTCGGGCGGATCGGCACCGCCGCGTGCCTGCGCGCCAAAGCGTTCGGGCTGCACGTGCTGTTCTACGACCCGTACCTGCCCAACGGCGTCGACAAGAGCCTGGGCATCGAGCGCACCAAGGATATCCGCGAACTGTTCCGCCGCAGCACCACGCTGAGCATCCATTGTGCGTGTACGCGCGAGACGCGCGGGATGATTGGTTGGGATTTGGTGGGGTTGATGCAGCCTGGTGCGGTGCTGGTGAATACGGCGCGCGGAGAGGTGTTGCAGCTGGATGCGGTGGAGAGGGCGCTTAAAGAGGGGATACTGGCGGGCGCGGGCCTGGATGTCCTGCCCGAGGAACCGATTGATGAGGAGAATGTACATCCGCTGGTTAAGGCGTATAGGGATAAGGAGGAGTGGTTGGTGGGAAGAATGGCAATCACGTGTCATACGGCGTTTTATAGCCCGGAGAGCTTTGTGGATATTCGCGTGAAGAGCGCGGAGACGATGAGGGATGTGCTGATTGATGGGGGGAAGAGCAATATTATTACGCCGGATATGCTGTAGGTCTTTTTTGCCTCGGTCTCAGGCACTGAGAAGCCCTTTGCAGCAGAGTATAAGTTTCAGAAAAAAGGATCTCGGGCGGGTTTTGGATAGATAGAGATGTCAGATAGACATATCCTTTAAGCACGCTGTTCATCAACTAAAGCCACGATGCTTGGATGATGCTTGGACGCCACAGCTCATTCTCTTTATGCGGACATTCAGAATCGGTAATGGGCAATAGCACGCCCTGATTTCTGGATGTCACACGCCCTCTCCTCTATTCGCAATCTCATATATCTGCATTGTATCGTATCTATCTGCCCGTATATTAACATCGTAGGCTATTCACATCATATCTCATCTATCCGGTTAATCTCCATACCAGATGGATCGATCAACCAATACCCTAATCCAGATGGACATATATGAGATTCATCTTTATATCGACATCATATCATATCTTATCAATCTGTATGATCTCCATGAGTGACAGCCTGATTAACCGATTTATCAGTTACTCTATGCCAATATCTCGATTGTACCTTATCTGTATATCCATCTAGATATCGACATCGTATCTCATCATATCGTATTTATCTGATTTATCTCGGTGATGGATGGTGGCGAAATACCGCCATAACAGCTGCCTAGGTAATTAGTGGGTCTAGCGCATGACAGACGACATCGCAAACAACTTCCCCGCTTTCCATTCCCCGAAAGACAGCAAACATACCAATTCCACCATCACATTGGATTGTTTGCTATATGACCGAGCATTGATTGGGAGTTCCAGAATGCGCTTGACAAAGAGCTATGTGTGCTCGTATTTCTGCTTGCTGGACCTGCTTGGGCTGGTCACTGGTTCTTCTTCCCAATACCCGTTAAAAGATGGCCCCGCAACGCCATTCACGGATTCATACAATGCCTTGATCAATGACTCCTTGTCACGATTTCATGCTCCCGGGCTTGCTGTTGCTGTAATTGATGGCAATCAGACGTGGGCAAAGGTGTGCTACCCGTCCGCATAGCTCCAACGGACAATGCCTCTGGCTTCCTTGTTTTTTGCACTGTCATTACCCCTGATACTGTCTAGTTCATTGATATTATTGCATCGCCCCTATAAGTTTTGCGCTATGCCTCTGCAATTCTAACGGGACAAAAAGGGGTATGGCATAGCTACCTTTCCATCCACTCCCGTCACCCCGCACACTCTGTTCTTCACCGGCAGCACCACTAAAGCCTTCACGGCAGCTGCGATGTCGCTGCTCATCGACAACAGCAGCGATCTGACGTGGTCTACACCAATAAACACGGTCATAAGAGATGATTTCGTGGTCCCAGATGCCTATGCCACCGATCACATCACTCTCGAAGATGCGCTATCCCACCGCTCCGGGATGCCGCGGCATGATCTCAGCTGGGGGAAGAAGACCACCAAAGAGATAGTACGGAGCATGAGGCATCTTCCGCTGACTGCGGAGATCAGGACGAAATGGCAGTACTGCAATATGATGTTTATAACGGTGAGCCATGTCATAGAAACGCTGACGGGGATGTGGCTGGGCGACTTCTTCCGCGAGAGGCTTTGGGAGCCGCTTGGGATGAATAGCACTTTCCTCAAGCTGCAGGATGCTCTGGATTATGTTGGCGGCGAAGACTACGGACACACCGCAGACGAAGACACGCCGACGTTGGCCCATGGCTACTGGTGGGACAACAACACCCAGACGTTCAAGGCCGTGCCATATATGGACGAACCCGGCGTCAGTGGCGCCGGCCACACCATATCCAATGTGCTGGACTACTCGCACTGGATCCGCGCAATGATGACTCGCTCGGAGCCAATCTCTGCCGCAGGCCACGCCGCACTGGTGGCACCGCACAGCATCATCGCAGACGCAATGCCGCCTTTCTACGACACTCCAGCATGGTATGGGCTGGGCTGGATGTCTACCATCTACCGGGGCGAGCGCATGATCTTCCATGGCGGAGCTTGGGACGGTTTCATCGCGAACGTGCTGTACTTCCCTAG
Organism: Symbiotaphrina buchneri; assembly: GCA_001599915.1. Taxonomy (NCBI): domain Eukaryota; kingdom Fungi; phylum Ascomycota; order Symbiotaphrinales; family Symbiotaphrinaceae; genus Symbiotaphrina; species Symbiotaphrina buchneri. The sequence continues at coordinate 470,367 of BCIG01000027.1, forward strand.
GAAACAGTGGGGTGTGGTGACGATGTGTAATGCCGCAAGCCCGGTGCAGGATATTGCGTATTTCGAGCTGGTGTGGGAGTACTTGAAGGTCCCCAAAGATGAGAGGGTTGATATCCCTGCTGTGTAAGTATCTCCGCAGAACTCTACTCGTCCTCCGTTGCTGATGCAGCCCGCAGAGTAAACCAATCCTATGCGCAATTGAAGCAACTCATCGACTCTGCTCCTTCCCGTCTCTACCCCGACGTCCCCTCGCCACCTCTCCCGCCAACGCTCCCTCTCGCCAACTACACTGGAAACTATACACACCCGGCCTACAAAACTCTTACCGTCGACCTCAACAGCACGGCAGGAGAGCCCTACCTCTATGGCTTCCTGCCCGCGACAACGCCGATCAATCTGGTGTTGAAGCATGTCTCCGGAGATCACTTCCTCGCGTATGTGAGTGAACAGGCACATTCGGATGAGCCGGAGATGGTTATTAAGGCGAGGTTTGAGGTGGGCGTCGATGGACTCGTCGGAAAAGTTGGAGCACAACTTGAGGAGGGTTGGACGTGGTGGGAACGGGATGAATAGGGTATATAGATGATAATAGTGGCTTCTGCGACGTAAGGCTGGCCGTCCAGTTTATCCTCTCTACACACGTTTCGTTTAACACGCGAGAGAGCGTGTGTTTACAGGCATAGTTACGGCAGTAGCATTCCAGCCCCATACTTTCTCGAAGAGGACAGTAATTACTTGGACTAGGACGTCAAATTCAGCCGAGTACCAGTCGGAAGGAAGCCCGCTATCAGAGGGATATTTGCCTTGGTTTGATACACCGTCCATTTTCCGTGCCCCTCAAGCCATGACATTTCAGATGCTGCTGTGCCAGTACTCCAGCCTCAGTTGAGGTAGGTCTGTAGTGTGAGACCACGGGCCCCGTCTAATTCCTTCTGTATCTCCGCCGCCAGGAGCTTCACAGACACAGTAAACCGGCAAAATCCAACACAATCACATGACACTCTAGTTTGCTGACACTTGATAATCTTCAGGGTGATCTTCTTGAAGAAAAAATCCAGCTTCCAGAACAGGCCATGTCCAAGGAGCTCGAAGAGGACCTGTTTGGTAGGGTCTTTTGTTCCCAGACCGCTGAGCCACACACAGATCATCGGTGTCAGAGCAACCCGGCAGTCATACTTGTCCGCAATGACCTGCAAGTCATCCAATGCCTTCAGGTGCTCCTTATATTTGGCCTTCCCGTTGTCGAGGACGAGTCCGCCAAGATGTATTGCTTGTAGGAAGATCCGGAATGATAGCGGCTGAACGTTCTCCTCCTTCAGGGTGATGGGTTCTTTACTACCGGCCGCCACTGCTGCACCTTCGCGGAATCCTGAAGTGAATAGCTTGAGAAAGTACGGAGATGCCACGCTCAAGATCTTGGAAGAAACCAAGTAGAGCTGCGTCGTGTCGTCGGGAAACTGCACGGAGAGGGTGACATCGCCATCAGGATCAATCTTCATCACTTCAGCACCTAGCCATCGCCAGGAGTAAGATGAGAGTCTCAGAGACGAGTGAAATCCAGGCATAACTTACCTTGACCCTCACCCAGCTTATCCATGACGCGTGCTTTTGGTCGGCAGGGTGTATGACGAGTGGCGTGCTGTGGAGGGATCCCGTCAAGGGGAATGGGAAGGTGGGAGCTTCTGGAGCCCGCATTTCGTGGTGATGGGTCGTGTGGGTTGACTCGTCTTCCTGTACGAGGCAGTCGTATGGTAAGGACTTGCCCACGGTGAGTGGTGACCTAGGGAGAGATGAAAAGAGAGCGATGAGAACTCAGGATACTCGGCAGTGAATGCTGACCTGAGTGACTGATGAAAAAGAACTTAGGGTACTCCGCGGTGGGTGGCGGTATGAAACAATTTGTAAGAGCATGAAGCGACGCTGCAGCCTGCTGCAGATTTGGTTGCTCGTGTGAAAGGCGCACGCTTTACAAGGAAGAATTTGAAACGGCTCAACAACAATAACAAATCCCTTCTCACTGAGGCTATAGTCTACTCTGAGGGTGCTTCCGCAAATCCAGGTCCTCATCATTGTACAACTTCTGATTTTGTAAGGCCCTTTGGCCTTGCAGTCCCTCCATGATCACATTAAACGGTTTCTGACCCTCTTCCAGGCTCCGCCATCTCCAATACCGCAACTCCTCTGTCTCCTTTCCTTCGATTTTGTCCGCCGCAAACCCGCCGATCGTCGGCAGGAATTTGAAAGCATGGCCACTGCCGCCCGTTGCTACCATAACTCCCTTACGCTGGGGCACCGCATCGATCACCCAATGATTGTCGAACGAATCATTATACCAACACAGGCGCGTTTTGAAGATTTTGATACCATTCTCGGCGAGCTCAGGAAGGAAGTCGTTCAGAAAGGCTTTGATAGTATCGATGGCCTTCTCCGGCACGCGGGTGATGCTGGGCGTGGTATACCGGGTCACAGGAGTACTGCGGACCTTTCCGTCCTGCTGTCTTACGGGATTGGGATACTTCGTGCCGCGGTATCCTACTTTCAGGATGCCTTCAGTGGTTCGTGGGAAGCCATACAGGCCGGCGGTCTGGCCTTCCTTCGTCTTGCTTGTCCAGCTCGGGAACCTCTCAGGAGCGAAACGGTCATACAGCGGAGACTCTCGGGGGATCCTCAGCATGGCGACGGAGCCAGCAGTCGTCTCGCACAGGCCGTCTAGCTCAGGCACAATGGTCTGAGTCCAACCGCCGCAGGCCACAACAACGAGCTTGGCCTTGCGTGTTTTCCCATCCGCTGTTCGAACGCCGACGACTGCACCACGCTCTTCTAGGAAGGACTCAAACTTCCCAGCCACAGGGTCGAGAATAAACTTGACACCAGCTTTCCTTGCGAAATGGAGTGCAAGCCTACATGACTTATCCGCATATACAAACCCACCCGCTCCATCTAGCACGCCCTGGTATGGCTGTCCCCGCCTTATCCTCCCGAAGGCATCCAAGGCGTAATCAAATCCATCCCTCTTGGCTCTTTCCACGTCCCTAGGATCGTTGGTGACGTACTGGGTGTCCCTTAACCCTGCAGCAATCATGGCTTGCAGCGTCGCTTCCTGGAAGTCGGATAAACCCGGCGTGCCGGCCACCTGCAGATTACCGTTGTTGACAAAGACCTGATATCTACTGCTCAGGCCTGAGGGTAGGTCCTTTCCATTTGCGAGATAGGCATTCCACGCCTTCCATTCTTTGATTGCTTCCACTGACAGGCCTTGGTAGATACTTTCCCCGCCATAGGCCGACCGAATGATCTTGTTGATATCTTGTGCGCTCTGTCAGCAGCTTCCTCTACTACGGAAGGGCAAGCACACACCCGCAGAAGCACCATCGCATCCTTTGTCGTATGAATACAGAGTCTCATCGTACGGCTGCCGGTCTAGAACCTTCACATCCTTGAAGCCGCGGCGTGCAAGATGCAGGGCAGTACTGAGGCCGAAGATGCCGGCACCGACAACGATTATAGGATCATTCTTTCCTGCCATTGGAGGAGCCATCTTCGTAATGTTGGACACCGGGCTATGACCGGAAACAACGAAGGTTGCTTCCCTTTGTTTCCTAATTGTATCAAGAAGACGAGATGTTGCACGACAGCTCGACGATGATGTTTCGGGTTCGGTTTCCACCGACGGTTCGCCTTTGTCCGTGGACCGCTTTTGCCTTCTGTAGTTGTAGGTGGAGAGATACGCAGCAGCTCCCTATCTTAGTGGGCCGTAGCTCCCGGCGCGGCAAGGAGGAGGGCGATGTGATTCGGCATCGCCGACCGAGCCCAGAAGAGCGCGGCTGGCGGAGGAATATTAATCCGACTCCCCCCTTTTCCTACATGCAGCTTGTATACGCTGCGAAATGCAGACGACACACCTCAGACCGCACCGGTCCCCTAAACTCTTGCTGTACTGAAACCTTTGAATACTATGCTGGCAACATATATCTGAATCATCATTGATGTGGTGTAACGTTGAGGCAAGGGTCTTCAGGAGGTTCCCGTGCCGCCAAAATCCACCTGCGAATGTCAAAGAAGAGATCGAAAGGGGCTGAACAGGGGCTGGATATGGGTAGGACCACGGAGCCAAACCATGTTTCTTGCTGGCGTCATAGTGATTTATCACAATGTCCAGGGACTATATCTTCATGTTCGTGCATGTCTCTCATGTTACCATATATCTTCCAAGTATTTGCTTTGGCGCTGTTGTCCCTAACTGTTCAATGGGGTCGTTCACTGCCGGCGAACAGCAGCGGCAGGTGACTCTTGACAGCAGGCATTCACCATGAATGAGAGTGCAGGCACATAATGGCCACAAAGTGGGACCGCTTCTCCGTCTTGTCCACCCTTTTCCTCACTTGAGCGGCCACACATCCCATACTCACATCAGCTCGGACACATCTGAAAGTTCAAAAAATCATGTCCGGACCATCGGTCAACGTGAAAACATGCCGGAGGGTGGTATGTATCATCTGTATCCGCTCCGGTGCCCGCCCGGCTGGCTTTTCATAGTTCCCGAGACCACCGTCTTTGACCCCAACGACGACATCAAGCTGATTGTCAAGTATGTCCAATGCGACCCTGTCAGTACAGGGGTTTACAAGGTCAACTCAAAAGCCCTCGCGCTTTCTTCCGATTTCTTCAAGGGGATGTTGAAGCCCTGCTGGAAGGAAGGCCGCGCTCTGCAAGAAGAATCAGAGCCCACCATCGCTCTCGAGGAAGATATCAAGAACCCTATGGCAATCTGCATCCTACTGAACATTCTCCACGCCCGCATTCATCTCTTGCCTGGAGAAGTCTCCCTAGACGCCATCGACGATCTTTTGGTGCTACGCGACAAATACTTGTGCAAAGACCGCCTGACCACATTTGTGGGCCCCTGGTTGAGCAAGATAGAGAATAGGGTACAGAATGATAGTGTCCTATCGCATCTAGTTATCACGAGCTTGGGATGGGGCAATGCAAGTGTGTTCCAACTATCGTCGGCACGATTGATGAAACGCTCGCGGAAGAGTGTCCAGGCGATGTGTGATGCTTGGAGTAATCGCTTCGATGAGCCAATGTTCTTGAAGTTAGCTTGTGAGCATGCCCTTCAGCCCCTCCAATCCCATTCCCACCTGTGGTCATTGCATCTATCTTCTAACATAATCTCATCTCAGATGAGGTCCGGAAACAAAACGACTGGCTCTATCATCAGATCCAGTCCGTAATTTCCCTCAAAATGACTCAACTACGTCGCCGTCGCGGAACACTCTTGTCGGACCCAGTGGCGCACCTGGAATTGAGGATGTCCCACATCCTCGGCTACAGCCACCCGGACTCTTTTGGTCCGATTGAAGGCTCGATTGCGGCGGAGGATCTGGTCTACGGCATGCACAGAATCAAACAGATTTCTGAGTACCCCCCACATGGGAAGGAGCTGAGCTCGGAGGAGAAGAGGGTCGTAGAAGCCGTCTCTGATATGTGTTGGGATATCCAGAAAGTTTTAACGGCAGTGAAAGGACTGGACGTAAGCAATGATGGAAGGGTGAAGACAGCGACGCTTCCCCCGTCGCATCAGAGGAGGCTCCGCGGGCATACGAGGACCAACGCGGTTCACCGGGTTTAGGGTGGCGCTTTCTGTCATACGTCCCGTTAGGCTTTGGAAATAGTTCGCCTGGAGGTGCTGCCGAGACCCGTCCAAACGGCCTCAATGTAATAGCCTATTATCTCTTGCTTCTCGACCCGTGCAAATATTAGATATGTGCTTCATCTATCTTAAACTCTACCAGCAATCCATAGTTTATAGTAAGCAGTTCGGTAGTCGGTCTTATTGCCTGCCACATCCACTGCTAAACCGACCCTCGCTTCAGGTCCACTGCGCCAACCGAACCTATCTTCCACATCAGACGCAAGCATCCACCCGGGCCCCTTTGTTCATCTTCCTCATTACACACCTGCAACAGCGTTGCAACATGCTCTTTCCCGGCTCAGACCTATCCACCTCTGAAGGTACCGTGCCTACCCCACCAGGAAGCATGAGTACGTTGGCCGAAGACGACGGAGGTAGAGTTTCCTACACGGCCCTGTACGTCCAGGAACTGATTATGTATACAGCTCCCACCGTCATCAAGATCACACGGACTGGGGACGTTGTGTTATCCGTCAAATTTGCAGAAGATCTTGAGCGGGCATCAAGACATGAAAGATATCTTGTCTCCTCGCAGGTGCTCGGCCTCGTATCCCCGGTCTTCCGGGCTATGTTCAGGAACGCTGCCTTTTCAGGAGGTGCATGCTCGGAGGTCATTCATAAACAGCCGGTGGTAGAACTGACAGAGGAAGTGAACAATCCGTCGTCTCTAGAGATGCTCCTTAGAACTCTTCATGTTCCTGACACTACTGACCTTGGTGACATGGGTTGGGTGGAAGCCATCTTGACCCTGTGGGAGCTCTTCGAACTGGCGAATAAGTACAACTGCAAGGAATATTGCCTCAGGTCCGTGGGCCTATGGTTGCGAACTATGCGTATGAATGGTCAGGGCAAGGACATACCACTATCCATGAAGTTGTTGATGCAGTCAGTCGCGTGGGATAACAATGAAGAGTTTAAGGAAAACTCAAAGTCATTGATCTGGGCGGCGCAGACACCGTTGAAGATGGAGCTCAAAAATTGCCTTGGGCGTATCAAAGCTCCCTGGTTTGCCCCCCTTTTGTGTGAGTTATCCCCGAGGTCGAGGGGATGATACAGTCCATCAAAACTCTAATCAAGGTTCTAGTCATTCTCTACGAGCGTAGCGTTTTCCTAAGGGAAAAGATCAGAGACACCCTTGACGAGTTTCTTCATGTCATCCACCACTACGACCGCCCAGTCACGGGGGGAAAGCACAATGGAGATAAATGCAGCATGACCTTCCGCCTCGCAGCCTACTATCGGAGGCGGGGATCCATCTGGGCAAATTTGTCCTCTCCAATGCTGACGCCGGGTGAGGTTATGAGAAGCATCGTGGAGCTCATCGGAAGAGACGAAGACGCTTGTAGGGCCGAGATCCATTGCGTGAGCCATGATGCGTTTCGCAAGTTGGAAGACTCTTTCGAAAGGATTAAAAAGGAGGAGGGGTTTGACATCAGTGAAATACCGCAGCTCAAGCAGCCAAAGGCAACGATCAAGAAGGAATAGTGAGAGCCGACCTCATACGCGGATTAAGGGTTGATCTCGTGGGATTGAGGACACTGGAGGCGTGTAGAACACAGATTACAGGAGCCGGTGCCGGTACAATAAATTGGTTCAGGGTAGCTTTGACGTTTCTCTGCCCGGTAATGCCTTTACCTTTGCCTCTGCACTTGGTCCTTGATTGGTATCCGTCACAAATTCATTGATAGACCACCGCAAGTTCCACGCCTTCACCCAGTACAGTCCCAGCCAAAAATACGGGTTTCTCATACCTTTGGGTTCTCGAAAGATCCACAGCATGGAGCTCTCATAGACTCTACATAGATACGGGTGAGCAATAATGATAGAGCAAACACCCAAAGCAGATAGTCCGAATAAGTAGTAGATGTCTAGTGCCCATGAAGTCAAATATGAAAGTACCGACGTACTTAGATGCAGGTGAATGCTTCTGCATTCACATAGTTTTGTGCTGCAAGCCTCCGGCCTTTCTTCACTACCGCCTTCTTCTCGCCTCACATCCTCTCTCTTAAGCTCAGCCACGAACAACGTCCACTCCTCATCTCGCTCCCATTTCACCTCGCGTTACACTGTCAGGTCTGTGATGTTGAAGAGAAAGGCCCCAGTCATGTCGGACGACTCTAGTAAGTTCGATATCGACCGAACGGCGAGGCCGCAAAGCTAATCCAGTTCTTTAGCTCCTGACATTGTTCACACGGACTCAGGCGGTGATTTTACTGCGCGAGATGTCATCAAAGTTGACCCGGACGACGATGTCATCCTAAAGGTGGTTTTCGAACCCGAGGGCTTGCGCTCCGACAGATCGTATTTGGCCTCTTCAAAGGTGTTGGGTCTCGCATCACCTGTCTTCAAAACCATGTTTGGGCCGCACTTTAAAGAGGGAGCACAACTATTGGGGACGAGTCATCCGGAGATCAAGCTGAAGGAAGGAGTCCTATACCAAAAGACCATGGATTTCATGCTATATACTCTGCATCACGGGCAGTACCTTTCAGCAGCAAAGCAAACCATTCATGAGATCGATGACCTAGAGTCTCTCGTCGACAAGTACGATTGCAAGTCATTGTTCACGTATGCTGTTTCTAAATGGCATGCCAACTTGACCAAAGAGGTTTTGACAACCGACGCTCGCACCGACCTGTTCATTCAAGCTCTGAGATGGGGCAATAGAGATATCGTGACCCAGCTCTCTGAAGAACTAATGCTTGCTGCACCTCAAGATGTCCATCAGCAGTGCATGCGTATCTTGCAAGGAAGTGAGGCCGGTTGGCTAGGATTGATTGCATGTTAGTATCTCGGCACCTCTCCATATCATGATATTCTGACGCGTCGCAGACGAGATAAGCAAAGGCAATACGCAGCTCTGGTCTCGTCTTCGTACGAAGCTGGAAAAGTTCATGGAGTTCCTCATTGGTGAATGCAAACGTTTCCAGAAATTAGAGGCACCGGAAGATGATTGCGATATCATCGCGCACATGGCCGAGCGTGACAGCTACGCATACCCCGTCGGAAACACGGACAAGTGCCTTTGGCTTCATCTGGATGCAGAAAACCTAGATGCGAAAGGCCTATGCAAACGCATCAACGTCCTACTTGATGGGATGCATACCTATTGCCGTGCCTCATTTTCTTGCCCTGCACACAGGGCCTTGGAAGAACTAAAGCGCTCACTGGTAAAGGAGCTGGATTCGTGCCCTGGACTCGATCTCAGCACTATCTCAGGATGGGCTCCCATTGAGGATGACAAATAGGATAGGCCTGGAGTGTCCCGTCCAGCAAATGGGAGTGACCTATTCTAGACTCATCGTTCTAGTTAGAAGGCAGCTCAAGAGTCATAATTCGATGACACACTGAACCAATGGAGGGCTTATGTGAACATGTGTCCGTGAAGTAATTTGTCCACTGTTGACTCTTTTGAACCCATCCGTACTACCATACCTGGTTGCCATGACTCTAGATCTACGATATGAGTCAACCAGTACTGTGATATTGCCAAGCCATCTCCGCTCATGGTGGGAATCCGGTGGATAACCACATCCACAGCATTTGGTGACGTCTAGTTGAACAATGTTTAGAAGTACGTCTTTCGGTTCGACATGCAAGCCGTGTGACTCTTTGCTTCCGTCTATCCTGCATGTACTATATACGCTTCTGAACACCGGTATGGGGTAACAAAAAGGGCCAGAAACTCATACATAGCGATAACAGCTTGTTTGTTCTTGTGAGCCTAGTTCCTGAGATGGACACTGACCACGGGCGAGGTCTTTCAATAAATTGTTTGTGGTAGGCCTCATATGACTGGCTTGAGACAGGATCTCACGTCGTTTGTCTAACACAACAAAACCAACTGCTACACGCTTGGCCACCTCTTTAGCTACCCATCACGTTTGCAACTCCTCTTGTACTTCCATCACAGAGTGTGACACCGTCTTTGGGTAAGGCCGAGGATCGTTGGTCCCTTCTGGCGGTTGTTAGAAGTGTCCTTGCTGAGGCTTCCTCTGCGGAGGCCACTTCTCTCCATTTACTTAAACCACGTCGACTTTCCATTTCTCCAACTCCCTTGCATTACAGGCTTTACTACACCAAGGCTCTTCGAATACAGGCAAGTGGAAACCATTTGCGATGAGCAAAGGTACGCCTACTCAACAGTACGAAGGTAGGAACAATACCTGCGCTCATATGTGCGACGCAGTACCGCGCCGCGAAGCGTCCGGCCTTGAAACGGTTGGGCACTTGAAGTCTGCTCTCAGAAATCAGGCTTGGGCACCGCTTATTCGTGGAGTTTCTTCTAATCTCACGGCATGGACTATTCTTCGGCTTCCGTCAGTCATCTCTCCGAAAGCACGATGACAGACCAACTAGGTTCGCAGTCTCCCACCCACTAGACGTCCATTTAGCTGATCTGGCCAAGAGGATATTGACGTTTTCTTCGATCAGAAGGGGGATGCCATTCTCGAGGTCCATTTTACGGGCGAATGGATAGGGACGCAGAAGCACCTAGTCTCTTCCACCATGCTCAAGAAGGCTTCCCCGGTCTTTGAAGCCATATTCAGACCACACTTCAAAGAAGGGATCCCACTCTTGACTGACACACGTCCGGTAAGTCGGTTAGAAGAAGAGTGCATCCCTGATTCGATGGCGAGCATACTCTGGGCATTACATGATAAACCTGATTGTGCCATGAAATTGGGGGCCGTTTCTATCCTGTATATGCATGAGCTGGGGAAACTGGTGGACAGGTACGAGTGCAAAAGGCTCATTGAGCCCCATATTCACCAGTGGCTCAGCGAGATGATGGACTCTTTGGAACTAGAGTCTCTTCCGGAGTACGTGGCCCAGTCCTTGAAATGGAGATGTGCATATGCCTTCAAGAAAGCCTCGAAAGCGCTCATCAAGGGCAGCCCAGCCGCAGTACAGAATTGGCTCCATCAGATTGTGGAAGATCCTGAGGACAGGGTGCTACTACGCGTTGCTTGTAGGTATGCCAACGATGCCTAGAGACCACACTGACAAAATTCAGACCAGGCAATGATCGCGAATCAGAGCCTAGCTGACAAGGTCACCACAAGAATTGGGGAAATTCTTGCGGAGAACTTGGGACAAGAGAGCGAAATGCTTGCACTAAATCGCTGCCCAGGGATAAATGGGCTGATCAAAAAAATATTTGGTGAAGCGGGCCCGTGGCCTAGACCTTCACAGATGTCGAGACTTGAAGACATCTCTGCCGACATTTCGAAAGTCTTTGCACGCGCACATCTGGAGTGTCCTAATCAGCGCAAATGCAGAGCTAGTCCTGTTGTTGAAGACTTAGTTTCAACTCTGGACTCGATATTGCGGTATCAAGATGGATTAATCCTCTATGATTTCTACCCACCGAGCAAGTGAGCTCAGATCAGGGGAATCTCTGCCATGACGTCAAGGCTACTGTTTATTCTTTCGGACTTTCTAGACGCAAGTTTAGTTAGGAGGCAGCTCAAGAGTCATAATCCGACGACACACTGAACCAATGGAGGGCTTATTTGATCACGTGCCCTGGGAAGTAACCTTGCACCGTTGACTTTCTAAGCACTTCACCAAACTCCCTATAGCCAGCATGCATTGCCAATGTCTTTCGTCAATACTTGAATTGCTGTGTGCTGTGCATCATCAAGCGCCCAGCATTTCCACAGCCCCCAGTTGTAGATGTCCACCATTGCGGAAGCACAGGTGATGAAGCGGGTAGCAGTCAAGATATTAATTCTCCATGATTAATATTACGTATTAGAAGGCCACGCCCGGGTCCCTAGCTAGATAGCTTGACAGTAAAGACTGACGATCGTACATATATTGCACTTCAAAAATAGCCTCCTTGAACTCCATCGAACTCCCAAGTCGGACGTTCAAATCGGTTGGTAGCCAACGTCCACCAGCATCAGCCCACGCCCGCGCCTAGAGGATGTGTCTAGGGGAAGACAGCCTCGAGCTGGACATCCACGCAGCGTGAGCCGCGGAAATGGTTATGACCCGGGAAGAAGAGAGCAGCAGTTTCCTGGTACACATCGCAGGCTACAGTCACAGGTCATCAGCAAGTGCCCACCCAAACCCCATTCACACCAAACAAAACATCAGGCAAACTCACCATAGAAAACATTCGTGCCATTATACGCCAACTTGTTATCCTGGAGATAGATCCCCTGGGTCGGCTTCACATAATTCCAGTCCTCCAAGGGCGACAAGCCTACAAGGTAGATCTTCTTGCCATCCCATTGGTCAACGGCGCGGATCTCGAGGCCGACCTTCTGCGGGCCCTCCTGTACGAAGAGCGTGCCGTTGTGCAGAGCCAGTTCCTCCGCCGTGCCATTGAGGTGCGCGAAGAGCGCGTTGCGTGGCTCAGAGAGCACGGCTGCCTCGTAGGGTGAGTCGCCGAAGTCGTAGGATGTGAACATCGTGCCGTTGACAGGTGGCGAGAGGTCTGTGGCGTTGCTGGGCACGATGGCCTTGAGCCAGAAGCCGGGCTGGGGCCAGACTGGCGCTGCGGAGGCGAGGTAGGGGAGGAGGGAGAGTGCGGCGAGAGCGAAGGAACGCATGTTGCTTGGTGTGTGAATTTGGTGGTACCTTGGATGAAAGAATAGTGTTGGCTCTGCGAAGGATATGATGAGAAGGTCGAGGAAACGGGTGGTGGGCGTAGGAGATGCGTCGGTCTTTTATAGCTCGAGGGCGCCAGCCACCTTGATGGTCATCGCAACAGAACATGCCCAACTCAGTTCACCACTGCAGCTCTTTCCGGCTTAGACGACATAGATACTCTCCCGTGAACCAACCCCCGGGTTGCAACCGTGGCTTCTTCGGGTAACAAATAATTTTCACGACGTTAGTGCCCATGTAATCCACGAGCACAGCACCTTAGATGGGGCAGGGACGAGGCACATTCATATCGCGCAACGAAGAGCGCTTTTATTTTGTGACTGTAGGTCCAGTAATTCAAATCTCAATTGGTTGAATTTCTTATACCTGCTTGGCTGAGCCCTTATTCTTGTCAAAGAACGGCACATGATCCAACCAAGACCAGAGCCAACCGACGGTCGAGACGTGGCCTGCATCGCTCTCAAAAAGGCCTTTCTAATAATTCTCTGCAGCATCTGCAGCATATGGATTAAAAGTCGTCACCGAGACCCCGTAGGCCTGCCCTAACTTCTTGCCTATAAGCAGCAAGGTCAGCCGCGCCTAACCCTCGACCCACCCACGTCTCCCACTCGAATCCTTCCAGAAAAAGGGAAAAAAGGAAAGAAAAGAAAAAGATTGCTTGCTCACCATTATCATCATATATGCAATTCCTCCTCCACTCTTCATTTTGGTCATCAGAAACGCAATCTGTCGCCCACCGAAACCACTCCACGTTCGGATACTTGTCTTCGGGCATATCAATCCCGCAGCGTGCAATGTTCTCGTTCGAGGCAGTCACCATATCGTAGCAACCGTAGAAAGTGTCTGGCCCGGGAAACATGTGGCCTAGATCATACGGCGCACCAAAGCAGGCTTGACCTACGCCCGTCCCATTGAAGCCCCAGACGATGCAGCCGAAATCAGGTTCCTGAAAAGTGTTAGACAGGTATGGAGATGGAGAAGAGGGGTAAATACGAGCCACGGGTCCGCCTGGGTAGGCAGGCTGGCGCTGAGGAGAGCGAGGAATGCGGTGATGGATGAGAAGGGTTTCATTCCGTTGATTTGTGATAGAAACGAATCGACAATGGCATTTGTGTGGCGAGTACTGGGATGGCGATGGTGTTGTACTTGTCGCATCCAGAACGGAGCACCTTGCTGGTTAGATGACTTGATAGGGCGAAATTGGATCGCCGCACACAGCCTTCAGGTGCGGTGCGCTCCCACGACCGTTACCGGGTGCACAAATCGGAGAGAAAACCGCTTACGGCTTTTGAAAGTAGTCGATTGGTAGTTGCGAGAGAGGCGTTCGACAGCCGATGCAGCATGTTCTTCCTCACCTCTGCCATCTCGACTTGACCGTGAACTCGGGGTTCCCACATCCAGTGGACTCATTACTTCAGTCCCCGAGAAGGGTGCCATCGATGCTGTCAGATTGAATGCTCGTGGATTCCTTCAGCGGATGGAGTCGAATCAATAGAGACATATTTTGCAGCTTTCTCCGTCGTCCACCTCTCTAACCACAGTGGAGTCACGACATGGCCTCGGCTGATGGCGATTGATTAAAAAGAGTGAGCCTGTCAGTTGGGGAAGTGTCGACGGAGTCAACCTGGAATACATTGAGATGCCACGGTCGTACCCCGAGTTGTAAATCCATCGAGTCGTAGATGGTGTTGACCGCGCGGTTGATAATCCCGAAGGAGCTGATTGGGCAGAGATCCAGCCAGCCAATCGGAGGCTCTTCAAGTCGGGCGTGTCGCGCAAACCACCTCTTGGCGCCCGCACGGGTCCACGAAAATCCCGAGCGATCCGCTGGAGATGCAATTTGCACAATCGTACGCCAGCGCGCCTGTCAGCTCAATCCGGCAACGAGTACAGATGCGCCTCACCGATCAAGAGCCACGACTGCCAATACCAAAGAACCTTCAAACTATTTCCAGCCGCTTGGATCGCCTTTGACAATTGGACAGGGAAGATTTCGGGCGGCTTATCTGATCCCCCTCACCGTCTTATCAGATCATCTGTCCTCCTGAAAGCCATGGGCTCCTCCCCTATCACTCGCGCTCTCCTCCTATCCCTCCTCTTCTGCACCCCTGGCTTGATTCTGGCCGTCCCACAAAGCGCAGAAGACCCTGCCTCTTCACCCACGCCACCAGTCAAAGTCCGCCCGCTGATCGGCGTCCGGGAGATCCATGGCTTGCTGCTGGGGGTTGCATTCGTGTTCATCTTCCCCACTGGGGCGGTTGCGTTGCGATCCGGTGTGCGAGGTGCCTTCACGTATCACTGGGTCGTGCAAGTTGTTGGCAGTATCGTTGCTTTGGCGGGCCTCGGAGTGGGGTTGCGGATGCAATGGCGGGATGGATTTGTGGGTTCTTTTTCCCTTTACTCGCAGACTCTGTTTGGCTTGATATGAGACGCGATGCTGCATTCTTCTTTGGCAACCTTGCTGCTTCCATTTACTGTGTTTGCGCGCGAGATTGTTATGTCCATGTCCTTGCATTGAGCTGGGGAGAGCATAGAGCTAACGCCGCATGTGCCCGCCCAGAACCTGCGCAAATTCCACCAGCTTCTCGGCTTATTGATCGGATTGGTGCTGGTAGTACAGATCGGCATCGGCTGGTGGCATCACATCTTGTTCCTCCGGTTCAAGCGGAAGACCACCTACGGCACCGCGCATGTCTGGCTCGGTCGCGGCGTTGGGCTAGCAGCGTTGTTGAATTTCGGGATGTAAGTTCCACGCATCTTCCTGCTTTGCTATCTTGCCATCTCTCGTTCTGGCCCCCTCGAGCGCCTGGTCCGTTGACATATATGCAGTGGTCTCCGCCTCGCCCACGCCGGCCCCGGGACGCTGGTGCTGTGGTACGGTTCTCTCGCTATTGAGGCAGGAGTCGTGGCGTATATTGCGTGGCGTACCGGTTTGTGGCAGAAGGTGTGGTACGGGCGTGAGAAGATCCCTACTGTTGATGAGCCGGAAGGTCCGGATGAGGAGGGCGTTGGCTTGTTTAGGCTCGATGAGGAGGATGAGGCTGATGCTGCTTTTGATGGCGACGCCGACCTCGAGGACGAAGGAGAGGGCGATATGAGAAGGAGGATGGAGAAGAAGGAAGTTCTATTGAAGGGTGCGTAAGATCACTGGTGGGCGGCCCCCTGCAGGGGAAGCATTTTGTGGGCTGGTATTTCATGCAGGTATCGATTGCCAAACTTCTATCAAATGAGGCGCTGCAATACGTCCAGGATCAAATACATTAATCATAGGTCTGATTCCCATCACTCTAGGTTTATTTGCTATTAAGGAGTGGATACTGGACTCTTAGTTCTGAAAGGTCCAGTTATTTATTACCGTTCCACCAACTGCTCTCGTCCTGCGTCCTCGAAACCTTGGTTGGTCCAAGGCAATCACGCATCTACACATCCTGGCCGGTTTCCTTCTCCACTTTCTTCTCCGGAGGCCCCCTCATCATCTGCTCCCTTGCCTTCTTCACACTCCTCCACTCCATCGGCAGCGCACAAAGAAAACACGCGGCCGCCATCGCCGCCGCTACAAAGAACGTCGTCGTCACCGCAGCATTATACGCGCTCAACACCGGTCCCAGTGCCTGCGATCCCACCACATCTCTTAAGTCCGTCGCGCCAGTGCTCAACACCGCACTCGCATCAAGCGCGGCCACACCCTGCAAGCCCTTCGCGAGCCTCGAATCGAAGATACTCTGCGCGACGCACACAAACACTGCACCACCCAGCGACTGCGCGAAGAACATGAGCGACACGCCCGTCGCGATATCCCTACTCCGCAGCGTCGCCTGTGCCGCCATGCCAGACTGCTGCATAGCGAGGCCGTTGCCGAAGCCGATGATGAACTGGTATCCGATCCACTTGGCGTGTCCCGTGTCGACCTGCAGCATGGTCAACAGGCCTGCGCCGATGGCCATGAAGACGCCGCCGGCTAGTAGGAAGGGGGCGTAGTATCCGAAACGCGAGACGGCTGCACCGGCGAGGATGCTGGCCACGACGAGCGAGAGGATATAGGGGAGCGTCATGATACCGCTCTTCATGGCGTCGACGCCCTTGATGGCTTGCAGCCACAGCGGGAAGAAGTAGACAACCACCATCATCGTCGCCCCGATGCACGCGCTGCACAGCACACCCGACGCGATGCTTCGCTGGGTGATGATGCGCGGTGGCACCGTGGCGTTCTCTTTGCCCCAGACTTGCAGCGCGATGAAGACGAGCATGAGCACGCCGAAAAGCACCAGCAGAGCGATGATCCTCCCAGAGCCCCAGGCGTACTTGCTCCCGCCCCACTGCAGCGCGAGGAGCAGGCATATCACCGCCGGAAGGAAAACCAGCGTGCCGGCGGGGTCCATGCGGCGGATCTGCTCACGCAACGGCGTTGCGCTGTCTTTCGGACTCGGCACGTGCAGCATAAACAAGACCACTGCGGCCGCTACACCGCCTATCGGGAGGTTGATATAGAAGCACCAGCGCCAGGAAACGTTCTTCGTGAACGCGCCTCCAAGGAGCGGTCCGACAACCGAGGACACCCCAAAAATGGCTCCACTCAATCCCATATACAGCGGTCTCTTCCTAAGCGGGACGAGGGGGATCATGACCACAATTGCGCCGCTGAAGATGCCCGCGGAGCCCAAACCAGCGAGCGCGCGGCCGATGATGAAGACGGTGGACGAGGGCGCGGCACCGCATAGCGTGGAGCCGACTTCGAAGACGGCCACGGCGGCTAGGAAGACCCATTTGGTGTTGTGGAAGGTGTAGATGCGCCCGTAGAGCAGCTGGAAGGCGCAGGAAGTGATGAGGTAGGCGCTGCTGTACCATCCGATGTCGGCGAGGGAGTTGAAGGCGTCGGTGATGCGTGGTACGGCGGTTGCGATGATCGTGCGGTCCTGCGTATGTGAGAGAGGGAATATTAGTCTTGGGAGCTTGGTTGAGAGGAGATGAAGGCAGATCTAGGGAGGGAAGGGAGGGAGACGAACGAGTGCGACAAGGAACATGCACATGTAGACGCCGGTCATGACGGCGATGACGACGCGAGTGGGCGGGTATTGTGTTTCATCTTGTGGCGAACCACCGCTTGGTGTATCCTTGGTCTTCTCGATACGCCCGAATTATTTTGCTCGATCCCAACGGTTGGAGTTGGCGACGGGTTCGTTTTCTCGTCTTAAGTATCGACTGCCATTCTCACGCAGTGGATATGGGAAGCTTCGAAAAGATCTCGTCTGGTGTTTATTTTCGAGGAAGAATTTACTGCAGGTTAATCTAGGTGTTCAGATCAATCCAGTAAAGCAATGAGACAAGTCCTCGTGGTGGTTGGGTGGATTCACTTCATTATATATACAGGGCTTCGGGCGGGCTCCTTTCCCCTCCCGACGAATGTTTGTGTGTGCGTGCTGCACTATCGGGGAGAATATGCTCGTTGGGCCCGATACGCTCGAGCTCCCGTAGCGCGTCCACCCTTGGTTGGCAAAAGGGGCTTGGCACGGGGGCTGTTCCTCGACGGAAGAGTCCCCTGTCTCTTCCGGAACAACGTGTACAAACAGGAAAGGAAGGGGCACTCGAAGTCTGAGACTGCAAAGAGCAGCAAATAAGTGATGGCAATTTGGGGAAGGGAATATAGGCAGGACTAGGGTTCACAATCGTACGGCGTACAGAAGCTTGAGCACCGAGGTTGACGAGTCCGGGCGGACTGGATTGGCCGAATTTGGACGCAATTTCGATGCAGTGACCATAGCACGGTCAAATATCAGATATGGGGCAAATACGTGATGCATCTTATGTAGTTACCTATGGATCGCCTGTAACTCTTTCGGGCGGTCTTCGAAACCAAGAGCGACGGGCTCCTTGCGGGACTAGCCGGCTTCCTTGGTTGTCATTCACTATAGTATAGGAAGTCTCGGTCTTTCCCCTGCAGGATTCACCTGAAATGGCGTCAAGCCTAGTCATTGACTTTCAACCGTAAACAAAGTTATTGTCGAGGGCGTACCTGCCGTGTAACTCAAGGCGCGTTTCCGACTTCCACTTCACGTGGTGTAGCCGCTAAGCGCGCCGTCGGGAGCTTCTTTGCGGACCCGGCCCGATCTCCTAACCTTCCTCTCTCTCTCCACATACACCACCCCACAGACACAACACGCCGCAAGCATTATCAGCATCATGGCATCTCTAGAAGCCAGCACTGATAGCGCAGCGCAAGCAACAACCACGTCCGGCAAACCAGCCCGTACACCGTCATGCACCGTGTGCTCGAGGCGCAAGGTCAGGTGTGACCGAAAACCACTCTGCTCTACATGCAAGAAGTCGGGCTTGGAGTGTGTCTATCCGCCTCCACCGTCACCCCCGGAGCCCAAAGATATCAAGAAAGACCGCCAGCTAGAGTTGCTGCAGAAGCGTATCGAGGAGTATGAAGAGAAGTTTCAACGGTTGAGTGGTAGCCCGAGCGCCGCCTCCACCAACGGACTCCGTGCCAGTGACACGAGCATGGAACGCCCCGAAAAGCAGCGGAGACTCCTGGGAGCCGAGCAGACCTCTCATACTTCTCGCTCCGAATCGGCGCCTACGGCTAATGCGGAGCCGAGGTTCCTTGGAGAGTATGTTGAGCCCTTTCCTCGTGACCCAGCCTTGTGAAGCCTCGCTAACCAACTGACAGCAACTTATGGAACGGGCTTGGAGATGATGTGAGTGACACTATATCGCTACAGGTAGATATGTCAGGCTGATCCGAAATAGTTCCGTGATCCCCGAGAGACCTCTCATCAAACGCTAGTTGCCGAAACTTCGGTTCTTTCAACGCCCGGTCTCAACGCGAGCGCTCTGATGCTTCCGGCATGTGGCATGGCGAACGATGCCCTGAGCAAACTCCACCCGGGAGCCGTCCACATCTTCCTCCTTTGGCAAACCTATCTTGACAATGTCAATCCTATCTCGAAGATCTTGCATGGACCCACCGTGCAATGGAAGGTGCTTGAAGCAAGCCGTAACCTTGATCAGGTCGATAAGACTACGGAGACACTCATGTTTTGCATGTACGCCATCGCCACGGCTTCTCTTAACGAGACTCAGTGTGAGACTATGCTTGGTGAGCCCAAAGAGGCGCTCTTGACGAAGTTCTTCTCAGGCGCCCAACAAGCGCTGATCAGGGCCAACGTCTTGCATACGACGGACTTGACCATCTTGCAAGCTTATGTTCTATACCTCGTGGGTTATCAAACGTCCTCCTGCCGGTTATAACTAACCATCTTCGCAGCTGGCAATTCGCCCACATTACGACAGCGCAACGCACTGGGTCTTGACAGGTATTGCAGCACGTCTCGGCGAGCGTATGGGTCTCCACCGTGAATCCACCAATCGGTCAATCTCAGTCTTCGAAGCCGAGTTACGTCGTCGCCTCTGGTGGCAGATTGTCTTGCTCGACAGTCGTAGTGCCCAAGTCTCCGGTTCACTTTCGACCATCTCCCACAGCAGCTGGGACACGCACGTACCAGCCAACCTCAATGACAGCGAGCTATACCCCGAGATGCGCGAACTCCCAACCGAGCACGCCGGCCCCACGGAGATGTTCTTCTGCCTCTCCCGCTACTCCTTCGGCGCCTTTCTCCGCGAACCATGCAGCAACGGAACAGAAGGTACCTGGGAGCGGCTGAGCAACCGGTCCGTGCCACTGGAAGAAAAAGATCAGATCCTTGACACGCTCCACTCTTTTGTGGAGACCAAGTTCCTGAAGCACTGCGATATGAACATCCCGCTACACGCCATGGTCGCCGGTGTAGCCAAGATTGGCGTCGGCAAGATGCGCCTCGTCGCACACCATCCACGCCAGTACCCCGATGGCGGCGCGCACATGCCGCGTGCCGAGCGCGAGTTCCTCCTCCGCACGTGCATGGAGATGATCGACTTCGACGTCGTGGGCCAGAGCCTGCCCACCCTCGAGCGTTTCCGGTGGCACACGGGCTCATACTTCCAAGTCGACCTGCTCGTGCTGCTCCTCAGCGAGCTGAAGAAAGGCGGCGTGGGCGCGGACCTCGCAGCGCAAGCGTGGGACCTGGTCGAGCGCACCTTCGCCGCGCATCCGGAACTCCTCACCACTGCTTCCTCCGCTGCGGACAACGATGCTAAGCCAGGAGGAAACGCGCTCTTCCGCGCCGTCGGCGATCTCACGCTCAAAGCCTACGAGACGCGCGAGGCCAAGCTACGCCGTGGCGGGAGCGGGCCCACGGTCTCGCCTTTGATTGCCACGCTGCGCGAGCAGCGCGCCATCGTCATGTCCCCGCGCTCACCGCTCACTGATGATGGCGGCGCGCCTGCTCTTGTGATTGGTTCGAGGAATGGCAATGGTGAGGCTGGGAATGGGGTCGATGAGGGATTGTTGCTGAATGGAGGGGACCGAGGGGACCGAGGGGTTGATCTGGGAAATGGTGATTTCGGAGATCTGGGTCTGGGTATGAGTCCGATGGATTGGGATTACTGGATGAAGCTGCTGCAGGATAATGACTTGCAGGGCGTGGGAAGGCTTTGAGAAGGGTCGGCTCCGCGTATGTCGTCCTTGCATGGGGTGGATTGTCCATGATGAAGGATGAGGTTGCGTATCTGCATGGCATGGCATGGCGGCGTCGATGTCTTAACCCTTCGAGTGTCAAAAGCTCTGCGGGGATGCGAGGAGTTTGTTTGTCTGTCTGAGTACG
Organism: Symbiotaphrina buchneri; assembly: GCA_001599915.1. NCBI lineage: Eukaryota > Fungi > Ascomycota > Symbiotaphrinales > Symbiotaphrinaceae > Symbiotaphrina > Symbiotaphrina buchneri. Next base: position 491,385 of record BCIG01000027.1, read on the forward strand.
GGTTCTTTCATGCGGTTGATTTCAAGATACTCGATTTGCTCATACTGGCTCCTGTCTTTTCGCGGGTGTTGCGCATTGCATGCATGGGAGAGATACCATGGGAATTGCTCGAACTTCAATGTGCCATTTTCTACTCTGGCTCCCTCCATCGAATGGAATGAGGATTTGCCTCGACTTTACGGATTGGCTGAGTGCGGATTGCTTTCCCTTTGCTTAGCTGAAAGGATTTCGATCCATATTGAATGAACCCACGGATTGCTGGAGAACAGTGTAGTGAACTGTGCCCACCGTCCATTCTGTACTGGAATATCACCAGCAGATCTGGGTGTCTCGAATCAAACATAGACGTAGTACGAATGGGAATCTGGAAAAAGCTTTCAGAGTAGCTCCGTCAACGCATAACTACGTGGAGCAGTAAGGAGAAACGAGCCATAAGGACCCTCATACGGGTCTATCAACTCCTCGATGCATTTAACACACGTTGGAAGCATATCATCTCCACCAGAGAGTGCAATCTTGCAGGTCCCACACTACGATGCAGCCGTGACCTCATGCCAGAGATGTTTTGGCCATGCCTCGTTATGACATTACTTCCCGAGTGGGCAGAATTCGTACAGGGACAATCCTTCTTGTGCCCGCAATTCTGTGCTCAAACTCTGAACTATTTCTTTGAGCTCTTCATAGAAGGAGCATGACGGGGTCCGGGTTTGGCGGCAGAATCGACGGCCTCGCCGGCGGGGAGCCAATGGGCGGGCCGGACGCGAAGGCGGTGGCCG